>QJPP01007331.1:0-375902 GCA_003996215.1 Jaltomata sinuosa | reverse complement strand
TAATCAGTCACCTCATTAAAATTCTTCCCTGCAAAAGTCATATGAACAAATAGAACCTGCAACTCAGTATTCATATCCTTAACATACAGACGAATCCTATCCTTCTCAGTGCCTAATAGTTAGGTAGCATAGCGAGACAAGGCATGAAACTTAGCCTCATAAGCTGCAATAGAAATGCTGCCCTGTTCAAGGGTAAGAAACTCGTCCTTCTTGTGATCCCTAAGAGTATGGGGCACATATTTCTCCAGAAATAGGGCATGAAATTGAGCCCAAGTAATCAGAGGAAAGGCTGATGAACGACACTCTACATGAGCCCTCCACCACTGCTTGGCATCACCCTGTATCTGAAAAGTCATAAACTCCACCCCATGTTGTTATACAATACACAACTTATGCAACCTCTCATAACAATCCAGAATAAACTCAAAAGCATCCTCATTCTCTTTACTATGAAATGATGGAGGTTTCAGTTTTAAGAACTTAGTTAACAGCTCATGCTTGGTTCTGGTCATGACAGGGCCTAGTACCAGATAGAAGAATACATCTGTACCAGAAGCTTCATCTATCCTGGGGGATGTAGTTATAGCGGGATGGGCACCCGAAACCTGAGTAGCCAACATAGGAGGAGTGGCTCCAGTACTTGCCAACCCACTCAGGAAAACCACCACCTGCTGAATAACCTTAGAAGACATAGGAGGAAGACCTGCACCTCTAACCAATATTGCTACCTCTGGTTCCACGCCATCCTTGTGCACTACCTGAACCTCCTCCTCAACATGATCCTGGGGTGGGGGTTGTCGGCCTTAGCTCAGCCACTGCCTGAGCTCCACCCCTAGCGGGTGTTTCTCTCCCTCTGTCCCTGCCCCTACTTCTACTTCACCCTCAAGCCGTCGGTTCCATTGTGGAAGTTGCGGCCCTTGCTTTGTTTTATCTGGTGTTAACCATCTGTGAAAAAAGAATGAAGGAAGTTAGATACCAGTTGGAAACAAGTTATAGCACGAAAGAAGAAAGAAGATATAGTTTTCTAAAGTCCTGTAGCCTCTCGAAGAAAAGTACAAAAGTCTTTGTATCGTTCTGCAAGACTTTACTAGACCCATTTTGGTATGACGAGATCAACGAACCTAGGGCTCTAATATAATTTTTTTCGTGACTTAAACTACCACGAGTGGCACACACGCTAAACCCTCATTGGGAGAACCAATTACCCAAGACAACACTTAAATAATTAAGCAACTAAAAATCAATTTGCATTAATTAAAACCAAGATTCATAACTAAAATAGTTGACAGAAAAACTTGTGGAAATAATCCACCTAGAATCTGAAAGTCCTGTACCATAACATCTAACATATTCTAGAATACGAGGATGCAACCCCAAACAAAAGGAATCTATGTCCGAATACTGGACTAGAAAGAGTAGATGAATCTATGGTAGCCCCAAAAAAGCATCTCACCCTTAGATTCAGGAAACGCTTTAGTTGTAATTGAGGTCGCGCAACCGCCGCCAGAATATATCTTGTACTCAACCAAAGAAGAGCAAGTGCAGTATCAGTACGCAAAAAGAACAGTGTACTGGTAGGATCATCATCCAACTCTAAACATATGAAATATGAACATATAACTATAAATTAGTAAAATATGACAAAACATGTATAACCCAAGTCAGTGAATATAAACAAGACTCTCAGTCATCAACCTAACTTAACAACCACATAAGACATGTCCAAGATCACAAAAACAATAATATATGCAATTCCACACACTTTTCAAGAAACTTGAACAACCCAAGGATCCCTAAGACATAATATACAATGTTTAACATGCAATCATGGTCTAGAAAATAACCATCCCAGCATTTAAATATAATAATCTGACCACTCATGGACCAACATGTAATAATTACATCAGAATAAATGAACCTGGTTCACTCATGGAACCAACATACAGAAGCACTACCAAATATGTACCAGGCGTAGTACCTGAGCCAACCATAATAGAACCTATACCAGGCGTGATACCCGAGCCAACTAATAGATATCCCATACCAGGCGTGGTACATGAGCCAACTAATAAACTGTACCAGGCGTGGTACCCGAGCCAACCAAAAGTCATAGACATCACAATAATCACAACCAAAATGAAACAACCCACACTTGTAAAACCAACAAGTATTTAAGACAAGTTCTATAATGACCAGATCCGTCATCATTTTAGAAATCACGATATTGCAAAAAATTTAAGAACGATTAAAAATATTTTGTATTAAGTGGAGCGACATGATGGAAAATTTCAGGTTTTTGATAATTGATCGGGCTGATGTCACTCTGTTATAGTGGTAATTATTCCATTATAGTGGTACCGCTGTAGCAGAAGGCTATCCGCTATATCAAAATGACGAGGGAAGTAGCCTCAGAATGCGATTTTAACAAAAGACATCTCCTCCTCAGTTGGAAAAGATACGAGGGTTACTCCAAAAACTCTCCTAGGCTGCTCCAAGGCCTAGGAGCTATGGGGAGGAGGGATTCCAGCTAAAGGGACGTGAAAAATTAGGTTTCAGGCTTGTCATCCGGCAGGGAACGCCTTTATGGAGCCAAAAAATGCATCAGGAAGCTGCTTAAAATCCAGGTAGGCTAGGTTTTCTTCATTGAGTAGATTAACCTACTTTTATTTCATATTTATTGTGTAGTCAGAAAAGAAGAATAATGCTTAGGCCTTCGGGCACGAAGTCTAGAGAAATTGATAAGGTTGGATTGGCTGAACTAGTAATTAGTTGAGTCGGGATAATGGGTGTAATATTTCAATTTGTCTATAATTATTTATGTGCTGGGTTGATGATATAATTAAGGGACTGGAATGTCGGGAAGATTTAGGGAACCGAAAATGCTTGGGTAACTAAATGACTGATAAAAAAAGTCCGGACATGAGTTGTTATAAAGAGGTAAATTAAGTAGAAGGGTGGGACGCCCAAGGTTAGGGGAGGTTTTCCCCATTTTTATATTCAGTCCTAGAAGAAGTTTTGGAATTCAATGTAGTTGCTAGTTATATGTTAAAAAGGGGTGACCGGGGCTTGGTCTTTGGACGTAATTCAAGGTTGAGTTTATATACCCGGAATAGGGGTAGGTGATGGCTACTGATTTCCCAATATGCATTATGTGTTCATGTACCATTAATTAGTAATGTGTGAACTGGATGCTTACGGAATGAATTGTGAATGTCTAATTGTCCGTTTATCAGTCTTGTGAAATGAACTTATTTGTTGATTGTTGGTTTCTATGTATGTTAATTCATTGTTTGTGATTGATTGGACTTGGTGTGAAATTCGGTTGGCTTGGGTACCATGCCTTGTATGGGAATTCTAACATTTGTCTCGGGTACCACACCTGGTACAGAAATACTAATGGTTGGCTCAGGTACCATGCCTGGTACGAGAATTTATAATGGTTGGCTCGGGTACCATGCCTGGTACAGGTTGTTTTAATTGCATTATTGTCTTCTTTGATGGTTCCATGAGTGGACCAGGTTGACTTCTTGACTGTGATTATTGCATTTGGTCTATGAGAGGCCGGGTGACTATATCTGATTTTGAGGTTGGTCTTAGTGTAGGCTGGGATTGTATGTCTAACACTTAGGTGGTGTTAGAGGGATCCTTGGTGGGTCTGGGTTGGGTGAAGGGAATACATGTTGTGGTTATTATGTATGGCTCGGAGTATGTTGCTAGGTATTATTATCAGGTTAGGGAATCGTCCTAGGGATCCTTGAGGGGTCCAGATATTATGAATAGTACCAAGAGTGTAGTTGGTCTGGTCTTGCCATTACTTGGGTTAGTAGTGGGTTCTTGGTCATAGGGATTTACTTGGGTAACAGAGTGGTAGTCCAGTTCTGGACTTAGGGGTTGGACTAGTGTAAGGTGACTTGGGAAATCCAAGGGTCAGTGTGACTTGGAAAGTCCTAGGAGTCAGGGTGTAGAGTTCTCGAGTGAAGGAGTTGGCAGCGGAAGGGATAGGAAGGTTTGAGGTATGAGCTACAAATACATGGTAGGGTTAAGATTGGGATTGGTAAAGGTAGAGGTTAGAGGAAGGGACTATGGTAGCTGATTTCATGCTTTCCCTTAATTTAATTATGTGATGGTACAAGTGGATTCAGGTCGACCGATGATGCCTACCAGTACGTGTGTTTGTACTAATTATACTTTTGCTATACCCTTCTGGGTATAGTCTGGTTGTAGGGTTGGTGATGTTTCTTAGGTACAGGACGATGGCGATCTTCAACAGCTTCTAGTTCTTGTTCTTATGGTGGAAGTTGTGTCATTTTACATTTCCTTGTATTACTCCTATAGTAGCTCTTGTACCGGCTTAGACTAGATTCTAGAGAGGGTTTGTTTTTAAGATATAAACTATTTTTCCCAGCCTTTAAAAAGGTATTTATTGTATTTCTTTGTAAAAGATATTTTCTGAAACAAGGTTGTAAATGGTTTTACATATTAAAATAAGGTTATTCATTATTATACTTTGTTTTCCACAAGTACCTGTTGGATTGGGTGGTAAGGGTTTGTCTATATAGATAATTAGAGTAGGCGCCCATATAGCCTGGGTAGTAAGGTCGTGACAGATGGTATCAGAGCCAGGTTATGCGTCTCCCAGTACAAGAGCAAAATGTCAAATAGAGTCCCGTGGATTGGTGTGTTGACATCCACATCGGAAGCTAAGAAGCATTCTAGGAAATGTTTCTCTTCTTTCATTCCTTTTCATGCGGTTCATTTACTTTCTTGTATGGGTTGAGTCCAATTGGTATCTCTCAATTCTAATTGGTGTCTCGACAAGAAAAAGGATGTCTGTTGACTCTGACTGTTGTGAAACAAGCAAGATAAGTTGGAACCGGGAAGGTTCCAATTGGCATCTGGCCTGAGAGGTTATGGTAAGACATGAATGATCGGCTAACGTTCATCCATGGGACGAATAAAGGACAATATATGTGGTTTGACCTTGTTATGGTGCAAAACTGGAAAACTTGTGTGTTACAATTCTTGGATGATTGAAATTGTTGGTGTGTGATTGACTTTCTTGTTATGAGTGTTGGGTCTGAGGGGAGTTGTAAGTCGAAATTGGTGTACTTTTGGTTGGTGATAAACTGCTATCTGTCATACTTTGGGAATTTCTTATCACTTTTTGAAAAGGGACTCATCATTGGCTAAGATGGTGAGGGGATAAGACTTATGACTGTAGGGAAGCTTCGGTTTCAGGACAGTCGAGACTTGGTTGGGAACCATGGGAACAAGGGGTTATTCTTCCATGAAGCGGGAATGTGTTATTGTGAATAGTTTTCTCATGTGATTTGATTGTGATTTGGTGATAATTGGATGCTAAGTTTTGATCTGTGCATTTTTGGTAATGGTCTAGGGATGTTGTTTGAGACCATGGCGGGATTTATGGGGTTAAACCATAATAACTGGGAAGAGGGATGATTTGTTTTGCTGAAAAATTGAAATTTTCTAGACTTGTAATGTCAGTACCGCCATAGAGAAACTATACCTCTATGGCGATCCCGCTATAGCAGGAATTCCCACTGCTATGGCAGAACTGCTATAGCAAAATGACACCGCTATAGCGGAAGAACTTGGGGCAGAATGCCTGCCCTATTTTCCCCATTTTTTCACTTCACTCCCGGGGTGTTTAAAAGCGAGAAATAAGCTGCGAGCTACTAAGTAAAATGAGGAAACCATTCATAGAACTAATGTAGTATGCTTAAAAAGGGAAATTGTCTAAAACAAGCATCCGTGTGCTCAATGCAAGTGGAAAAGGTAAGGGGACGCATTGTCTAGCACATGCCCCAAACGGGGACAAAACCCAAAAGCAATAAATGTCTTAATAAAGAGGGGACGGGGGAGGTCCTAAGCCTCATCATCACTCAGGAAGGGAACTCCTGCCTGTCTTCTGGCTCAAGTGTGGGGATCTCCTGACCAGGGGAAACGCAAGAGAACATGACTTTGATGATTTTCCACATCCGGGCAAACATGCGGTCCCGGGAAAGTCTCTTCTTTTTCTCTTCCTCTAACTCCCTGCGGAGTGCTGTAAATTCCTGAGAAGAAGGGGGCGGGGCTGTACCTCCAGCATTAGTGTCTTCCATGAACCTCCTGACAGCGGCAAGATTCTCCTCGAGCTGGCAGCTAGTTATCGGGGGCTGAGGCTGGGAAGGGGCAGGAGTGTCATCATCATCATCGTCGTCAGCATCCTCAACCGACTGGCTGCTACCTTATCACAACCCAATTTCTCAAGTCATGATGGAACCTACAACCCCTAGTAGGCGAACCAATTCTCGTAGCCTGGAATGATTAATAGTGGGATACCACCTAACTAATATGCACAATAAATAGAAATAAGCGGAAGAAGAGCATAAAGATAGACAAAGCGGAAGCAAAAACCTGAATATATACATAATGAAGCTACACCAACCCCAAGACTTGGTATCGATAGTGTAGAAGCTTCTAATAGAATACAAGTGCTAGAAGTAACAAAAGATAAGTACAACTATCTCCGAATATACACGAGTAACAGTACAACAGATGAGAAGTAGACAAGCCCCGATCGTCAGGCGCTCACCCTAGTCTCAAACGTCCCAAAGGCTACACGAGTCTCAAATGCGATCAACGACGAAAGCTCAACTAATATCTATACCAGAAAGATGCAGAAGTGTAGTATAAGCACCAAGACAATGGGTACTCAGTAGGCATCATCGGCCGACTGAGCGCAAATAAGATATAAAAATAGTAAGTAGCAGATAGCAAGAAAGTAGTCACCGAAGCAATAGAGAAAGCACAAGGAACTAGCACGGAGAATAGACAACCAAGAATTATAAGCATACAATGCTAGCATAGAAAATAAATATATACAAAACATAGGTGTAAGAAAGAGGGACGCACCTGGGATCCTTGCAACAATAGTATAAATAAAGAGAGAGAGAATCAGGAACATGGCGGTATACCGGTAACCTCAAGTAAGAAGGGAAAGAAGGAAAGCAACCCAACATAATCAACTAGAAGCCATAAAAGTAATGAAAGCATACTAAAAACACCAACTCTCTAGCTAAACATGAACCAGGATCCATCTCATAATTTACAACCTAGAATGGAATAACTAAGCCACCAGAACCAAGAGTTCTACTCAGAATCAAGATAAGGAACAATGTCCGATAAATCACAACTTTTCAGGAGGACACACGATGGAGCCTCAAAGATATAGGACTCACTAGCCCTTCAATACTAAAACCCAAAACTCGGAGCCTCAACAGGCTAAAACCTACTAATTCACAAGAACCAAGGACCATAACTAACTCTATGAAATGACAGGAGTAATATAATCTACCTACAGTCCCAACGACCACCCATCAACAGAGGAACACAATCAAGTGAAAACAAAGCATCCAGCCACCCATACAACCGGATCCTACACTAAACACTCAACAAACAAAGGTGGAATCTGATTGAAATATGCATAATGATGTGATATGATGAATCTGTAACCAAGTGTGATCGCAGTGTTGTATGTTACCCCCTTCGGTGCCCCAAAAGCCCAATAGAGCCAGGATCCATAGAAGGAGTTCTCCCGAGTACCTCTACTCTACCGTACACCCCTCTCTCCAATCACTGTTAGCCTGTAGCACTTGGTCCGGTACACTTGGGTCAATGGAGGTCTACTCGTATACCACATACCAATATGAAACTTAAATAACTCAATAATTGAGATCTCATAGTACATGGTTGGATTCGATCCGAGTTTAAATCAGAAGTCATGTATCAATAACCCTCATCAAGGGTGCCTAGAGCGTATTCGGGTCTAAAACAGTAGTCCAATCTCATAACTCTTATAAAAGGGTGCCCAGAGTGTATCCGAGTCTGAAATAGAAATCAAGTATCAAAATCCCTAAACACGATGCCCGGCTCATATATGGGTCTAAATTCGTAGAACACCATGTCTAGTGCTACGATCCAGCCGAGCCTATTATTAGAATGAAGACCAATAATCAAATCATCGTAATATCCCTTCTACTTTGAGAGGTTTTGTAAAAGTCAATTTAAAAGCCCTTTCAAAGTCATGTACCAAAAATAGGCCCTCGGGGCCATGCAAAGTTTAGAAAATCAATTATAGTAGGCCCAAAGACAAATCAGTAGTAAAACATGTAGGGAAAACCTTTTCATGTATGATATGCTCGCAAGTAATAGAGTAGCCTAAAATGTCTCACAAATAATTCCTATCGACCCTGCACAGGCTCAACAACTCTATCGCAGTCATAACCAGCCTAGAACAATATATCTATGTCCGGGACTCGCGGACATTCCCATGTAACCCACCATTTATGTTCCAGAGTCAATACAAGGCCACACAGGACCACAAGGGTAATATACAATACTGATATGAATATACAATCAACGTACGAAATAAACGAACAGAAAAAATGGACAAGGTTTGGGGTATCAACTATAACAACCCACCTAAGTATGCTAATTAATGTAGTTATAGCCTATATACGCAGAGTCTAGGTAGGGAAAGCCATAACCTACCTGTCGTCCGATGAATAGTTGTGGGGACGGTGTCGTCCAGGCTCGAACTGCTCTGGGAAGCTCCAATTCGTGAAACCCCTAACAACACAATAATATATACATCAAAACAAGACTAACGATACTCATATTGCCATAAATATAACTAGGTCAAAATCTGGGTCACAAATGCGTATGTGGGCCTCGCAACACGAAACCAGAAACAAAAAATACACACGTGTTCCTTAAAATCTCGGGAGCACATGCTCAATATTTGAGCGGAAATGGACAATAATTGGGGCTAAAAACTGCCTGCTCAAGCCAAGAAATAAAAGAGGAATTTTCAAGAAATAAATCTGAAAATTGGGCAAGGAAGCTTACCACAATGCGAGAAATTACGCCAAGGAGGTAGATTGAGTGAGTACACAATCATGCATATCATAAACGGGAAGATTCTACAAGAATCCCAAGCTTGAAAATAAACAACATTGAAGGATTTATAGAAAGCAAGAGAAGAAATGGTCGGGGAAGGAGACTTACCAATTGACGAGGAACCACAGATTATCGAAGAACAATGATTTTTCGAACCTAGGAAATGATTTGGAGCAGTTTAGGGAGTGTTTTAGATGTCTAAGAGGTCTGGGAGTTGAGAAATAAAGGATGGAAAAATGAAGGGCTCAGCATAAATAGTTGCTGGAAAATACCCTTCGCGAACATAGCCAGCACTCCGCGAACGCGAAGAACAAAAAATGGGGCGGCTGGAAAATGGCCTTCGCGAATGTGGCCAGCCCTCTCGCAAATGCGAAGAACAAAAATAGGATGGCTGGAAATTACTCTTCGTGAATGTGGCCACCCCTCCGCGAACGCGATGAACAAAAGGGCCCATGACAGCAACCAGCTGTCAAGGGTGGATTTTTCACACTTTGGGTCCCCGTGAACGCATCTGGGGTCCCGCGAACACAAACGACCTGAGCTATTTGACTAGAAACAGTATTCCAGATCCAATGGAATCAACTAAAATCCCATCGGAGATAGATTTAAAGAAATGTGGGCCCCACACCTAAAATCAACCTTTAGCCAACTATTTTCAAAACGGAACCCAATGGCTGAAAATAAGTCTAGAAGCCTCGAGACCTAAACCAATGTCCCCTATAGCCTAAAATCAACATTACGGATTTAACATCACTGATGGAATTTTTATCCAAGGACGACTTCTCCAAATATTGACCAAAGTCAGCAAAACAACCCTAACTGGCCTGAAAACACAGAATGAGAGAGAATTTCAAGCTAAAAAGCTCACGGATCTCGATCAAAGGTCCCACTAGACCAAAGTCCACGCTTCGAACTATCGAAATTTGATTCCGAGCATGTTCACCAAGGATCTTTACTGAAGTCAATGATTTCCAAAGTTAAAAGCTCTAAATACAAGAATGGACAAAAAGACCAAACAAATGGCCCGGGCACCGAACTACCGGTCCCAGCAAGCCATAACTGACATGGGACTGCTATAGGTAAGCTCGAATGGTACAAGAAAGGTGAACACACATAAATGACTGGAAGGGTCATTACATTCTTGCTTTGTCCGCCTTTCTCTTCTTCTTGGAAAGACCACTTTCACTCGAAGAGGGTTGAAGGGGTCATATATTTCTACCACCCTATCGGTGTCATCCTCTGGCATATGGAATTGTCTGCACAACTCGAGCACCAAACCCGAGAGATAAGGGCCCTTTCTATGACCCGGATAGAATTCCTTCGACTCAGAGATAATCTGCTCCCCCACATTTATGATGATCCCATGCATAGCACAAGCAATCACCAGGGCTCGGGCATAAGTCACATCAGTCTAATTGCTCGATGGACAGATTCTCCAAGACACCAAATTGATCCACCTCCTAGCATCGCGAAGAAGTAAGTGCTAGTGATGCCCTCGGGACTGGGCCAATAGACCTGACTCATACACTCCTCGTCCACTAAGGTATCCCTCAACCAAGTCATGTCCTAAAGTTGAGCCTTGTCCTCGTACGCATCATTGGAGATGTGAGGCACTCCTAACACCTCGTTGATCATATGAGAATCCATCGCAGCATCTACCCCTTGGATGCGAATAGTGGGGTTGGGATCATCCCAATGGACAGTAGGGAGGATAGCATAGAACTACCGCACCTAACCGGTATGCGCAGGAGGGGGAGCGACCTTCAAGGATTCCCAATTGAACTCTCAGAGCCTACGATGGAAGTCGGCTGCTTTTCCATCCACACCTGATATTTTACAGCCCCTCTCATAGCAAAAACATACCCAGCGAAGGTCTCGTAACCTCTCTTGAATAGCATCATCAGGGAACCTTACATAGGGGTACTCTTGCTCTTGTTCATTACCCATTGGGGGTGATAACCTGTAATGTAGCAAGAAAGCGGGATTAGAACTTGCTTTAGCATGAAGGAATGAGTTCAAAAAGGGAATTTTTTTTCCAAGTGTTGGCCTAGTGAGGCCACTGTTCAGTGGAACTCTGCTATAGTGCACAGGTGTCTACCACAGTAGGATCACTATATAAAGAATTTCTCTGCTATATCGGAATTACTATAGTGGAACCAGACTGCTATGATAATCTTCATCATCCTAGAAAATCCAAGGGGTGATTCAATGGCGCCTCTTGACCCAAAACTCCATTTTAAACTATCTAAGTTCATAATAGTGCTCCCAAAGTGTCCTACTACTATTTTATACAAAACTATTTGGGCATTATAACCCCTAAATTTCATCCAAATTATAAGTTTATCCAAGAACAAACCTCCACCTTCTCCACTATTTTTGGCAAAAAATTATATAATCCTTATGCCTAAAATACCGGGGAGGCATTGTAAATGTAAGGGAAGCAACCATGCTTCAAAAATTTGCCAATAAACCAACCCAAGTTCAAGTTCAAAAAGGCAACTACAATGTCTACCCAAGTCACTTTTTCTACCACAAATCCTACCTAAATTCGTGCAGGAAGGTAAAGGAGTAAGTAGGAGCGATTGTTACCTGAAGATTTTGATATTGGGAGCAGTGTGATTGGGAGGAAAATGGAGAGTTTCTGATGAAAAATATGAGGAGAATGGGGTGAAAACTATTTTTCTCCCCTATTTCAATCTGTTGCCAACCGCTATAGTGGTCGGACCTTCACTATATGGTACCGCTATATCATTATGATGTTCACTATAGCAGACGACAACCAGCTTTGGGAAAGGAATGGTTCTCTTGGGTCTTTCTGAATTCTTTTGCTCCGACATGATATGTGGCCTCGAATTTCTTAGGTGCTCGGGAAAGTTCTCGGGTAATTTTCTTTGGGTGGCTCGAAAATTCCTCTTCAGAGTTTGAGTCAGTGTGACTAATTAGAAGGGAGTTTGGTATTTCTCGTGGGTTGGTAAAATATGCAGTTATTTGGGACAGTGAGGATCTCGGGCTAGTTCTTTTTGGGATCGTTCGGGGATAAATGATGGGTAAATTGGTATTTGTTGTAATGACCGGATCTGTCATTATGTTAGAAATCATGATATTGCAAAAAAATTGGGAGCAATTAAAAATGTTTTATATTAAGTGGAGCGACGTGACAAAATTTTTTAGTTTTTTGGAAATTGACTGGGCTGACATCACTCTGCAATAGCAGTAATTATTCCACTATAGTGCTACCACTATAGCAGAAGGTTGTCCGCTATAGCAGAATGACGGGAGGCAGTAGCCTCAGAACGCAATTTTAATAAAAGACTTCTTCTCCTCTGTTGAAAAAGATATGATGGTTACTCCAAAGACCCTCCTAGGCTACTCCAAGACCTGGGAGCTATGGGGAGGAGGGATTTCGGCTAAAGGGATGGGAAAACTTGAGTTTCAGGCTTGTCATCTGGCAAGGAACGCCTTCACAGAGCCAAAAAATGCATTAGGCAGGTGCTTGGCATCCATGTAGGCTAGGTTTTTTTCATTGAGTAGATTGACCTGCTTTCATTTTGTATTTATTGTATAGTTAGAAAAGAAGAATCATTCTTGGGACTTCAGACACGAAGTCTGGAGAAATTTTTGTGGTTGGGTTGGCTGAACTAGGAATTAGTTGAGTTGAGATAATGGGTGTAATATTTTAGTCTATCTATAATTATTTATGTACTGGATTAATGATTGAATTAAGGGACTGGAATGTCGGGAAGGTTCGGGGAATTGGAAATGCTTAGGTAACTAAATGACTGATAAAAATAGAGTTTGGACACGAGTTGTTATAAAGAGGTAAATTAAGTAGAAGGGTTGGATGCCCAAGGTTAGGGGAGGTTTTCCCCATTTTTATATTCGGTCCTAGAAGAAGTTTTGGAATTCAATGTAATTGCTAGTTATGTGTTAAAAAGGGGTGAGTGGGGGCATGGTCTTCCGACGGGATTCAAGGTTGAGTTTACGTACCCGGAATGGGGTAGGTGATGGCTACTCATTTTCCAATATGCATTATGTTTTCATGTACCATTAATTAGTAATGTATGATTTGCATGCTTGCAGAAAGAATTGTGAATGTCTAATTATCCGTTTATCAGTCTTGTGAAATAAACTTGTTTGTTTCTTGGTGGTTTAAAAGTATGTTTGTTCATTATTTGTGATTGATTGGACTTGGTGTGACATTCGATTTGCTCAGCAACCACGCCTGGTATGAGAATACTAACGGGTGGCTCGGGTACCATGCCTGGTATAGGAATACTAATGGTTGGCTTGGGTACCACGCCTGGTATAAGAATTCATAATGGTTGGCTCGGGTAGCACTCCTAGTATTGGTTGTTTTATTTACATTAATGTGTTCTTCGATGGTTCCATAAGTGGACTAGGTTGTACTTCTTGACTGTGATTATTGCATATAGTCCATGAGAGGCCAGGTGACTATATCTGATTTTGAGGTTTGCCTTAGTATAGGCCAAAATTGCATGTCTAAAACTTAGGTGATGTTAGGGGGATCATTGGTGGGTCTGGGTTGGGTGAAGGTAATATATATTATGGTAATTATGTATGGTCCAGAGTATGTTGCTGGGTATTATTATCAGGTTGGGGAATCGTACTAGGGACCCTCAAGGGGTCCGGATATTGTGAATAGTACCAAGAGTGTAGTTGGTATGGTCTGGCTGTTAGCTGGGTTAGTAGTGGGTGCTTGGTCATAGGGATTTACTTGGGTAACAGAGTGGTAGTCTGGGTCTGGACTTAGGGGTTGGACCAGTTTAAGGTGACTTGGGAAATCCAAGGGTCAGTGTGACTTGGGAAGTCTTAGGAGCCAAGGTGCAGAGTTCCCGAGTGAGGTAGTTGGAAGCGGGCGTGGTAGGAAGTGTTGAGGTATGAGTTACAAGTAGATGGTAGGGTTGAGATTGGGATTGGTAAAGGTGTAGGTCGGAGGATGGGACTATGGTAGTTGATTTCATGCTTTCCCTTAATTTCATTATGTGATGGTACAAGTGGATTCGGGTCGATCGATGATGCCTACTAGTATGTGTGTTTGTACTGATTTTACTCTTGCTATACCCTTCTGGGTATAGTCTGGTTGCAGGGTTGGTGAGTTTCTTAGGTACAGGACGATGGCGATCTTCAGCAGCTTCTACCTCTTGTTCCTATGGAAGTTGTGTCATTTTATATTTCTTTGTATTACTACTGTAGTAGCTCTTGTACCGGCTTAGACTAGATTCTAGGGAGCGTTTGTTTTCAAGGTATAAACTATTTTTCCTAGTCTTTAAAAAGGGATTTATTGTATTTCCTTGTAAAAGATATTTTCTGAAACAAGGTTGTAAATGATTTTACGTATTAAAATAAGGTTATTCATTTTTATACTTTGTTTTCTCCAAGTACCTGTTGGATCAGGTGGTAAAGGGTTCATCTATCTAGGTGATTAGAGTAGACGTCCGCATGGCCCAGGTAGTTGGGTCGTGAAAAGTTCATTGCATGAGATTGACAACCGGATATCATTAACATTCATTACCTTATTCTCTATAACTTGTAATGTATAGGAAATACTAATGTAATAGTTAACATGCACACATAATGTATATAAGAAACAATTCAATCATCACCTACCTCGAATCAAGACTGAATGCTATATTGGACCTGAACCTTCCCCTTTCGTGAAGCTTTAGCTTTATCTTGGTATTTATTAAGAATCTTGGTGGAAACCTGATGGAAATTTGCCCAATTTGCCTCTGCCCCTTCCCCAAAATGTTTTTGGGAAATTATGAATATTTTGGGAAAGTTTCTGCATTTATAACGACTTATTCCGCTATAGCAGTCCAATCTCGCTATAGCAGCACCGCCATAGCGGAAGTCGCCGGCAATCATGGACTTGACCACCCTTGACTCCCGCTATAGCGGGAATTTATCTACTATAATACATTGTTGTAGCGGTGTATCACTTGCTATAGTGGCTAACATGGGATAAAAACTCGGGAATCCTCCCACTTTAGCCCATTTTGCAACACACCTTCAATCCTTGATGTTCCAGACCAACCCCTTGACATAAAGTTTGATATCGGGAGTTCTATTCATTCAAATTCACTTCTAAAAAGTTCTACGGACTCCTTAATGCCTTAGCTGATAGAAAATCTATCTTGAAGTTAAATTTTTTGCCCAATCCTTTCCCGGATTGCCCTCGACTTTACCTTGCTTAGATTTTATCTGAGCTTAGCCTTGCCTGATATTTTAAACTCCCCAACTTGGAAGTTTTTTCACCCGATTTCTTTTACGATTAGTTCATCCATAATAACAGGAAGGGTCGTTACAAATACTCACTAAAGTTTTTGGTGACAATAGGTTCCAAAAATCAAATGTATATTATGAAATCCCAAATATCTTGGAAAGCTATTAATACCCTTTAAACTTATGATAAACATTAAAAGTCAATCACTAACTAAATCAACTATAGAATCGTATCTACTTACCATACTACAACTTCTTGATTGACATACCTATTTAGCAAATCCTTTTTAGGTCAGTTTTTTATGAAATCTACCTATTTAAAGAGCTCCCTTGTCCATCATTAGATGCAACAAGTGTTGGAATTATTTATTTCACATAGAGAACTCTATTAGGTTTCCATTAGAAAAACTAACTTTTAATTTTTCGAAACCAGTTTTTCATGGATCTTCTTAATGGAGGAAATAATAGTGAATCAGATAATGATAAAAGAACAAAGAATGATCAAGATGAAGAAAATATTAATGATGGAAAAAACAATGACCAATCTCAAAACAACAATCAAGTCATAGAACAAATGAATGTACTAAAAAAGATGCAGTAGGTGCAAGCTCCTCTACAAATTAGGCAACAGTGTTGCGCCATACTCCTCACTAAATCAAACTACTTGAAGCGTGAGTTTCTAAAAATATTACACTATTAATGTATTTAAACTTGTTGTAGCTTATATTTTTTTCTTAATTTGGCAATAATTGAAAGAGGTTTCCCCCTTAATACTTAATTTGTTTATGAATCAACATTTTAGTTTGTTCTTTGTTCTTTTATTTCCTTTTCTTTCTGCATTTTTACTTATTTAAAATTAGTTTTATGCTGATCTTATGTCATTAATTTAATTAGTTAAATTGGAAAGGAAAAGTTTTATTTCATGAGAAGAAGAAAGATTAGTATGTTCAAACTCCTATTTCTGTTTATGTTTTATTTTAGCGGTACTAACGATAACCTCAGTTTCATTAAAAGATCTGAGTTAGATACGACTTATTGAAACTGAATATTTATATTAAAATTGATGATTCATAAAATCTATCTATCTATCTATCTATATATAAATATATTGTTAGTTTGTAATGACTCTTCCGGTCATTTCCACATACACGTTTTCCTTGTGCCGTTAGAGCTTGTTGTAGCGGACCCAAGTCATTTAAGGCTTGTCGGGACCGGTATTTCGGTGCCGGGTCCATTTGTTTGGCCGCATGATAAGTTTTGAAGCCAAGCAAGTCGGCAAAAGTAATCGTAAGATCTTTAACAAATTTCCTGAACTTTGGGTAAAATGTATCAGAGCTTTTCTCCCAATATATAAAGAGTTAGAAGTTCCCCGAAATACCAAACCGAAGGTCTACGAGTCTAGTTTCCAACGCACAAAACCTCACGTCCAACTGATCGCGGAGTAAAGAGTTATGACTGTTTTACTGCGGACTATCTGGCAGAAAACGGATTGCGAATCGGATCGCGAACCGGATCGCGAACCAGGTCGGGTCAAACCCGATTTAAGCCTCAATTTTACGTTTTAAAACGCCATTTCAGTTCCGAAATAGTGAGAAAACATAAGGGAGAATTCCAAGAGAGTTCTTGAGTATCAAAATTGTGCGTTGGTGAATTGCGAGTCTAGGTTTGAGAATTTATTACCATCGCGTGTGTCTGAAAATATTTTATTTAAAAGTTGAATTTGGTAAAAATTATATTATTATTACCTTTTCAAAATATTTTAAAGGTTTATGGAAAATATTTTTGATACGATATAATTGTATATGTATTTATTTTATAAGGTTTTTATACATTGTAATATTTTAACGGAGATAGTAAATTTAGTTATGTTGAAAATTATTATTATAATATAGTAGGTTTTATTCAAAATGATTTTCTATCAATTATGATATATTTGAAAAGTTGTATATATTATACCACGAACTTACGCAATACCCGAGTATATACTTAACGGGATGAAATCGGTTGCCACCTCCACTTCCACGTGGAAGTGGAGGAAAGAGTACAACAAATTCTCATTAGTTAGGGGCGGCCACATGTCAATTTGGACATTTTAATTAAAGTGTAGTAAGCATTTTGGTCAATGCTTAGCAGAATATGTTTGTAATTGCAGTGATCCATTTTGCTCATCAATTGGCAACCAACTTTTCTACAAGTTCTTCTACTAACATTTGCACAAGATAAGTTTTGTACTTTCACATTAACGCAACAAAGGATTTTGATGCAATATTTGATAATCAATTATCTACGTCAAGTTATTCAAGCCCGAGTTTGAGTTTGATTTCGTGTTGGGGATTTTTCGGAGAGGTTCAAGCTTGTCATCGGACGACAGGTAGGTTACGGTTTATTTTCCCTAGACTCCGCATATATAGAATAAAATTGTATTAATGGGCATCCTTGGGTTGGTTTATTAGGTTGGTATCACAGACCTCGACCGCTTTATTCATGTCCGCCTACTTTTGTTCCTCCGTTGCTTGTAGTGTTTGCCGATATATTTTATTTACCCTTGCGGTCCTGTGAGGCTTTTTTAGGCTGGTTATGCTTGCTGAGTAGCTGTGGGCCTGTGCAGGGTCTATAGGTTGATTGTGAGCTGCTGGGCAACTATTGTGTGTGATCATACCATTTCCATGCATATAAAGAGGTTTTATCCATATTTTACTATGATTTTGGCTTCGGGCCTACTGGCACTATTTTCTAAACCTTGCATGGCCCCGGGGGCCTGTTTTTGATGGAAATGATTTGGAAATGGTTGATTTAACTTGTGAATATTCCTGGATAAAAGGAAGTAAAATTATGTTTTAAATCACCAGTTTTACGATTCACGCTAGACTCGGCAGGGCCGGGGTACTAGTTGAGTTTTCTTGCTACTTGAGATGATTTTACCCTCGGTCGGACCGAGCACCTGAGATGATTTTTTACTGTTTAGACCCGGTTATGCCCGGGCACCCTTGGAGGGGTTTTTGAGATATTTTCCTACTACTTTAGTCCTGGACAGGGTCTGGGCATGCATATTCGAGACTGGGTCTCTATCTTGATACCGGAACTTGCTTCCGGACGACATGTTTTGAATATTGAGTTTTAGTATGGGGTCAGGGACCTCCATGGACCTTGCCATCTGGGCCTGGGGCTTCGGGCTGCGAGTGCCGGAGGAAGGGTATACAGTGGAGTAGAGGTATACGGGCAGTGTCCTTCCATGGAACCTACCTGCTGGGCCGGATCGGCACCGGAGGAGGTACATACAGAGATACCATTTCACTTGAAATCTTCATGCATCATTTCATTCATTGTTTGAGGCTCCACCCTTCTTTGATGTTTGTTCAGTGTACGCTCTTGTTGTATGGGCGGCCGGAGAGTTTGTTTTCACTTGTTTGTGTTCCTCGGTTGTATGGGAGGCCGGGGGACGGTAGGTAGACTTTTGCTATTTACTTACATAATTGTTCTCTATTATAGATAAGTATGAGATTGGTATGATTAGTTGAGTTTGATTCATGTCTCTGAGCATGCCTATCATTACTCTTTCTCCCTTTTTCTACACTTGAGGTTACCGGTATATCGTCCATTTCGTAAACTTATTTTGTATACACTGTTGTTGCAAGGACCCCAGGTGCGTTGTTTCTTACTTTCACCTGTGCCTATGGTGTGTATATTCTGCTTACTAGCCTCACATGTGGTTCTGTTGATTTCCCTCTGGGCTAGTTCCTGTGTACCTTTCGTTGATTTCTGTGACTACTTGCTTCTATTCTGTCTATTACTGCGCTTTTATCTTATATGTGCCCAGTCGGCCTATGATACCTACTGGGTCCCTTATGCTTCGCATTTGGTGCTCACCCCTACCCCCTGCATCTTTGGGTGCAGATCCTAGCGTGGGCCATCGCCGTTAGACCGTTGTGATTCATGCTTGGAGATCTGTTGGAGACTACTTCAGGCTGAGGGTGAGCTCTTGGCGATCGGAGCTTAGCTTTAGTTTATCTTTTTCTTCATGTACTCTATTACCATTCAGAGACATCTGTATATATTGTTTTGGATTATTTGCACTCCATGTATGTAGTTTGGGCTCTATACTATGATACCAGGTCTTGGGGTTTGGTTTAGTTTCCGCATATGTATATATTTATAGTCCTTTTATCTGTTCTCTTCGTCTTGTTCTCTTATTTGTTAGATAGTATCCCATTACTAACTGTTCTGGGCTACGGGGATTGGTTCACCTACCGGGGGTTGTAGGTGCCATCATGACCGAGAAATTGGGTCGTGACAACTTGGTATTAGAGCTTTAGGTTTACCGGTGTCATCGGTATAGGAGCCAATGTCTAGTAGAGTTCTGTGGATCAGGGCGGAGACGTCCGTACTCAATCTTTGGGAGGCTACAGTGTCATTTTAGGAATTTGACTCTTTCATTGCTTCTGTGTCGTGCGTAGAGCCCTTGAAGTTTCTGGAGATCTCATTTATTCTACTTCATTCTTCCATAGATGGTTCGTACGAGATCATCGGCATCACGCGGAGATGAGCCTCCAGCTCCAGTGCCAGCTCCAGCTCCAGCTCCAGTACCAGCTCTAGTGCCCACTTCTGTGCCAGCTCCAGCCGCAGCTCAGTCTCCAGATATTCAGGGATTACTATTACAGCTTTTGGGATTGATTGGAGAGCGGCCTTCCGAGGTAGCGCAGACATCCGCTCAGGGGGCAACCCTGGGTGCATAGAGCTTAGGAACGCAGCCAGCTACTATGGCTCCCCGTGCGGAGGTCATTCTGGTTCCATCTGTTGCACATCCTCTTGCTCCTCGCCCAGCTATGACAGAGTCAGAGCAGAAGGCGTTGGGTAGGTTTTTGAGGTTAGCACCTCCGAGGTTCGCTGGTACTTCTGGACAGGATCCACATGACTTTATTACTACCTGTGAGAAGATGTTGCATAATTTAGGTTTGTTGGAGACTCACGGGGTTGGTTATACTACCTATCAGTTGGAGGGCCCAGCGAAGTTATGGTGGAGGGCCCAGGTTGCTTATAGACCACCGTCGTCACCTCCTTTGACCTGGTCTGAGTTTTATGAGGCCTTTATTGCCAAGTTCCTACCTCAGAGTGATCGTGAGCGTCGCAGGGTGCAGTTTACCCACCTTGTGCAGGGGTCTACGACTATCTCGGAGTATGAGACCCGTTTTCATCAGCTAGCACCGTTCGAAGCTATGATCATTCCTACCGAGGCAGATAGGATTCGCAGATTTGTATGGGGTTTGAGGCTAGAGATCAGGCAGCTAGTTGAGATATTGGTTGCCAGTGGTCGGTCATTTCAAGCTATCGTAGACTATGCCCGCACTGTGGAGGACTTACAGCGACACGATCAGGGGTCCAGAGATAAGAGGCCTCAGCATCAGGGTGTCTACAGTGGTTCCAGATATGGCGGTAGAGGTCCTGGCCAGTGGAGCCGAAGTTATCAGCCACAGCAGTACCAAGGTCAGTCCAGCCGATCGGTCCAGGATTCCCTTCAAACTTTCGTTAGTACCCAGTTCGAGCAGGGTCAGAGCAGCCATCAGGGCTATGGCGGCCAATCTTCGAGGGGTACAGTTTCTGGGGCATCAGGCCGTGGTGGTTATGCGGGATCTGCTGGTTCATCTTGACCGAGTAGGCCGCCAGGGGCTTGTTTTACTTGTAGTGTGATCTGTCATTTTGCTAGAGATTTCCCTCAGCAGGGTACAGTTTAGTTGGCCGAGCCTTTACGAGTAGTTCAGCCCCCAGCTAGAGGGGGTGGTCGTCAGAGTAGAGGTGGTGCTCCACGCGGCAGAGCAGGTGGTAGGGATGGCGGTCGGGCAGGTGGAGGTCGTCGTCAGTTTTACGCGGTCCCTAGGAGACCAGAGGCAGAGGCCTTAGATGCTGTGATTACAGGTATGATTTTTGTGTGCCATCAGTCTGCTATGACCTTATTTGATCCTGGATCCACTTGTTCATATGTATCTGCCTACTTTGTGCCTTGCTTGGGGTTGGCTAGTGAGCCATTATCTGTTCCTGTTTCTATTTCGACCCAAGTAGGAGATTCTTTAGTAGTGGATCGGATTGTGAGATCCTGTATGTTATCTGTTGGTGATTCAGAGACTTGGGGTGATTTGATGATTCTTGATATGCTAGATTTTGATGTGATACTGGGCATGGACTGGTTATCCCCTCACCGTGTGGTTTTGGATTGTTATGCCAAAACCATTACCATAGTTGTGCCCGGTGTATCCCCGGTTGTGTGGCAAGGTTCTGTTAGCCATGCACAATCTTGGATCATCTCTTGTCTTCGAGCTAGGAAGTTGATTTCCCATGGGTGTTTAGCTTATCTAGCATATGTCCGAGATGTTAGTGCTGACCCTACTTCTCCTGAGTCTGTTCCTGTGGTTAGAGACTTCCTCGATGTGTTTCCTACCAACCTGCCAGGCCTTCCACCTGAGAGAGATATTGATTTTGCTATTGAGTTAGAGCCGAGCACTAGGCCCATTTCTATTTCTCCTTACCGTATGGCTCCTGCTGAGTTGAGGGAGCTTAAGGAGCAGCTCCAGGATTTGTTAGCTAAGGGGTTTATTAGACCTAGTGTGTCACCGTGGGGTGCTCCTATTCTCTTCGTGAAGAAGAAGGATGGGTCGATGCGCATGTGTATTGATTATCGACAGCTGAATAGGGTGACAATGAAGAATAGGTATCCGATGCCGAGGATTGATAATTTGTTTGACCAGCTTCGGGGTTCAGTCGTGTTTTCGAAGATTGATTGGAGTTCCGGCTACCATCAGTTGAGGATTAGGGCAGTGGACATCCCTAAGACAGCATTCAGGACACGTTATGGCCATTATGAGTTCCTGGTGATGTCTTTTGGGTTGACTAATGCCCCCGCAACCTTTATGAACTTGATGCACATGGTTTTTGGCCCGTATTTGGACTCATTTTTGATAGTTTTTATAGACGACATCATGGTATACTCGCGTAGTAGAGATGAGCATGAGCAGCACTTGAGGGTTATACTCCAGGCTTTGAGAGATCATCGGCTTTATGCCAAGTTCTCAAAGGGTGAGTTTTGGCTTGAGTCAGTTGCATTCCTAGGGCACGTGGTGTCTAAGGATGGGATTAAGGTTGATCCGGGAAAGACTTCAGCGGTTTGTGAGTGGCCTAGACCTACTACTGTTACTAAGGTTCGCAGCTTTATTGGGTTAGCGGGTTACTACAGACGGTTCGTTGAGGGATTTTCTTCCATAGCAGCACCCTTGACTATGCTGACTAGGAAGGATGTCCCATTTCAGTGGTCGGATCAGTGTGAGGATAGCTTCCAGAGGCTTAAGGCCTTATTGACTTCAGCTTCGGTTTTGACTTTGCCAGTTGAGGGTCAGAGCTTCTCCGTGTATTGTGATGCTTCTGGGATTGGTCTTGGTTGTGTGTTGATGCAGCAGGGTCGAGTAATAGCATATGCGTTGAGGCAGCTGAAGGTTCATGAGCGCAACTACCCCACTCTTGACTTAGAGTTGGCGGCGGTAGTTTTCGCGCTCAAGATCTGGAGGCATTACCTATATGGAGTTCACTGTGAGATCTTCACCGATCACCGTAGTCTTCAGTATATCACGAGTCAGCGAGAGTTGAACTCGAGATAGAGGAGATGGGTCGAGTTACTGAAGGACTATGACTTCACTATTCTGTATCATCCGGGCAAGGCAAATGTGGTAGCGGATGCCTTGAGCCGGAAGGCAGTGAGAATGGGTAGCCTAGCTTCTCTTTCAGTTTCAGAGCGGCCGTTGGCCTTGGACATTCAGTCCTTGGCTAACCGTCTGGTTAGGCTTGACTTGTCAGATCCTAGCAGAGTTCTCGCCAGTGTTGAGGTTCGTTCTACTTTGATTGATCAGATTCAGAGCCGTCAGTTTGAGGATCAGCAGTTGTGTGACCTTCGTTATCGGGTTGTTCAGGGTGAGACCAGTCTGGCTACTCTAGATTCAGATGGGGTTCTGAGGTTTGATAGTCGCCTTTGTGTTCCGAGGATTAGTGATTTGATTCAGTTGATACTTCACGAGGCACATTGTATTAGATACTCCATTCACCCTGGCACAGCAAAGATGTATAGAGACTTGAGACAACTTTACTGGTGGAGTGGTATGAAGCGAGATATAGCGGAGTTTGTATCTCGGTGCTTGAACTGTCAGCAGGTTAAGTTCGAGCACATGAGACCTGGTGGTTTGATGCAGCGACTTCCCATTCCTGAGTGAAAGTGGGAAGGGATTACTATGGACTTTGTTGTTGGTTTGCCTCGTACTTATCATGGGTTTGATTCCATATGGGTGATTGTTGATAGGCTGACTAAGTCAGCAGATTTCTTGCCGGTTCAGACTTCTTATGGCGCAGAGAGGTTAGCTCAGATCTACCTTCGTGAGATTGTTCGGTTGCACGGGGTCCCAGCTTCTATCATTTCAGACCGCGGCACTCAGTTCACATCTCAGTTCTGGAGGTCTATTCAGCGAGATTTGGGTACAGAGGTTCATCTTAGTACCACTTTCCACCCTCAGACAGATGGCCAGTCCGAGAGGACCATTCAGATTCTGGAGGACATGCTTCGGACCTGTATTCTTGACTTTGGAGGTT
The DNA here is from genome assembly GCA_003996215.1 of Jaltomata sinuosa. Taxonomy (NCBI): domain Eukaryota; kingdom Viridiplantae; phylum Streptophyta; class Magnoliopsida; order Solanales; family Solanaceae; genus Jaltomata; species Jaltomata sinuosa. The sequence continues at coordinate 352,079 of QJPP01007331.1, read as the reverse complement.
CTTGGGATCAGTTTGTTCCTTTGGCAGAGTTTTCTTATAATAACAGCTTCCATTCGAGTATCGGTATGGCACCTTTTGAGGCTTGGTATGGCAGGCGTTGCAGATCACCGGTAGGTTGGTTTGATGGTTTTAGTGCTGGGCCACAGAGCACAGATTTGCTTCGAGATTCCTTAGACCGAGTCCGAGTGATTCAGGACAGACTTCGGGCAGCTCAGAGCAGGCAGAAGGTTATGCTATCGTAGGCTTCGTGCCTTGGAGGTTTAGTGTCGGTGACTTGGTGTTTCTCCGTGTATCGCCATGAAGGGCATGATGAGATTTGGTAGGCGGGGAAAGCTTAGCCCCAGGTACATTGGGCCGTTTGAGATTCTTCAGAGGGTTGGTAGCGTTGCCTATCAGCTAGCCTTGCCTCTGATGTTTTCAGCTATACATCCTGTATTTCATGTTTTGATGTTGCGTTGGTATGTCCCAGGTGAGTCTCATGTGTTACAGTGGGATTCAGTTCAGTTGGATGAGGGTTTAGCCTTTGTTGAGGAGCCGGCAGCTATTTGGGCCAGAGATGTCAGGAGATTGAGGTCTCGAGAGATCCCGGTTGTTAAGGTTTAGTGGAGGCACCGTCCAGTCGAGGAGGCTACCTGGGAGACCGAGAGAGATATGCGGGATCAGTATCCGCAGCTATTTCAGCCTTCAGGTACCCCCTTGACCTTGACTTTCGAGGACGAAAGTCCTTTTTAGTAGTGGATGATGTAATGACCCTTCCGGTCATTTCCACATACACGTTTTCCTTGTGACGTTAGAGCTTGTTGTAGCGGACCCAAGTCATTTAAGGCTTGTCGGGACCGGTATTTCGGTGCTGGGTCCATTTGTTTGGCCGCATGATAAGTTTTGAAGCCAAGCAAGTCGGCAAAAGTAATCGTAAGATCTTTAACAAATTTCCTGAACTTTGTGTAAAATGTCTCGGAGCTTTTCTCCCAATATATAAAGAGTTAGAAGTTCCCCGAAATACCAAATCGAAGGTCTACGAGTCTAGTTTCCAACGCACAAAACCTCACTTCCAAATGATCGCGGAGTAAAGAGTTATGACTGTTTTACCGCGGACTGTCTGACAGAAAATGGGTTGTGAACCGGGTCGCGAACCAGGTCGGGTCAAGCCCGATTTAAGCCTCAATTTTACGTTTTAAAACGCCATTTCAGTTCCGAAACAGTGAGAAAACATAAGGGAGAATTCCAAGAGAGTTCTTGAGTATCAAAATCGTGCGTTAGTGAATTGCGAGTCTATGTTTGAGAATTTATTACCATCGCGTGTGTTTGAAAATATTTTATTTAAAGTTGAATTTGGTAAAAATTATATTATTATTACCTTTTCAAAATATTTTAATGGTTTATGGAAAATATTTTTGATACTATATAATTGTATATGTATTTATTTTATAAGGTTTTTATACATTGCAATATTTTAACGGAGATAGTAAATTTAGTTATATTAAAAATTATTATTATAATATAGTAGGTTTTATTCGAAATGATTTTCTATCAATTATGATATATTTTAAAAGTTGTATTTATTATACCACGAACTTACGCAATACCCGAGTATATACTTAACGGGATGAAATCGGTTGCCACCTCCACTTCCACGTGGAAGTGGAGGAAAGAGTACAACAAATTCTCATTAGTTAGGGGCGGCCACATGTCAATTTGGACATTTTAATTAAAGTGTAGTAAGCATTTTGGTCAATGCTTAGCAGAATATGTTTGTAATTGCAGTGATCCATTTTGCTCATCAATTGGCAACCAACTTTTCTACAAGTTCTTCTACAAACATTTGCACAAGATAAGTTTTTGTACTTTCACATTAACGAAACAAAGGATTTTGATGCAATATTTGATAATCAATTATCTACGTCAAGTTATTCAAGCCCGAGTTCGAGTTTGATTTCGTGTTGGGGATTTTTCGGAGAGGTTCAAGCTTGTCATCGTACGCCAGGTAGGTTACGGTTTATTTTCCCTAGACTCCGCATATATAGAATAAAATTGTATTAATGGGCATCCTTGTGTTGGTTTATTAGGTTGGTACCACAGACCTCGACCGCTTTATTCATGTCCGCCTACTTTTGTTCCTCCGTTGCTTGTAGTGTTTGCCGATATATTTTATTTACCCTTGCGGTCCTGTGAGGCTTTGTTGACTCTGGAACATAGAAGGTGGGATTTTGGGAATGTCCGCGAGTCCCGAGCATAGAAATATCCTTCTAGGCTGGTTATGCTTGCTGAGTAGTTGTGGGCCTGTGCAGGGTCGATAGGTTGATTGTGAGTTGTTGGGTAGCTATTGTGTGTGATCATACCATTTCCATGCATATAAAGAGATTTTATCCATATTTTACTATGATTTTGGCTTCGGGCCTACTGGCACTATTTTCTAAACCTTGCATGGCCCCGGGGCCTGTTTTTGATGGAAATGATTTGGAAATGGTTGATTTAACTTGTGAATATTCCTGGATAAAAGGAAGTAAAATTATGTTTTAAATCACCAGTTTTACGATTCACGCTAGACTCGGCAGGGCCGGGATGCTAGTTGAGTTTTCTTGCTACTTGAGATGATTTTAGCCTCGGTCGGACCGAGCACCTGAGATGACTTTTTACTGTTTAGACCCGGTTATGCCCGGGCACCCTTGGAGGGGTTTTTGAGATATTTTCCTACTACTTTAGTCCTGGACAGGGTCTGGGCATGCATATTCGAGACTAGGTCTCTATTTTGATACCGGACTTGCTTCCGGACATGTTTTGATACTGAGTTTTAGTATGGGGTCTGGGACCTCCATAGACCTTGCCATCCGGGCCAGGGGCTACGGGCTGCGTGTGACGGAGGAGGGGCATACGGTGGAGTAGAGGTATATGGGCAGTGTCCTTCCATGGAACCTACCTGCTAGGCCGGATCAGCGCCGGAGGAGGTACATACAGAGATACCATTTCACTTAAGATCTTCATGCATCATATCATTCATTGTTTGAGGCTCCACCCTTGTTTGTTGTTTGTTGATTGTACGCTCCGGTAGTATGGGATGCCGGAGGGTTTGTTTTCACTTGTTTGTGTTCCTCGGTTGTATGGGCGGCCGGGGGACTGTAGGTAGACTTTTGCTATTTACTTACAGAATTGTTCTCTATTATAGATAAGTATGAGATTGGTATGATTAGTTGAGTTTGATTCATGTCTCTGAGCATGCCTATCATTACTCTTTCTCCCTTTTTCTACACTTGAGGTTACCGGTATACCGTCCATTTCGTAAACTTATTTTGTATACACTGTTGTTGCAAGGACCCCAGGTGCGTTGTTTCTTACTTTCACCTGTGCCTATGGTGTGTATATTCTACTTACTAGCCTCACATGTGGTTCTGTTGATTTCCCTCTGGGCTAGTTCCTGTGTACCTTTCGTTGATTTCTGTGACTGCTTGCTTCTATTATGTCTATTACGATGCTTTTATCTTATATGTGCCCAGTCGGCCTATGATACCTACTGGGTACCTTATGCTTCGAATTTGGTGCTCACCCCTACCCCCCTACATCTTTGGGTGCAGATCCTAGCGTGGGCCATCGCCGTTAGATCGCTGTGATTCGTGCTTGGAGATCTGTTGGGGACTACTTTAGACTGAGGGTGAGCTCTTGGTGATCGGAGCTTAGCTTTAGTTTATCTTTTGCTTCATGTACTCTATTACCATTCAGAGACATCTGTATATATTGTTTTGGATTATTTGCACTCCATGTATGTAGTTTGGGCTCTATACTATGATACCAGGTCTTGGGGTGTGGTTTAGTTTCCGCATATGTATATATTTATAGTCCTTTTATCTGTTCTCTTCGTCTTGTTCTCTTATTTGTTAGCTAGTAGCCCATTACTAACTGTTCAGGGCTACGGGGATTGGTTCACCTACCGGGGGTTGTAGGTGCCATCATGACCGAGAAATTGGGTCGTGACATAGTTCTATATATTTCTTGTATCACATTCTTTTGTTGTATTTTAATTTAAATTTTGCTATGAGTGCATTATTTATGTTTCTTGATTTGTGGATCGTGCTGGGTTGTTCAAGCAGAATCATAATCAACCAACGAAATTAAGAATTCAATGGAGCAAAAATTTAGGGCTTCATTCAAGACAAATTAGAAGTGGTTCGATAGAAAAAAATCTTGAATCAAGGTACTTTACAAAATTCTACTATATAATTATGACATGCACCTACTGCTAAAAAATGTGAATTTATGATAGACATTTTCTTTATTATGTTGTTGAAAATATGGTCAACCAAAAATATCTTTAACAAGCCTGAATTTAATAGATTTTCTCAGAAATTTGCATTTTTAATAAGACGTGATTTTTCTTAGTTCTTGCATTAGTTAATCTCTTTTTAATGTAAAGATAAAAAATTTAATCCTTGTAATTTAATTTTAGAGCACAAAGAATAAGGAAGAGAATAATGCTCTTTGTATTGAGAATGACAGAGATAGAAAAGAAAATCAAAAAAATAAAAAAGAAAATCTTTTGCAGTAATTGTACTGGCGAGGTCATGAAGAAAGAGAATTCTAGATTGACAGAAGAGGTCAATTTTCATTTCCTTTTACTATCAATTTAATCTTTCATTATTACTTTTTTTAAGGTTTAGTCTAGATCTCCTTCACTTTATTTTTTGTTAATTATGTCTCTCCTTTTTATTTTATATGATAATTATTTATTAGACATGATGTTGATAAAAATAAGAAAGATTTTTGTCACATTTGAAACACTGCTAAAAAGACTTGAATTCTATTGAAAGTCTCAAAGTTTGTCGAAAATATTTGCGAGCAGATGATTTTGATATATTTTCTTTGAAAAAAATTGTGTTTTCTGAGTATAATAATAAAAGTTATTTATAATCTTAAACATGCAACGACATATCTCCCCCCTCCCCCCAAAACTCCACCTGTAAGGTATGAATTAAAATAAATAAATAAAAATTTAAAAGCTTCTAAATATAAAAATGTATTATTATTTTTTAGTTGTAATAAATAAATAATGAGTGTCAACTGTCTAAAAGTTAATTAATTTATTTAACATGATATTTTTGATTTTTAAATGTATTTTGAGAGTATTTAAGAATTTTAACTGCCTACCAGTTGCGCAAATTGAGAAATTTATGATGTTCAAAGATTCTTCATGAGATCAAACAACAAGAACAAAGAGTCCTCATTCTTTTTTGGGTATCTGTTTTTACATTAAAATTTTCTTTCTTTCTAGGTCTTCCATGATACCCAAGTGACTGGACGCGACCATATAAATGATTTATGGTTTCCCCTAAGAGCTCTCTTATATATTCTTTCTTACTTTTATTTGTGAAAATATCTATATTCGTCTAGAGGTGGTCTTGAAAAAGATTGAACTAATTGTAGTTTGTTGGATTTGCTCTAATATACATGTGATCTTATTTTATTTGTATCCTATTACTATGCATAAAGGCTACTGCCAATGTTTATAATTTCAACTGTTGTTATGTTGTTTATGTTACAGTCTCTTAGTGGCTCGGGTTATAATACCATTGGAAATACATTGGATGATTTTATTAATAAAAAATTAGGTGGAATTCTTATATGAGCATTAGTAAAAATATTACTTCTAAAGTGAAGGAAGCTACCTTGAACAAGTTCAACAATAAGGAAAGTAGAAAATTTATTTTTTTGATAGAAACTCGTGCTTGTATTCCCAGTATCAAGCTTTTTGGAATAGATATATGTCACGACCCGATTTATTAGGTCATGATGGCACCTACAACCCCCCAGTAGGCGAACCAATCCTCGTATCCCGGAATAGTTTGTAATTGGCTACCACCTAACCAGTTACGCACAACAAGCAGAAATAAGCGAAAGCTGAATGTAAAGATAAGACACGCAGAAGCAACAAACCAAAATATATATACAAAGATACTATACCAACCCAAAGACTTGATATCAATAGTAGCGAAGCTTCTAATGAGATACAAGTGCCAGAAGTAACAAAATACAATATAAATCTGTCTCCGGGAATACAAGGAGTAATAGTACAAAAGATGAGATGTAGACAAGCCCCGATCGACAGGTGCTCACCCTAGTCTCGATGTCCAAAAGCTGCATGAGTCTCCAATGCGATCAATGGCGAAAGCTCAACTAATATCTGCACCAAAAAGTGCAAAAGTGTAGTATGAGCACCAAGACAACGGGTACTCAGTAGGTATCATCGGCCGACTGAGCGCATATAACATATAAAAACAGTAATAAGCAGAACACAAGATAGCAGTCATAGAAGCAAGGAAGAAGCACAAGGAACTAGAACAAGGAACAATCACCCAAGAGTTACAAGAATACATGCTCGCACAAATATATACATAACACAGAAACACAGGTGTAAGGGAGAAGAACGCACCTGGATTCCTTGCAATAATAGTATACATAAAAGGAGTGAGTTTAGAAAGACATGGCAGTATACCGGTAACCTCAAGTAAAAGGAAGGAAGGAAGAAATTCACATACTAAGGAAGGGATCAATATACTAAAGGAAAACATACAATGAATCCAACTTCAAAGGTAATATAAACAGAGATCAACCTCGCAAATATCAACCTAGGATGGAACCACTAAACCACAATAACCGAGAGACACTACTCAAATCCTCATAAGGATGGAACCAGAAGCTCACACTCTGCTAAGAAGGCCACACAAAAGTGCCTCAATAATATAGGACTCCCTAGCCTTCTCAATAATCAAATCCCATAACCGGAGCCCCAACAAGCTAATAACCACTAAGCCACCAGAACTGTAAGCCATGACAAGCTCTAAACAAAAACAAGAGTAAATATAATCTACCTATAGTCCCAACGGCCGCCCATACAATCGAGGAACGCAATCAAGTGAAAACAAACCCTCCGGCTTCCCATACAACTGGAGCATACACTGAACACACAGCAAACAAGGGTGGAATCCGAGTGAAATATGCATGATGATGATATGATGGAACCAGTAATAGTAACCCTATATGTACCTCTTCCCGGCACTTTGGTAGGAGGACCCATGGTGGGACGTGCCCACAATACCTAATCCTACACCGTATACCCCTCCTACGGCGCATTAGGATCCTAGCCAGGCCCCGAAATAGAAGGCCCATGGAGGTTCCTGACCACATACATTAACGGACGCAAAATCTCTAACATGTCATCCGGAAATAAGTCCGGGTTCAAGCCAGTGGCTAAATCTTGAATATATGTGCCCGGGATTGAACCGGGTCTAAAACAGTAGTAGTAATCTCAAAAGACCCTCTCAAAGGGTGCCTGAAGTATACTCGCATCTAAATCAATAATAAAAGTCTCAACAACCCTCTCAAAGGGTGCCCAGAGCGTATCCGGGTCTAAATCCGTAAGAAAATAAGATGTACTACTCCGCCCAGCAGAGCCTAGTATCAATAGAAAATCAAATGTTAAATCATCCAAAATCCTAAGTCAATGTCAGGTTATACCAAAAATGGGCCCCCGGGGTCATGCAAGTTTAGGAAAAACCATGTATAGTGGTTCGCAGCCAAAATCAAAGTAAAACATGTAGGGGAAAGCCTTTTTCATAGATGATATGCTCGCACACAAATATAAGTTAGCCCAACGGCTCACAAGCAATTCCTATCAGCCCTGCATAGGCCCAACAGATACTCACCAGACATAACCAGCCTAAAAGGATATCTCTATGTTCGGGACTCGCGGACATTCCCAAATCACCCACCGTCTATGTTCCAGAATCAACACAAGGCCACACAGGACCACAAGGGTGATATACAGTACTACACGAATACTACAACCAACAGAAAAGGCGGACAAGGTCTGGGGTACCAACCTATAACAACCCGCCCAAGGATGCTAATTAATACAGTTATAGCCTATATACATAGAGTCTAGGTAGGGAAAGCAATAACCTACCTGTCGTCTGATGAATAGCTGTAGGGACGACGTCGTCCAAGCTGAAACTGCTCTAAGAAGCTCTAATTTATGAAACCACTATCAATACAATAATCTATATGTCAAAACAAGACTAACGATACCCATAACACCATAAATATAACCGGGTGAAAATCTGGGTCACAAACAGGCCCATGGGCGCCGCAACCCGAAACCAGAAACAAAAAATACACATGTGTTCCCTACCATCCCGGGAGCACATGCTTAAAATTTGAGCAGAAGCAGACATGAAATAGGCTCCAAAACAGTCCGCTCAAGATGAGGCTTAAAGATAGAATTTCAAGAATAAAATCGGAAATTGGGCAAGAATTACTTACCACAAAGATAAAATTTAAGTTAAGGCGGACAATCCTTCACCCCCACAAAGCATGCACAAGCTAGGAGTAGCCACTACACAAGAATTTCCAATCTTGGAATGAGCATCAATGGAGGAATTTTAAGAAAGGAACAAGAGAGTTTCAAGGAGGAAGAATGCTTACCAAGAGATGAAGAAACACGGAAAATACACGAACAAATGATTCCCCAAGGCTTAGAATCGATTTAGAGCAATTTTGGGAGAGTATTTTCTGTTTTAGAGTGAGAAAGTTGGAGAGAAAGTGCTGGAAAAATGAAGGCCAAAGAATTATATAGCTTCTGGTTGTTGGTCAGCGCTATTGCGCTATAGGAGCACGAACACGTTGAAGGAAACATCACAGACCAGCGCTATCGCGCTACAGGAGCGCGATCGCGCAGAAGGGAAAAACACAGACCGGTGCAATCGCGCTAAAGGAGCGCGATCATGCTGAAGGGGAAATCACCGGCCAACGCAATCGCTCTAAGGGAGCGCGATCGCGCTGAAGGCCACCAGAAGCAGAAAAACTGGCAACAACCAAAAACTTCTACGGGGCATTCCGGGCACAATCGGAACCCGATGCTCAAATACCAATAGTGCTATTAGAGTGGAAACGACATTTTGGATTCAATGGAATTGACAAAACTTCCATATGAGGTCGTTTCGGAATAATGTTGACCCAAGTCAACAATAGCTAATGCCAACCAATACCCGAAATGAGCCCGACTCATCTGAAACCCGAATCAACTAACTAACTAACACAAACTTGACATTCTGGAGCTAACAACGCTGTTGGAATTTCCATCGGAGGCCGTATTCTCCGAATGTTGATCAAAGTCAACCCAACAAGCCCAATTGGTTTGAAAACATAGAATAAGAGAGAATTCCAAGCTAAAAAGCTCCCGGATCCCGACCAAAGGTCCCTCTAGATCAAAGTCCACGCTTCGGAGCTAACAAAACTGTCAAAATTCTATTTCGAGGACGTTCACCAAGAATATTGACTGAAGTCAATGATTTTCAAAGTTAAAAGCTCTAAAACCAAGAATGGACAAAGAGACCAAACAAACGGCCCGGGCACCGAACTAACGGTCCCAGCAAGCCATAAATGACTTGGGGCTGCTATAGGAGAGCTCTAACAGTACAAGAAAGGCGAAAATGTATAAATGACCGAAAGGGTCATTACATCATCCACTACTAAAAAGACTTTTATCCCTGAAAGTCAGGAAAGAAGGAAAGACTAGAGATTAAAAGAATAGCGGATACAAAACCCGCACTACTCTCTCGGACAACCCGAGTAGCCTCCTCGACTGGACGGCACCCAACAGAGAAGAACCAAAGAAGGCAACCAAGCCTAAAATTCTTACTAGCCAAGCTAGATCCCAACCTCAAACTCCAAAACTCCAAGGATCTACCAACCTAAACTGAACCTCGAGAATATCAACTAGAACCACCGATGCACACTGAAACCAGAGAAGCAAGGCGATCAACACACATAATTTAATAGAAAAGCCAATAACCAACATTATAACCCATGAACCCCCTGATCAACCCATCTGAATATGACTGAAGTATGCACACCAAAGTTAAGAAAGGCATATATGAATACCTTGAGTTGACGAAGAAGCTTCCAAACTGTAGAACGAACCCAACCGCTGCACCATTCCGAGTCTGAGTCAACCGGAAGTGAATGAACCAGGGCAACCTTCCCAACAGGCCAAAACTAAAACTAAGCCTCTGCAAGGAGTGTGGTGAGCCTACCATGAAGTCCGTAACCATCACTAAGCTCCAAACCCCAAGAGGTACCTGCTGCTGCTCTGAATACTTGAACACTATTTGGACTTGAACTTGCTTTACAAATCTCAACTCGAGAAGGAGTCCCCCATGCCATGAATATCAAATCAAGACACCCCATAAGGAAAGGAAAAGGTGCCTGGGGTTCAGAGTTGCCATCTAGCCATAGAAGTTTGCATATAATATCCACTCGCCCCTTTGACTCAAATCAACCACTCTACCGGATCTGCACACCACCAACCATTTTAAAGCATATACCATACTGAACTTCTAGTCCATACTGGCTGAGTTTAACCAATACTGGAACCCCACGTGAAAGACAACCCTTGGAGAATTAATTAAATAAACTTTCAAACTCTTGGCAAATAAAGATGACCATAAACCTCAAAGTATCATTAGGACCCAAGAATAGGCTCGATAGTCTCAACCTGTACAACCTGACCACGTACACTATATCACCGCTAGTTCTAGAACTTACGCCACTGCATCTGTCCAACCAAGAAGGAAGAAACTTCTTACCATGAAGAGCACCGCTGAAATCAAGAATATCCAGCCTAAAATAGAGGTTAGACAAGGACTAGATGCCCAAGGCCAACAACCGCATCCGAACTGAAGTAAAGAAGTTAAGTTGCTCATACCCACTGCCTCCCGGCACTAGGATGCTTCAACCAAATAGAAACTGCCACAAACCATCCAATGTAACCTGCCAAGCCATGATTCTGAAACCAAATCCTAAATTACCAACCAATGCTTCTGTCGAACCTGCAGGTAGACTCATATGCTGCCAATGAACCCAATGGAACCGAAGTCAACTAGGCTTGAATAACAAGTTGCCAAAACCATAGCTACTACCAAAATCTCAAACCAATAGAAGGAACCCACTGCAATCAAAAGATGTCCAAATCAAATCACCAACACACAATCCCAAAGCAAACCTTCGTCGTCACCTCAGCCAACTGCTAAACACATAAGCACAAACAAGGAGTCATCTCCCTGCTTTTTCAACCCAACAAAACCCTTTTGTAGCATATACTAAACCTTACAAACTCCTTTCTAAAAATAAGAACCTGGAGCCATTCCCTTTGCTCCAAAACTTACATCGTCAAAACTCAACAAGGCAGGAGAAAATGGACTGGATGCCCGACTCACCCAGAATGCTACGAATACATCTCAACCATGAGGCTATGATCAACACTTAATCGAAATGCTAAAGCCAAACTCAATCACAATGCCACAAGAAAGGCTCAACAAAAGGACTACGATCTAAATTCATTGCAACTGGAACCGGAGAAAATGATAAGACAACCCCACAGGATAAGAAACTGAGGGAGACTATGGGAACAACCTACATTCTTTCCAACCTCCTAAACTAACTAAATAAAGAGGGTTGATTCTAATCACCCAAAAACACAACCAAACCATGCTTACTAGCATAACCAAAATCTCAACTCCAGCACAACTACCGGTAACACCAAACCAAAACAAGAACCTCTAGCCACGCTAGATAACAGCCTAGGCAACAACTATCTAGGACTGCTCAAGAGGGAGGACTCAACTCAAGCCTAGAGTCACAATGGAGCTGGAAGCAAAACCAACCAGAAAAGAGGCTAACAGGAACTACCCACGAGCTACAATCTGGGTAAAACACCTCACAAGGCTAACTCACCCCCATCTACTACTAAAGAATATACTACCAATAAAACAACACAGAGATACTACAATTCAGGAATCAAACTACTAAATAGGTAGAAAGTAGGCATATAAGCAAATAAATGACAGAAGGGATAGGATCGCAATGCGAGTAGAACTATCATAGGCCAAAAGTAGCAAAAGCCTAACCTGGAGCAATGATATCAGGAACCTCAACCTCGGACACACCAAAAAAGCATCGGACTGATGAGATCTAGCTCTGGACTGAGTAGTCAAAGCTGAGGGCTCAACCATCCCTTGCCAGGGATAGTCTCTAGCATAATGACCCATCACCCCACAACCATAGCAACCCAAATAAGTTCTACTCCAACGCACGGTGCCTATCGACTCTGGATGAATACCTAAACTACCTGCCTGAAAGTCACTTCTAACCATCCGGGGACCACCCTCATAACCCTGCACACTACCTCTCGCTGCCTGGGGACTAACCCTACTACCCTGTACTCCACCTCTGGCTGACTCAGTAAGAGGTACAATTTGTGTGGTCCGACAAGTGTGAGGAGAGGTTCCAAAATCTAAAGAAACATCTTACTACAACTCCCATCTATCATTGCCGGTTGAAGGTAAGGATTTCATTGTGTATTGTGATGCTTCATATTCGGGTTTAGGTGATGTGTTAATGCAGGACATGAATGTTATAGATCATTCTTCAAGGTAGTTGAAGCCTTATGAGAAGAAGTACCCAAGCCAAGACTTAGAGTTGGTAGCGGTGGTCTTTGCACTCAATATTTGGAGGCACTACCTTTATGGTGTCAAGTGTGAAGTGTTCATGGACCATCGCAGTATGTAATATGTGTTTACTCAGAATGACTTGAATCTGAGACAGAGGATATTGATGGAGTTGTTGAAGGATTGTGATGTGACCATCCAGTGTAATCCGGGCAAGGCTAATGTGGTTGCAGACGTATTGAGTAGGAGAGAAATTAGCATGGGTAGTTTGGCCTCTTTGAGGTTGTACAAATTACCATTGGCTAAGAAGATTTGGGCTCGAGAATCTAAGTTCATACAATTAGGCATTTCAAAACAGGTTGGGGTGTTGGCCAGTGTTGAGGTTAAATCCACATTTATAGAAGAAATAAAGGCCAAACAGATTCAGGATGCCCAGTTGAACAACCTTCAGAGCAAGGTAGTATCCGGAGAGTCCGGGGATCCCGTGTTGGATGCTGGTGGGGTGATGAATTTCAGGGGGAGTATTTGTGTTCCTTGGGTTGATGACATAATTCAAAAGGTGTTGGCACAGGCTCATGGTTTATGGTATTCAATTCATCCGGGCATAACAAAAATATATAGGGACTTAAGGCAACTTTATTGGTAGCCTGGGATAAAAAGGTACATAGCTAATTATATGTCCAAGTGTCAAAACTATCAGCAGGCCAAGTATGAGCGCCAAAGGCCTGCGGGATTGCTTCAGAGGATGCCCATTCCTAAGTTAAAGTGGGAAAGGATAGAAATATATTTTGTGGTTGGTCTTCCTAAGACTTTGAGAAAGTATGACTCTATATGGGTCATTGTGGACAGGCTGACCAAGTCAGCTCATTTTATTCTGATCAAGGGGCCAATAATTCGCAGCGGTTGGCTAAGACCTATGTTAAGGAGATTGTGAGGCTGCATGGGGTACCACTTTCCATTATTTCAGACACAGGTACACAGTTTACCTCTAAGTTCTGCGGTAAGTTGCACGAAGTGTTGGGCACTCAACACACTTTTAGCACGACATTTCATCCTCAGACAGATGGTTAGTCAGAGAGGACAATTCAGGTACTGGAATACATGTTGAGAGCATGTGTGATCTACTTTAGGGGTCATTGGGACTAATTTCTACCATTGTGTGAGTTCTCATACAATAACAACTACCACTCCAGTGTTAACATGGCACCATTTGAGGCATTGTACAGGAGGGGATGTAGATCACCTATAGGGTAGTTTTAGGCAGGAGATGTGAAACTTTTAGGCGTGGACTTGGTAAAGGAAGATCAGGAAAAAGTAAGGGGAATTTAGACCAAGTTGCTAGCACCCCAAAGCAGGAAGAAATAGTACGCAGATCACAAGGTAAGAGACATAGATTTTCAGGTTGGTCAATAGGTGTTAGTGAAAGTGTCATCAACGAAGGGGGTTATGCAGTTCGGCAAGAAGGGTAAGCTCAGTCCTGGTACATCGGCCCTTTGAAGTTCTTGAGATTGTATGACAAGTGGCTTACAAGCTAGCACTGCCTCCCAGTTTATCCGGAGTCTATCCAGTCTTTCATGAATCCATGTTGAAGCGATACCATGGGGATGGGGAATACATCTTTAAGTGGGATTCAATTTTTCTAGACATGGATCTTCAATATGAAGAGGAACCGGTTGTGATTCTTGATTAGGATATCCGAAAGTTGAGGACAAAGGAGATCAAATTAGTAAAAGTTCAATGGAAGCCTCATCCGATTGAAGAAGCCACTTCGAAAATCAACAAGGATATGCGGGACAAGTACCCTCACTTGTTTGAGGATTCAGGTACTATGATTTCCCTCTTTTATTTCATCTTTTTAGGATTGATTATTCGGGGATGAACAATGGGTAAATTGGTATCTATTGTAATAACTAGTTCCATCATTATAAGTAAACCTTTTGTGCCAAGTTTTGGGCTAGAAAGCTTCCAGGTTTGATAGTTGGAAATTTTGGGCTAGGCTACTCTCGGATGGTTTCTGAGAGAGTTATGGTCTAGGAAAATCCGGGTGAGGATTGGGTAATGTATCTTGTGATGAGCTAGTTTTTCTGCTAGCTAAGATGTTAAGGAGTCCTGGGGGACTTTTTGGAAATGAATTCAGGTAAGTAGAACTCCCGGTATTAATGTTGACGTGAAGGGGTTATTCCGGAACATCAGGATTTAAGGCTTGTTGTAAAATAGGCACTTTTGGGGGATTTTCCGAGGTTTTGTCCCATGTCAACTACTATAGATATTGACACTATGCTATTGCATCAAAATTCTCTCTATAATAGAAGTCAACGTCGGTCAGCACCGCCATAACAGTCAATTCTGCTACAGCGGCGCTGCTATAGCAGTGTCTGGATTGCTATAGCATACTGAGTCAGGTTTAATGCTAAAACTTCCCCAAAAATTTTCAGAAACTTTCAATAACATTTTGGGGAAGGTTAGAGACAAAGGGAGGCAAATTTAAGTGATTTTCCACAAAACACCGTCAAAAAAGTAAGGTTTTCACTCCCCACTTTGTTATTTCGATTCGCAAACTTTAGAAACTATTATCTTAGGCTTCGAGGAAGGTTTAGATTGCCCTAAGGATGATAGAATCTAGAGAATAAGGGTATTCTAGGGTGTTGAGGTCTTGGGTTATGTTGTTTATGGGTCATTCATGCCTTAATCACCTTTATTTGCTAAATGTGATCGTTAGAATGGTAGTTTAGGGCGAACTAATGATAGGAAGGCCCGAGAATGGGTGGAATGGTTATGATTTGGCTGGGGGATTGGGATTTTACATAATCTAGGTAATTTTAGGCCATTGGATTGATTGTATTATTTATAATTGTGTTTATACCAAGAGCAAGCGAAAGCTATGAAAAACGAGAAGGCTCCAGTCCAGTAAAGTTTCCAAAAGCAATTCGAGGTAGGTGATGGTTAATGTCTTGCCAAATGCAATGTATATACATGTAACTATAGCTTAGTATTGTATGTGCTTTAATGCTTAGGAAAGGAAGTTATGAATATCCAAGTATCTGGGGTGTCAATTATGTGAAATGAACTTAATTGTTGCTTGTTGGTTTTACAAGGGTGTTTTCTGCTTATTTAAGTATTGATTGTTGGCTCAGTGTGATATTTGATTGGCTCGGGTACCATTCCTGGTATGGTATACTAACGGTTCGCTCAGGTACTATGTCTGGTACAGGTTCTATATTGGTTGGCTCGGGTACCACACCTAGTACAGGTTCTATATTGATTGGTTGGGTACCACGCCTGGTACAGGTTTAAATATGCTTGGTTAACTATGTTTGTTGATGGTTCCATGAGTAGACCGGGTTGATTGTTGTAGTTGTGATACTGCATGTTTGTCCTTGAGAGGCAGGGTTGTTACACTTAAATATGGGGTTGATCCTGGGGTGGACCGAGCATTGCATGTTAACACTAGGTGTTAATATAGGGATTCGTTGTTGGTCCGGGTAATTAAAAAGGGTAAATATCTTGATTATTATTCCTTAATAAATGATTGTTGAATCTGTTTCATGTGGTTGATAAGTTACAAGGCAGGCTAAGAGACTGAAATTATGGTACTGGTTTTTGATTCATGTATGTGCTACTTTACTCAGTTTTGATTTATTGTATTTATATTATTTATTGGAGCTAGCCAATAATCCTACAAGTACATGGTGGTTGTGTACTGATTCTTCACTTGTTTTGTTTTTATGAGTACAGGACTTCTTCCGACGGCTCTTACACGACCTCATATCTAGTCCCAGTGATTTCAGACTTCAAGGCTGAGATACTTATGTCAGACTACCTTGTTTTCTTCCAGTTAGTTATAGTCCAATTATTTCCGGACTTAAACTCTTATTTTCTTTTGGGGTTGCGTCCATGTTCGAGACTTTTTGTAGATTATTTTGGTACGGTGACTTTCTGTTTCTAGGGGAATTTCTGCAGGATCTTGTCTTACTAGTATTTTGATGGTGAATGTTAGTTTATTTTAATGTTATTGGTTTTGAGCTGTTAGATTCTCTAAGCATTGATCTTGGGTTATTTGTTCGCTCATTCGGGGGTTAAGCGTGAGTGCCGCTCGCGGTTGTTTGGGTCGTGATAATAATAGAATTCTCCTATTCTATCTATAAAATTTGTCTAAACTATCAGTCAAAAATAAATAGTAGATTTTGACTTTTCATTCTTCAATTATATTTTATAACTTAAACAAATTGTTTTAGAATATATGCAGATAGAAGTGTTTTGGTACAGATTTTGTAAAATTTAATTGGCGTGACATGTAGATGCAAAATGCATGCCAAGCTATACTAGTCTTTTTGTAAAAACAAAATTGCATTTCGAAAAAAACAAGTCATAATTGTGAGGAGAATCTAAATTTTGAGTTGTTCAAAATGATTTACGAATAGTATTAGTAGTTAGAAAAACACAAAATGAGCTTTGATTGATGAAATTGATTTTTGATACATGTTTATTTGCATGCATAGGAAACTCACTAATACTTGTCATGAGATTTATTATAACTTATTTTTTTAATTTATAATTAGTGTTTTGATACGTTTCCTGCACGTTTATGTCATGTCATATAGTATTCAATTTTATAGATATAATATTAAAATAAAACTTTAAAGTCATTTTTAATTAAATAATGGTCTCGACCCAGTTTTTTAGGTCATGATGGAACCTACAATCCCCCATTAGGCGAATCAATCCCTGTGGCCCAGAATGATTAGTAATGGTCTACTACCTAGGTAAACACGCACAATAAGCATAAATAAGCGAAAGTAGATAAAATAGAATAACGCGGAAAGGAAAACAACCTAAATATACATCTAAAGAAACTATATCAACCCACGACCTGGTATCGATAGTACAAGAGCCTCTAATAGAATACAAAGTGCTAGAGATAATAAATAGAATATACAACTGTCTCTGAATAAACAAAGAGTAGCAGTGCCAAAAGATAAGATATGGTCAAGCCCCAGTCGTCAGGAGTTCACCCTAGTCTAGAATATCCAAAAGCTGCATGAATATCCACGCTATCAATGACGAAAGCTCACACTAGGATCTGCACTAGAAAGATGCAGAAGTGTAGTATGAGCATCAATTAAAAAGCAATGGGTACCCAGTAGGCATTATCAGTTTACTAAGCGCATATAAGATATAAAAGCAGTAAATAGCATACAATGAAGAAAACAGTCACAGAAACAAATAGAGGAAAAGTACACAAAAACTAGCACGAATAGAAAACAAAGAGAATACAAGAATACTATGCTAGCCACATAAGATATATATATATAATATATATATATAGTATATATATATTATATATTATATATATATTATATATTAATAATGATATATATATATATATATAATAGAACATAGGTGAAGGAAAGGAGAACGCACCTGGATCCTTGAAACAACAATATATATAAGGATAATGTTTAAGAAGAATGGCAGTATACTGGTAACCCCAAATAAAAGGGAAGGGAAGAAAGGCAAGTAAACATACTTATGCTTGAAACAATACAACTAATTAAATCCTACTAATACCACAACTCTCAAGATAAGAAGAATTAGATAGCAACCTCATAAGTACAACCCTAGGAAAGAATAAGCTACACCACAAATAACTGAAAGGCTACTACCAGAGTCACAATGAGATAGAATCTACTAATCCACCAATAATCAGAAAGCCTTTAACAAGTACTACGCTAAAATAGCATAAGATAATCTACCTACAGTCCCAATAGACACCCATATATTCGAGGAACACATACAAATGAAAACAAACCCTCTGGCATCCCATACTGCCATAGCGTACACTGAGAAAACAGAAAACAAGGGTAGATCCAAACACAAGATGAATGATATGATGTGATATAATGAAACCGGTGTGATAGTAGCATTGTATATACCTCCTCCGGTGCCTAAAGGTCTTGCGGACACCCTCTTATACCTCAACTACACCATATACACCTCCTCTGGAACTCACAGCACGTAGCTCCTAGTCCAGATCATCAAGGTTCATAGAGGTCTCCTAGATCACATACTAAAATCACAAAATCACAAAAAAAACTGCTCAGAGTGTATTCGGGTCTAAACCAGTGAACATAATGTTGTAGTAAGTGCTCGGAGTCTATCCGCGTCTAAATCGAGAACCGTTATCTCAAAACCCCAATAAAGGGTGCCTGGAGTCTATCCAGGTCTAAATAAGTAATCAAAATCTCAAACCCCAATAAAGCTTGCCTGGCATATAATCGGGTCTAAATCCATAGTAAAATATATACAGTGTTATGGCACAGACGAGTCTATTATCAATGTGAAAATCTGTGATAAAATCATCCTTAAGTCTAGTTTATCTTAAGAAAATCCATAAAACCAGTTTCAAGTCCATTTAGAATATTTTACACTGAAACGGGCCCTTGGGCCATGCAAAATTTAAAAAATGGTGATAGTTAGGCCTGCAGCCTAAGTAGTAGTAAATAATGTAGAAAAACTATTTATATGCTGATGATATGCCCAAACACAAACAATAGCCCAACGACTCACAATTAACCTATCGGCCCTGCACAGGCTCAATCAGCTCTACAACATAGATAACCTACCTAAAATCATAACTGGACGTCCGAGACTTGTGGACATTACCAAATATCCCACCATCTATGGTCCAAAGCATATACAGAGTCCACACGGGGCCACAAAGGTAACATTACAAAACTAGATCACATACTACAACCGGCATAAGAATTAATACGGACAGAAAAGACAAAACAACTCTAGGGTGCCAACCTAGAACACCCAACCCAAGGATACTAATTAATGTAATTACAGCCTATATACACAAATTCTATAGAGGAAACCGTAACCTACTTGTCGTCCGATGATAAGCTGCTGGAACAACATCGTCCAAGCTCGATCTGCTCCGAGAAGCCCCGAATTGCAAACAAACTATCAAAAAACAATACTATATATGTCAAGACGAAGCTAATGGTACCCGTATTGATAAAAGTTTAGCCGGGTCAAAATTCTAGTCAATAGCGAGCCCGTGGTCCCTTCAACCCAAAACCAAAAATAAAATTTACCACAAGGTTTCCAACCCTGCCAAGAATGCATGCTATAAAAATGAGCTAAAAACGAGCTGAGAAAGGGCCCCCAAACAGCCCCCACCTTCAAGAATCAAACTAGAATTAAAAAGGAAACTAATGGAATTTGACAAAGAAAGCTAAAAAATTTAAGTAGATAAGTCAATCACGAACCAAGAAATAATCACCCCAACAATTTGGAGTAGCCCACATAAGAATTTGGGGCTTTGGAGATCAAGATAATGGAAGAAAATTATTTGGGGAACTTTAGAAATGAAATGGAGAAGAAGGGGAAAGAGTTTATAAGATGCCAGCAATGACAGCTAAAGTAGAGATTTTATCGTAAATGCAAACATCACAAAAGCGACAAACCCACCGCAAATGCGGAGGTCACTATTCACTCGTGCCTCCGCAAAAATGGAGGTTTCATCACAAATGTGATGTCTGCAAAAGTGGACCATTACCGCAAAAGTAGACCCTTGCTGCAAAAGTGGAGAAAGTCCGCAAATGCGGCCATCATAAATGCGTACCCACCAGCAACAGCAAAACCCAGCTATGCTTAAAAGCTCGGATGGACTCTCGGGATTCATTCGGGATCCCACGGACACAAATGAACTATGCTACTCAACTAAAAATGGCATTCTGGACTCAACAGAATTAACAAAATTCTCAACAGAGGTTATTTAATTAAAAGGTGGGCCCCACACCCAAAACCAAACTTTAACAAAAACAGAACCGAATAACCCAAAATTAATCCAGAAGCCTCGTGACCCAAACCAATGGTCCCTCTAGCCCAAAGTTGACATTCCAGAGCTAAGAGTGCTGGCGGAATATCCATCTGAGGTCGTCTTCTCTAGATGTTGACCAAAGTCAACCTTACAAGCCCAACTAGCCTGAAAACACAAAAGGAGAGATAATTTCAAACCGAAAGCTCCCATATCTGATCCAAGGGTCAAACTAGACCAAAGTACACGCTCTAGAGTTAATGGAACTGTCTGAATTCAATTCAGAGCACGATTACTAAGAATGTTGACTGAAGTCAACCATTTCCTAAGTTAAAGTTCTGAAATAAGGAAGTGGTCATAACGACCAAATAAATGGCCTGGGAACCAAACTACCAGTCCCTGCAAGCAGTAAATGACTTGGGGCTGCTACAGGAAAGCTCTAATAGTGTAAAGAAGGCAAAAATACATTAATGACCGAAAGGGTTATTACATCATCCACTACTAAAAAGGACTTTCATTCACGAAAGTCAATAAAAGGAAACACTGAAGACAACTGTAGATACTAAGACCACACCACTCTCTCGGTCTCCTCGGTAGCCTGCTCAACCGGACAACACCCAATGGAGCTAGACCAAAGGAAAACTACCAAACCATAACTCCTTACCAGCCAAACTAGACTCCACCTTTAACTCAAAAACTCCAAAGATCTATCAATTGTACCAAACCTCAAGAACTCAACCAAAATGCACCGACACTACACAAAAACCAAGAGGACCAAGGCGATCAACACATGAAACTCTAAGCCTCGATATCACAACCATGTTCACCCAAAAAACCACCAACTCAACCTCTAACTCATGAATTCATTGATCCACAAAACTCTTCTATCTCATGGATCTTCTGCACCATAACCAAGAAGCTTCACACAAGTCAAACACTAAAGCTACCCTTGAAACATCAACCAGCCCATCCGAGGCCTATAGTCTACACTATACTCATCCTCAAATAAGGTCTCTTTAATACTCAAACTATATCCAAGCCAAGCTCTAGTGTACTAGCCTCTGACATCCAAAATACCAGCCCATAGCATACCCTCAAAAACTGGAGTAACCTGTCCTGACTGACCATCAACAAATGGATGGATACCTTTGCTAAAATCAACCTCGATATCAAAACCCCTCTGGACTAACCATCAGAGCTCAACTGTAATTTACATACCAGGTTCGGGAATTACATGGATGAATACCCTGTGTCGAAAGAGAATTTCCCAACTGTAGAACATAGCCAACCTCGCTGAATGATGCATAGTGTGAATTGGCTGAGAGCGAATAAACTAGGGCAACCTTCCCAAGAAGACCTAAACAAAACCCAATCTCTGCAAGGAGTGTGGTAAGCCTAACACGAAGCCCGTAGCCATCAACTAACTCGATATTATAGGAATGCCACTGCTACTCCAAATACTCAAACACCATTCAGATCCATGGTCACCTTACTAGCCTTGACTCTCAGAAAGAAGTCCACCATGTTGCGAATACCAAGTCAAACCAATATGTAGGTAAAGGAAAAAATGCCTGAAGACGAGGTCTCCACCTAGCTACTTAAAATCTCATAATCTCTCAACTCACCCTATGGCTCAAAACACTGGCTCTACTATACCAGTACACAAACCACCAACTCCAAAAGCCTTCAACATACCCTAACTCCTGGCCAGAACTAGCAGAGCCTCATAATTGTTCGAATCTCATGCAACGGACAACCCCTCGAGAATCAACTAATTCAAACCCTCGACTATCAGAACAGAAGGTGACCATCAATTCCAAAGTACCATCGGAATCCGAGGTGGCCCTGTTGGTCTTAACCCATACAATCTGATCACATATAACCCACAACTGCTGATCCTCGAACTGACGCTGCTGAATCTATCCAACCAAGGTATAATGGGCCTCCATTTTGGCAAGAACTCTGCTGGAATCTGACAAGTCTAGCCTAACCAAACAGTTAGCCAAGGACTGGATGTCCAAAGCCAACGATCGCTCTAAGACTCAAAGAGAGAAGCTAAGCTATCCATACACACTGCCTTCCAGCACAAATATGCCACAAACGAAGAAAACCTCCCATGAACCATCTAAAGTAATATTCTAGCCCACGACTCTAAAACCCATCTTCAAATACCAATCATACTTCTGTCGTATCCTCGAGTATACTATTATGTCACAGATGAATACTATAGAAACTGGAGTAAACTAGGCTCTAAATATGTGGTGTGCCCAATTCGTAGATGTTGTTGAGACTTGGGTCACCCAAAGAATATAACAAGGAAAATCATAGCTGATGCGACAAGCCCCCAAAGGTAGTCCTGGAAAAAGGCCACCACCTCAATCTTTACTAGAAGGAAATCTTGATCCTGAATTCCTTTAAGGACAATGCCAATGCACTCTATAGTCGGTCGAACATGTCATCAATACACAATACTAAAGCATAACATCAGTCGTTATCTTAGTCAGCTACCCGTAATCCATACATATAGGCAAGGAGTCATCTCTCTTTCTTTGCAAACTAAATGAAACCCTTTTTAAAGATACACTAAACTCGACAATCTCTTTCTTATAAGACCTTGGATTTATTACTTTAGCTCCCAAAACTCTATTGGCGTCACTCGATAAGGCGGGAAAAGAACAGGCCGAATGCCCAACTAAACCATAATGCTATAGTCAAAACTCAACCACACTGGAAATGAGGATAACAAAAACAACCTATATACCTTCTAACTTCCCAAACCAATCAAGTAAAAAGGGTCGACTCTAACCTCTGGAGAATAGAAAAACCATCAAAATACCCACTTGAATACCCAACACCATTCTCTTAAAAACAAGCAACTTACTCTGATACAGAACTATCGGTACCACACCATACCAACTGAGAGATTTCTAGAAAACACTAGATAACGGCCTAGGCAATAACCACCCAAGACTGCTAGAAATTGAGATACCTAAACCACTCTAGAACCACAATAAAGACCAGAAATAAAGCTAAAAAGACCTACCCACGAGTTATAACCTCGGGTAGTCACCTGCCAAGGACAACACACCCCATCCACTACTAAAAAGAATCAATATACTGAGAAATCACATGCATAAGCACTACCAACTCAATTAGTACAACCAAACAAGAAACAAGTAGGCATATGTACATATACATGAAAAAGGGTAGATCCGAAAGGCAGACAATGTCAGCACTAGCTGATGGTAACAAAAGTTGTACCTGCAACAACAATATATGTGACCTCTACCTCTAGCCTACCAAAAGGGGCATCAGACTGTCAGTGTCTTACTATGGACTGACTAGTCGATGCTGAAGGCTCGATCATCCCTTGCTAGGGACAATCTCTAGAAAAGTAAAAAATCACTCCACAATCATAACAACCTGGAGATGCACTGCTCTGACGCGTGGTGTATGTCGACTCTGGATGGATACCTGAACTATCTAGCTGTAGGCCATCTCTAACCATCTGGGGACCACCCCTACTACCCTACACCCCACCTCCAGTCGGTGGCACTAGAGCCCTGGGAGATAAAACTTTCTAACTCTGCTAACTGGAAGTCATGATCGCAGGGCAATCCCTAGCAAAGTTCCTACACTCACCGCACTGGAAACACCCTCTACCAGATAAAGTCTGACGGGAAGATCGGCCACCCTAGCCTACATGCCCTAAATGCAAACCCCGAGAAACCTGACCTGCACCATGTCTGCTCTACTTAACATCCTCTGTACAACCACCATTTTAACCATGTGAAGCCACCAAAACTTGATTGCTAGACAGAAAGCAATGAAACCAATCTTTATTAGAGAATTCTCTACCTCGAGACAGAGAACTATAAAAACTACCCTGACAATAATGCCTCTTACCACTACCTCCATATGCCACATGACATAACCTCCATATAGCCCAAACATGATCCACCACCTGATGAAAGGTAGTCCCAACTGCCACCAAGTGCTATGTCACCAAACGGAGAGGTGAAATCAATCCTCCAACAAAACCCTGAACTCTCTCAAACTCTGTATGCACAGTTCTAGCAGTGTGCCTAATCACCTTGTGAAACCTTGCCTCATACTCCAAAACTGTCATACGACCCTGCTAAAGACCTAGAACCTCAAACCTAACTGAAGCACCACTCGAAGAACCAGGTACCACCCCTACTTGTGATACTGATACACCCTCTAGAAGACACGGTGTCCTATCCATGGCACCCTAAAGAACTGGGGTAGCCATATATCCTACCGTAGTTTGGGCTAGCACCAAACCCCCTAGCTGATGTGGTATGCCTTTACTCTGAAATCCTTGGGCTAAAGAAAGCTTTGATCCAATAGGCACAGAAGCCTCGACATCACCCGTTGTCGTACTCATCCTAGGAATCTGAGAAGGAATGGAACAACAAAGTTTAGAAGTCGATTGAGTCAGGAACACATGATAAGGAGACAAGAATAGAGAACTTTTCCTAATAATGCCTTGTATCCTCTCGCAAATAGGATACAGACATCATCGTACCGATCCACAAGACTCTACTTAGACACTTCCTCTTGTATCAATGACCCTGGTGAACCTAGAGCTCTGATAGCAAGCTATCATGACCCGATTTCTCAGGTCATGATGGAACCTATAACCCCTAATAGGCAAGCCAATCCCCGTAGTTAGAACAGATAGTAATGGGCTACTACCTAAGCAAAGATGCAGAATAAGCATAAATAAGCGAAAGCAGATAAAATAGAACAATGCAAAAAGGAAAACAACCTAAATATACGTATAAAGAAACTACACCAACCCATGACATGGTATCGATAGTACGAGAGCCTCTAATAGAATACAAAGTGCTAGAGATAACAAATAAAATATACAATTATCTGTGAATAAACAAAGAGTAGTAGTGCCAAAAGATGAGATATGGTCAAACCCCGATCATCAGGAGCTCACCCGAGTCTCCAATATCCCCAAGCTACACAAATATCCACGGGATCAATGGTGAAAGCTCATACTAGGATCTGCACCAGAAAGATGCAAAAGTGTAGTATGATCACCAATTGCAAAGCAACAGGTACCCAGTAGGCATCATCGGCTTACTGAACGCATATAAGATCTAAAAGCAGTAAATAGCAAACAATAAAAAAATAGTCACAAAAACAAAAAGAGGAAAAACACACGAAAACTAGCATGTATAGAAGACAAAGAGAATACAAGCATACTATGCTAGCCACAAAAGATATATATAATAGAACACAAGTTAAAAAAAGGAGAACTCACTTGGATCCTTGCAACAACGATATATATATAAGGCCAGAGCTTAAGAAGAATGGCAGTATACAGGTAACCACAAATAAAGGGGAAGGGAAGAAAGGCAAGTAAACAAACTTATGCTTGAAAAAATACAATGAACTAAATCCTTCTAATAACACAACTCTCAAGATAAGAAGAATTAGATAGCAACCTCATAAGTACAACCCTAGGATAGAATAAGCTACACCACAAATAACTGAAAGGCCACTAACCAGAGCCACAATGATATAAAATGCACTAATCAACCAATAATCAGAAAGCCTCTAACAAGTACTACATTAAAATAGCATAAGATAATCTACCTACAGTCCAATAGGCGCCCATACACTCAAGGAACACATACAAGTGAAAACTAACCCTCCGACATCCCATACTACCAGAGTGTACACTAAGCAAACAACATACAAGGGTGGATATGAACACACTATGAATGATGTGATATGATATGATGAAATCGGTGTGACAGTAGCACTGTATGTACCTCCTCCGATGCCTAAAGGCCTTGCAAGTAGGATCTATAGAAGGATGCACCCATATACCTCAACTACACCATATACCCCTCCTCCGGCACTCGCAGTATGTAGTCCCTAGTCTAGATCAACAAGGTCCATAGAGGTCTCATAGTCTATCTACTAAAATTGTGAAATCATAAAAGAACTACCCGGAGTGTATCAAACTAGAATTAAAAAGAAAATTAATAATATTTAACGAAGAAAGCTTACCAATTGAAGTAGGAAAATAGCTTACCAATTGAAGTAGGAAAATTGATCACGGACCAAGAAATAATCACCCCAGTGATTTGGAGTAGCCCACACAAGAATTTGGGGCTTTGGAGCTTAAGACAATAGAAGAAAATCATTTGGGGAACTTTAGAAATGAAATGGAAAAAAAGGGGAAAGAGTTTATAAAATGCCAACAATTACCGTAAAAGCGAAGATTTTATCGCAAATGCATACGTCACAAATGCGACAAACCCACCACAAATGCAGAGGTCACTATTCACCCATGCCTTCATAAAAGCAGAGATTTAATAGCAAATGTGGCATCCGCAAAAGTGGACCATTACCGCAAAAATGGACCCTTGCCGTAAAAGCAGAGAAAGTACGCAAATGAGGCCATTGTGAATAGGGTGAAAAGTTCACAAATGCAGACCCACCAGCAACAACAAAACTTAGCTACGCTCAAAGCTCGAATGGACTCTCAGGATTCATCTAGGGTCGTACGAACAAAAATGAACTATGCTACTCAACTAAAAATGGCATTCTGGACTTAATGGAATCGACAAACTTCCAAATGGAGGTCGATTTAATAAAAAGGTTGGCCCCATGCCTAAAACCAACCTTTAACCAAAACGGAACCAGATAACTTAAAATGAGTCCAAAAGCCTCTGGACCCAAACCAATGGTCCCTCTATCCCAAAGTTGACATTCTAGAGGTAACAGCACTGACAAAATTTCCATCTGAGGTCGTCTTCTCCAGATATTGACCAAAGTCAACCTTATAAGCCCAATTGGCCTAAAACCACAGAAGGAGAGATAATTTCAAACTGAAAGCTCTCGAATCCTGACCAAAGGTCCAACTAGACTAAAGTCCATGCTCCGGAGCTAATGGAACTTTTGGAAATTAATTCCTAGTATGATTGCTAAGAATGTTGATTGAAGTCAATGATTTCCTAAGTTAAAGTTCTAAAATCAGGAACTAGTCATAACAACCAAATGAATGGCATGTGCATCGAACTAGTAGCCCCAGCAATCTATAAGTAACTCGAGGCTGCTACAGGAAAACTCTAACACTGCAAAGAAGGTAAAAATATGTTAATGACCGAAAGAGTCATTACAACCCAATCTCAGGTTATGATGGCACCTACAACCCCTCTGTAGGCATACCAATCCCCCGTAGCCCAGAAAAGTTATGCCTAAATGTGGTTGTAGGTGCCATTATGACCTGATAAATTAGGTCACAATAGCTTAATATTAGAGCAATCAGTAGGGTTATAGTGATTAGTCTTCGAAGGGTACAACTTCTAGGGCATTAGGTCGTGGTTGCCACACCAGTTCAGGTAGTTTATCCTGGTAGGGTAGGCCATCAGGGCCTTGTTAGGAGTGTGGTGTCATTGATTATTATGCCAGAGAGTTCCCCCAGTGGGGTACAATTCAGCCAATCGCTCAGTCGGCTCAACAATAGAGAGTAGTGCAGCCACATGTTAGAAGAGGTGGTGGTTAGGGTAGAGGTGGTGCCCAGCAAGGCAGGACAGGTGGTAGGGATGGAAGTTGGTCTGTTAGAGGTTGGAGACAGTTTTATGCAATCCTTGTAGATCGAAGGCAGAGGCCTCAGATGCGGTGATCACAGGTATGATTTCTGTCTGCCGCCAGTCAGCTTTAGCTTTGTAATTGATGCTCAAACTACACTTCAACATCTTTCTGGTGCATATCCTAGTGTGAGCTTTAGTCATTGATCACGTGGATATTCGTGCAACTTTTGAATATTCGAGACTAGGGTGATCTCCTAACGATCGGGGCTTGACCATATCCCCTTATTTGGCACTTCTACTCTTTGTTTATTTAGAGACAGTTATATATTATATTTGTTATCTCTAGAACTTTATATTCTATTAGAGGCTCCTGTACTATTGATACCAGGTCATGAGTTGGTGTAGTTTCTTTATAGGTATATTTAGGTTGTTTTCCTTTCTGAGTTGTTCTAGTTTATCCGCTTTTCCTTATTTCTGCTTATTGTGTGTGCTTGCTTAGGTAGTAGTGCATAACTAACCATTCTGGGCTACTGGGATTGGTTCACCTACTGGGAGTTGAAGGTGCCACCATGACCTGAGAAAACGGGTCATGACAGCTTGATATCTGAGAGAGAACAAGAATTCTCTCCATTTCTTAGATTCATGGACCCAATTCAGTACAGTGGGATAATTAATTCACATTTTTTTCCTCATAATTGTCTTTAAATACAATCAAATTGATTTTATCTAGTACAGATATATCTTAAATTCAATCAATTTGTGATGTTTGCACATAAATTTTTAATTCTATTTCCATCCATGAAATAATATATTATTTTATTTTATCTAATAAATAGAACTTATAAGCAGCGAATAACAATTAATACAGAATTTTTGACAAATCACACATGATGACATCTCTATTTCATGCAAGAGTATCATACCAAATGAAATAGACAGCTCAAGACACCATATTCCAAGATTAACAGTCATTATCCGACACCAAATTGCTAAAGGATGTAAGGAATGAAATAATAATCAATTGATCTATATACACCACAATTCAACAAATTATATCAATAATCATGCTCACATAATCTTATAGCCCTCAAACAAGTAGACAATCATCAATTCTTCATAATCACGACACTGGTAATCCATATAAATGCTCTTCATCTAATTTATATAGGACTCATATCACCCATTACCTCTCAATTAAGCAAATACCAAGACAAATACTTCACATAAGAGTCTAGAAAGTTTCAACTTACCTTAATCTTAACTCAGACAGTTAAATTATGGACTTTCCCTTCAGCAACACCTCCGAACAATTCAAATCTAGTCAAATATGAAATCTATATAAGCATATGTATTGCTTCACTTCTAATTTGGGTCTAAATGTCAACCCCGATCCCCTTAGGTCAAAATAATAATTTTATTTTTAAAACAATTTACCCATTATCTAAGGATGCTACAACTCAAAAATCATCGAAATTCGATCATAAATCGGCCTTCAAATCGCTAATTTATCAAATTTCAAAGCTAGGAAGTTCCATTCAAATTTCTAACTCCGAAACATGAATTATATGAAAATGTACTAGATTCTATAATAAAATGATTGAATAAGATTAGTCTTACTCTCGCGTCGAATCTTGAAAAATGCCTCAAAAATCTTACTAATAGAGGAAACAAACTCAAAATACGCCAACAATAATCAAAATACAATTTGGGAGAAAATATATGGGTTTTCATATATTATTACTGCAAATACGATAAAATTACCATAATTGCGTAATCTCAGACCTGCCCAAAATTATAATCAATGCAGTAAAATCACCACAATTGTGGCATCTCTTCCTCTGTCAAAAATATCACAAAAAATATGGTAAAACATCACAATTGCGACATTTCTTTCTCTGCCAAAATACCGTAAATGCAATGAAAATCACCATAATAACAACATATCCAATTCTATCAAAATACCGTAATTGTAGGGACACCAAACACCAATAACTCAGCAATGCCCAAAAGGTCTTAAATTTGAAATCGACCCTCAAAACTCATTTTGGATTTTTTCGAACACAAATTAACTATGCAAATTGATCATAAGACACGGTTTGGACCTGTTGGAAACATCAAATTACCGATCTGAGATTTTTTTGACTAAATGTTGACCGTGCCAACTCAGATCCAATCCTTAAAATGAACTAAAATGTAATTTGTCACTCAAATCACTCTCAACTTTTTTTGGTCCGTGCAAACCATCCAAAGAAGTCATAAATCACTATTCGAACCTAACAAAGTTGTCATAACTGAATTGTAATGACCTGTCCCATTGTTATAGGTAAACCATTCATGCAAACTTTCAGGTTAAAAAATTTTCCAATTTGAGAGTTGAAAATTTTGGGCTAGGCTAGTCTCAGATGGATTCTGAGTGAGGTATGATCTATAGAAATCTAGGTAAGGATTAGGTAAAGAATCTAATGTTGAATTACTTTTTCAATTAGCTAAGACATTAAGGAGTCCAGGGAACATTTCATAAGTGAATTTGGGCAAGTAGAACTCCCGATATCAAAGTTGACGTGAAAGGGTTGGTTTGAAACGTCAGGATTTGAGGTGTGTTGTAAAATGTGAACTTTTGGGGGATTTTTCGATATTCTATTTCATGTCAACTACTATAGTAGAGAAATTCCTGCTATAGCAGAAGTCAAAGGCAGTCAGCACTCCTATATTAGTTGATTCTGCTACGCCAGTGCTGCTATAGCATAGTGGGGACTGCTATAGAAGAATAAGTCGCAGTTAATGCAGAAACTTCCCTAAAACATTCAAAAATTCTCAAGAATATTTTAGGGAAGGGTGATGTGAGGCCAAAAATACATATATTTAGACATTATTTGCCTCATATTTTAGTATTTTTAATCGTCTTTTGAGTATTGATTATATTACTTTGTGCTTAATATTATATTTTTGATGTGTAGGATTAAAACGGTAGAAAGATGAGAAGATTTGGAGCAAAAACGAATAAAAAACGATAAATCATATAAGGAAATCGAGCAGACAGCTTAATGGATTGAAGTTAATATAATATTATTATTTATATATATGTTAGGCAGAATGTGAATTGAATTGAAATGAAAAAGATTTGAAGAACTTACCTGATGTCGTGGCATGAACTGAAGACCCAGGCAGCAGTTGCTATTGTGGTGCTGGCGCGGAGCATGGCGCGAGAAAATGCTGCTCGCAGAATCTGCCGCTCGCGCTATTGCCTTGCGATGCAAGCATAGTGCGAGCACGATGAAAATTTATCCCAGTTCAATTGGGATTTGGTTTTTAAAAGTTCAAATCTTCTCTCTACTCTATAAATACATCTAAAGCCCAATTTTACATAACTTTTGACCTAGGGAGAGTTAGGAGCCGCCGTGGAGGCCAAAAATATTTAGTTCTATCTTTTCTTCTCTATTATTTATTTATTTTTACGTTTTTTTTTTGGATGATTTGTTGTAATTTCTTCATGTCTATGTGGAGTTAAACTTCTCGTTCTAGGATTATGGTAGCTTCATGATTGTTGTGGTATGAACTTTTATTGATTTGTTAGGATATTTATCGTCGTGCTATGGCTCGTGTGGTTACTTAATCTTTCTTGGGCTTAAATATTTATTTGCTTGATCACCACACAAATACTATTTGTGGCACGTAAATTGGACTAGGAATAGAGAATTTGCGTGCGTAATAAGAAAAAGTAGGGCTTGGTTGTGAACCTAAAGGGGAACAATTCACTAACGTGGATAGGAATATACTCGTTAGCCTTGCTTAGTTGACACGAAAGAGAAATCACATGCCCTTCACTATTGACCGACGACCATAGGAGTATAGGTGTTAAGAATAATTGAGGAGACCTAGAGTTGTTGGCAAAACGCTCAACATGGTTAAAATCATCCGCAACTAGTAACCCAATAGAAAATCAGAATCAGTTCAAGTGATTACTCAACATAATTGCTAGCAAATCCATAGCCCTAGATCGATTTCATCTCATTGATTACGTGAAGATATACTCTTCGTTTGGTTAATTATTCATTAGTTAGTTTATTTTTCTTTTTCATTTAGTTAAATCATAATATAATTTGGATTTTTCTGCTTGAATAAATAATTAAAATTAATTTAATTTAGTAAATAGTTAATCGACAAGTCTCTGTTGGTACGATATCTGGACTTAAAATCCTATATTACTTGTACGATCGCGTACACTTGTGTGTGCGAAAGAACGCAACAAGTTTTTGACGCTGTTGTCGGGGACTTAGAAATTAACTGTTTATCGGGATTAAAATTTTTTCTTTTTATCTATTTATGATTTATTTATTTTTTTATTTTTTTTCTTATCTTTTTATTTTTATTTATTTTTTACTTATTTTAAAAGAAAAAAAATTATTCTACACTTCTTGACATGACATCTTGGAATAGAAATTGGTTGAATGATGAGTATTTATTTACCAATAATTCTTGTATTTATTGTGGAGGACCCCACTTTAATTTATTGTGTCATAATTTTTCCGGGAGAGGGTTGTGCGCACCTACCCAATCCTTTCCAGGAAATTTGTGTGATATAGGTGGTCGTCTAAATGGTCATTGGTATGAGTGTCCTTACTCTTATTCCCCATCTCCGAACCCCTATTATGATTCTTCTGTTGTTTATGATGTTGATAGGGGTAATGAAGTGGCGGATCTAAAACGTATGCTCATACGAGTGATTTGATAAGAAAAATACAAGAGCACACCGAACTAATGCGAAAGCAGAATGAGGAAAGCATGAAATTCCTGGAAAGATTTAAGGCCGAACTTTCAGAAATAAAGGATGCATAGAGAATTTGTAATGATACTGGCCAACTTGGGGAGCAAAAAGAGGAATTGCGACCTTTCAACCATTCTCTTTTGATTGATGTCAATGTTGATGAGGTGTGTGAAAGTCAGAATGTCACACAAACTGAAGTTTTGAAGTTGAGATGTGTTGGACCTCATTCTAAGCATTTTTTGACATTGTGTATGGTTGGTGACATGAAAATTGATCCTTCCAAACCAATGGAAAAGTGTGCAAAGGAGGAACAAGACCCTTATATTCTAAAATTTGCTATGCCAAAAAGACAAAATGACATTCCTCACTTAAGGGCCAAGAAGTGCAAGATGCGACATTTAGTGCTTGGTTCCTTTATATTTATACAACCGCCCATTGAGTGAAGCAGAAAATTTGATGCAAAGTTAGGGGTGCAATTCATAAGTTCAAAGTGGAAAAAAGAGTTGAACTTGATGGTGTCGTGCCGCGACGTTAAATTAGGCGCTTATTGCGAGGCAACCCAATTTTTTAATAGTTTAGCTTTTTTAGTTTATTTTTATAGTGTCATGTTTTTTTTAAATTTTTGTATTGCAGGTTTGGGGAAGTCTGAGTACCCCAATTTGAAACGTAAGGAGCATGGCTTAAGCTTAAGTGTGGGGTCGTTCGCCCCTTTGATTCATTGTGAAGAAACATGCTGCTAGCTAGGCCCTAGAGGGCCTCAGGGAGTATCTCTAACCCGATTTTTATCTTATTTATTACTTTGGGGACAAAGCATGACTTTAAGTGTAGGGTGGGATATCTTTCGATATTTGTTAAGGATGATGTATGCCATATGTTGAGTTTGTTTTTTTTTTGCTAAGTTAGATGAAAAAAGCTCAAAATTCAAAAATATTTTCTTTTATTCTTTAGTTAGGATAGTTTTTAGCTTTTTAGTTTTTTTAGTAGAGGCATACTTCGTCCACCCCTTGATTTTTGTTTTCGGTTCTTTTCTGAGGGGGAGCCCTTTGAACCGAGTAGTTTTTTATTTTTAGGAGTAGTTTTTTTATTATTATTTTTTTTAGAGAAAAGAAAAGACCTTTTGACTTGTTTGATACTAGCAATTTAGGCTTGATCTTGAGTAGTACTTTCCTGTGAGTGCTTGAATATAAAATAAAATAACAAATTTTTTGATACATAGGCTCAGGATAGTGACTCTGTATATAGTTTATTCTTATTTTATAGTTCTTTATGACCCTTTCTGTCTTAGAAGTGGAATTGATCCATCTTGATTGAGACTTGTGCCATGAGAGGTGAGAATTTCTTGAATATTCCATCTTTTGTATCTTAGTCTAGAACTTGCCCTGCATGTTATTGAAGCGAAATAAAAGTGTTGCTTTTTTTAGAAGATGATAATAGGCTTTATTTGATATGTCTTGGTGAACTTTACCCTGTTCAGATATTGTTACCTCTAGTTAGCCCTTTTGAGCCTGTGACCTTTCGTTTGGTAGCTGTATTTTTGCCTTGATCCATTTTGTTGAATCCCTAGTTTTTGCACCCTGCTTCTTTGAGTTCTGTAGCATAGACTGTGTGATAAATTGGTTAGATCTGAAGAAAATAAAAGGTCAAGTGTGAAAGGTGACCATTGAAAGTTACTTGTGATGAAAAGGCCCTCTTTGAAAGAATGTGACATGAGAAAAAAAGAAAAAGGAAAGAAAAATTACTTGAGAAAAAAAAATGATTGAAGTGTTTTTGATAGGATGAGAATACTAGTGAAAATAAATTGAAAAGAGGGATGAAAAAAATAAAGAAGAAGAAAATAATGGGTGATGAAGTTCAAAAGAAAAAAAAAGTGCAAAGTGCTTAGGGAAGTGTAAGTCACTATTATATAGTTTTCCTACCCGTCTTCTAGCCAACATTACAACCCGTTAAAGTCCTATTTGATTCTATTCGAGCATGCTTAATTAGTGGAGATGTACATAATGGGCAAGCCTATGTTTCTTTGTGCATACATGTGAATTCGTTTGTGAGTGCGAGAGTTGTGCTTTGATGCTAAGTCTTTAATTTATATTCGATTCCTTAAATTGAGTGTATGGACTATTTCTTCTTGTGAGGGCACTTGTTTCATGATAGATAGGTGATGTTATTAGCTTTCTTTGATGGAGTAGGTGAGCGAACTTAAATTTGATGAGTTAGAGTCCGTCTTTAAGATTGTGAGGTTAGAAGTTTGTTATTTGTTTGTATATCTTGCATAGTGATCGGGAAGTGTACTTGATGTTTTGAATTGTTGTATGGCCTAATTGTTTGTATCAACCAAAGCGGTGGTGTTCTAGCTTGAATTATTGAGATGAGCTTTAAGGCTTGCTCGACGACGAGCAAGAGTCTAAGTGTGGGGTTTGATGCGAGGCCAAAAATACGTATATTTAGCCATTATTTGCCTCATATTTTAGTATTTTTAATCGTCTTTTGAGTATTGATTATATTACTTTGTGCTTAATATTATATTTTTGATGTGTAGTATTAAAAAGGTAGAAAGATGAGAAGTTTTGGAGCAAAAACGAAAAACGAGAAATCATATAAGGAAATCAAGCAGATAGTTTAATTGATTGAAGTTAATATAATATTATTATTTATATATATGTTAGGCAGAATGTGAATTGAATTGAAATGAAAAGATTTGAAGAACTTACCTGATGTCGTGGCATGAACTGAAGACCCAGGCAGCAGTTGCTATTGTGGTGCTGGCGCGGAGCATGGCGCGAAAAAATGCTGCTCGCAGAATCTGCCGCTCGCTCTATTGCCTTGCGATGCAAGCATAGTGCGAGCAAGATGAAAATTTATCCCAGTTCAATTGGGATTTGGTTTTTAAAAAATCAGATCTTCTCTTTACTCTATAAATACATCTAAAGCCCAATTTTACATAACTTTTGACCTAGGGAGAGTTAGGAGCCTCCGTGGAAGCCGGAGAAAATTGGTTCTATCTTTTGTTCTCTATTATTTATTTATTTTTACGTTTTTCTGTGGATGATTTGTTGTAATTTTTTCATGTCCATGTGGAGTTAAACTTCTCGTTCTAGGATTATGGCAGCTTTATGATTGTTGTGGTATTAACTTTTATTGATTTGTTAAGATATTTATCATCGTGCTACGACTCGTGTGGTTACTTACTTTTTCTTGGGCTTAATTATTTGTTTTCTTGATCACCACACAAATATTATTTGTGGCACGTATATTGGACTAGGAATAGAGAATTTGCGTGCATAATAAGAAAAAGTAGACCTTGATTGTCAATCTTATAGGGAAAGGGGAACGATTCGCTAACGTGGAGAGGAATATACCCGTTAGCCTTGCTTTGTTGAAACGGAAGATAAATCACATGCCCTTCACTATCGACCGATGACCATAGGAATATAGGCGTTAGGAATAGTCGAGGAGACCTAGAGTTGTTGGCAAAACGCTCAACATAGTTAAAATCAACCCGCAACTAGTAACCCAATAGAAAATCAGAATCAGTTCAAGTGATTACTCAACATAATTGCTAGCGAATCCATAGACCTAGATCAATTTCATCTCATTGATTACGTGAAGATATACTCTTCGTTTGGTTAATTGTTCATTAGTTAGTTTATTTTTCTTTTTAGTTTAGTTAAATCATAATATAATTTGGATTTTTTTGCTTGAATAAATAATTAGAATTAATTTAATTTAGTAAATAGTTAATCGACAAGTCTCTGTGGGTACGATATCTGGACTTAAAATCCTATATTACTTGTACGATCACGTACACTTGCGTGTGCGAAAGGACGCAACAAAGGGCATAAGCGAAGGGATGCGATTTTTATTGATTTTCCACCAAACTCCATCGAAAAGGTAAGGATTTCGCTCCCCGCTTCCGTATTTCAATTCCCAGACCTTAGAAACGATAATTTTGGGCTTGGGTTGATCTAAGAAGGTAGAACTCGGTGAAAGCGAGTATTCTAGAGTGTAGAATTCTTGGTTTGTGATTATAATTGATCAATTATGTTTTAAACACCATTATTTGCTTAATGTATCTGTATAAATGATGGTAGTTTTAGGTGAATTAATATTGAGGAAGCCCTGGGGTGGGCGGAATAATCATGGTTTAGCCTGGAGATTAGGATTTGAGAATAATTCGGGTATAATTAGGCCATTTGGATTGATTATAGTTATTTGTATTTGTTTTAGAGCAAGGGCAAGCAGAAGCTTCAAGGAACGAAAAAGCTCAGGTCCAGTAGAGCTTTTAGGCTACCCGAGGTAGGTGATGGTTATTGTTTTTTCAAATGCAATATGTGTTCATGTAACTGTAGCTTAGTATTGTATGGAAATTGTATGCTTTAGGGAATGGAATTATGAATGTCTAAATGTCTGGGTGTCAATCATATGAAATAAACTTGGTTTTGTTGCTTGTTGGTTTAAAAGTGTGATTATGTACATTAATTGTAGACGGTTGGATTGTGTGTGACATTTAGTTGGCTTGGGTATTACGCTTGGTAGGAGATACATATTGGTTGGCTCGGGTACCATACCTAGTACAAGATACTTATTGGTTGGCTCGGGTACCATACCTAGAACAGGATACTTATCGGTTGGCTCGGGTACCACGCCTGATTAAACTTCTAGAATGGTTGGCTCGGGTACCACACCTAGTACAGGTTTACTTATGCTTGTTGATGGCTTCATGAGTGGACTGGGTTGATTGTTGAGATTGTGATTGATGCATATATGTCCATGAGAGGCCAGGTAGTTGGACTTAAATATGGGGTTGGTACTTGTGTAGACCGGGAGTTGCATTTTAAACACTTAGGTGTTGTTCTAAGGATCCTTGGTTAGTGCGGGTTACTTAAAAAAGGTATATGCTTATTGACATTGTTTATTGTTGTTATGGTTGTTGAACCTATTTCATGTAGTTGGTAAGCTAGAGGAAAGACTGAGAGTCTAGAATGATATTACTGACTTGTTTATTCATGTTTGTCGTACTTTACTTAGCCTTGGTTTATTATTCATATATTGTTTAATGGAGCTGGCCAATGATCCTACCAGTACACTATGATTCTGTATTGATTATTCCCTTGCTTTCCTTTTTGTGAGTACAGGATATATTCCGACGGATTCTACGTAACCTCAGTTGTAGTCCCGATGATTCCAGATTCCAAGGGTGAGCTGCTTCTTCCAAGCTACCATGGTTTCATCTATTACATCTCTAGTACATTATTTCGGGCATAGACTCATTTGTTTTGGGGTTGCATCCCCACACTCTAGACATTAGTAGTTGTTTTGGCACAATAACTTTGAGATTCTAGGGGTATTTTTGCAGGATCTTATTTTGTTAGTATTTTGGCTATGAATGCTAGTTTATTTTAATGCATATGATTTTGAGTTGTTAGTTTTGCTAAGTATTGAGTTGGGTTATTGGTTCACTCATCCGAGAGTTTTGGGTGAGTGCCACTCGTGGCAATTTGGGTCGTGACAAAGATTTTATCAGAGCCCTAGGTTTTTTAATCTTGTTGTACAAAAATGGGTCTAGTAGAGTATTGCGGAACGGTACAGAGACGTCTGTACTTTTCTTTGAGAGGCTATAGGAATTTAGGAAACTATCTCTTCTTTCTTCTTTCGTACTGTAACCTGATTCTAATTGGTATCTGGTGATACAAATTGGTATATAACTCCCTTCACTCTTTTGTACGTAGAGGAAGAGCAACACCCGCCAGGGGTGGAGCTCAGGCAATGGCAGGACCAAGGGCAGTGACCCCTCCACCACCCCATGATCCTGTTGAGGAGGAGGTTGAGGTTGTACTTGAGGAGGGCAAGAAAGAGGTGGAGGAGGCACCGGCTGGAGGTGAAAGCCTTCTCCCTATGTTGCCCAAGGTGTTTCAGCAAGTGTGGGCTTTTCTGAGTGGGCTAGTAGGTACTGGAGCCACCCCTTCTGGTATAGCAGATCAGGTTCTGAGCACTCAACCAACTGTGGCAGCGGCTCCCAGGATGGATGCGACATTGGGTACTAATGATCTCTTTTGTCCGATGCTAGGCCATATTATGATCAGTACAGAGCACGAGATTCTAACCAAATTCTTGAAACTGAAACCTCCGGCGTTTCAGGGAACAGAGAAAGAGGATGCCTTTGAGTTATTTCTGGACTACTATGAGAGGCTGCATAAGCTGGGCATTGTGCAACAGCATGGGGTATAGTTTGTCACTTTTTAACTTCAAGGTGATGCCAAGTAGTGGTAGAGAGCTCATGTAGAGTGTCGGCCATCAGCTTTGCCTCTTATGACTTGGGCACAGTTTCATGCTCTTTTTTTGGAGAGATATATGCCTCACACTTTGAGGGATCGCAAAAAGGATGAGTTTCTGGCCTTGAGAAGGGTAACATGTCTGTTTTAGCCTATGAGGATAAATCTCATGCCTTGTCACGTTATGCTACTCAGCTTCTGCGTACCGAGGAGGAGAGGATTCTTCTGTATATGAAGGGAATGAATACTTAATTGCAGGTCTTGTTTGGGCATATGACCTCGGCAGGAAAGAGTTTTAATGAGGTGACTGACTATGTGAAAAAACTAGAGGGGGTAAGACAGGTTGGTGATGCCATGATAACAAGTACAATTCTAGTGTGTGACTAAATGACTTCTGTATTGTTTGACCCAGGTTCAACTTATTCGTATGTCTCTGTGTAATTTGCTTTGGTTCTGGATTTAGTTTGTGATGTCTTGGATTCCCCTATTCATGTTTCTACCTCAGTTGGGGAGTTTGTGATAGTAACCCATGTATATTGTACTTGTCCTGTGGTTTTTGTGGGTTTTCAAACTTGGGTAGATTTGGTTATTCTATACATGCTGGATTTTAATGTCATCTTGGGGATGACATGGCTGTCTCCATACCATGCTGTGTTAAATTGTAATGTTAAGACAATGACTCTAGAGATTTTGGGTAAGGATAGGCTATGTCACACCCCGAGCCTACCCCCTGGATGTAACATGGGACCCGAGACCACAAGTGATCTCATGCTAACCCTTTGGCATTAGCATGACTTTAAAACTGAACAGAAACTTAAGGGCACAAGCTTAACTGAAGTAATGAGCAACTTAATCTGGTATATAAATATAAGTCTAAGAATGACAATCTGAATTAAGCTAAATATCTGACTCTATGTTTGAAAGCCTCTACTACTAACGAGCTACTAGGACAAGCTCCCATCTAACTCTAAATACTGAAAACTGAATGAAAGAACTAAAAGTCTAGAATAAAGCTAAGCTCCAAGTCCTCGAATGAGGAGGACTCACCAAACTGGCTTGATGTGCTGCTGATCTAATAACCATTAATTTAGGGGCAAGCTACAGAATCTACATCATGATAAGATGCAGCACAAAGAGATATGCAGTCAGTACTATATGACGTACTGAGTATGAGAACTTATGCAAAATCATGACAAAACATG
This sequence comes from Jaltomata sinuosa, assembly GCA_003996215.1. Classification (NCBI taxonomy): domain Eukaryota; kingdom Viridiplantae; phylum Streptophyta; class Magnoliopsida; order Solanales; family Solanaceae; genus Jaltomata; species Jaltomata sinuosa. Next base: position 311,947 of record QJPP01007331.1, on the reverse strand, counting down.
CTTGAAAACATACTTAAAACTTAAATCAGGCATTAGTAGAAGAAATCATAGTATAAGGACTTCAAGTGAAATCATAAGTAAAAGTCTTAGTTTAATCATAAGTCATAAAGCAATGGGTAAAGCTTGAAAACCGAATATCATGTAACTTAGTAACTTAAAATCATTCTTGCGGGAGTTTCTCTTAACTGGCAGTAAATATGTTTAGCTCCATGGAGTCCAGGGTTATACACCCACACCGAAAAAGCTTGTCCTAACCGGCCAAGGTTAGAACCATGTTTATAAGGATCCTGCTTAAGCCATAGAGGGCAACCTACGGTGGTTATGTAGTTTTGGACTTAGCTTATCTAGAATCCTCATTGCTCTATGCTAAATACTAATGCCAAAATAAATCATAGTGCTAACATACATGCGACATATCTAGATGTCAAAACTTGTTAAAAGTCATAATGGCAAACCCGGATCATTATACTACTCACAAACCTTGGCTTTAAAGTTCATGAGTATTGATGGTACATCGGGGTGTCACGACTTTCATAATAGATCATATTTTAAAAGCTTGCATGATACTGGTTCAAATACATAATCTTATATAATTTCATAAAATAGGAACTAGGCATGCAAATGCTTAAAATTCATGAGGTCATGCTATCAAAATATGTCAACATGCTTAAATCAAACTATGCATGCAAAATTGGACTAAGGTTAGCCTTTAAATCATAAGATAGAAATTTATTTGTAAAAATCCATGCAAAATCATGCAATTTAGAATTAAAATTCATAGAAGAATCATAAGAAAATAATTTATAGAAGAACCCATGAAAATTGGGTAAGAACCCTAACTTGAGAATTCATAAAAATCAATTTGAAGGATTGGGTTTTGGACATGAGGGTGGGAGAAATTTCATATTGAATATCCACATACCTGAATTAAACCTTTCTTAATCTAGAACTTGAAGGATGGAGGCTTGAAGATGGAATCCTTGGCTTGGAGCGTGGAGCTTGAAGAATGGAATTCTTTTCCCTTTTTAGAATTTGAATGAGGGTTTGAGAGAAGACTTAGGCTAATTAAGATAAAACCCCTTTTAGAATTTTCCAAAATGACCTCACTTAGAAGTTAATAGAGTGGGTAACTACAAAAATACCCCTAGGAAATAAGATGGAAAAATCACTGAAGGACTCAGCTTCAGGTTCCACAGACCCTTTCTTTGGACCATAGATGGAACCATGGTTCGTGAATTGAAGTTGTGGTTCCTGATCCAAAAATTCAATCTACAGGTCTGAGTCTATGAGCAGGGTCTGTGACTCATGGATTGATCCACGGGTCATAGAAACCTCTTATATTTTTTGGGAAAAAGACAACCCTCATGTCTGGTTCCACAACACGTGAAATCATCCATGACTCGTGGACTCCGTTCGTGGTCCTAGACCTGAGGATGGATTTGCATAACAATTTCCACAAGTCCATACCACAGCTCATAGTTCAGTCCACGACTCATGATTTAGGCTTCTGATTACTAGAAGGTTCAAAATTTTCAGAGTTTCTAAGTTTAAAAGCTGGTTCCAAGTTCTGGGGTGTTACAGGCTACGGTGTAAGGTATGTACAGGCCTAAGCTGGCAAAGATCATATCCTTTGTTCGGTCTAGAAAGTTAGTGGGTAAAGGTTGTTTAGCCTTTTTGGCTTAATTCTGGGATGTCAGTATGGAGTCTCCTTCGATTGAGTCAGTTCCGGTGGTCTCTGAGTTTCAGGAGGTATTTTTGGCAAATTTGCCTAGTATGCCTCCAGATAGAGACATTGACTTCTATATAGATTTGGAGTTGCACATTCGCCCAATCTCTATTCATCTTTATCGTATGGCCCTGGCAGAGTTGAGGGAACTAAAGACTCAGGTTCAGGAACTTTTAGATAAGGGATTTATTTGTCTCAGTGCTTCACTTTGGGGTGCCCCAGTATCATTTGTGAAAAACATGGATGGTAGTATGAGGATGTGTATAGACTACAGGCAACTAAACAAGGTCACCGTATGAAATAAGTATCCCTTACCCTGCATACATGACCTCTTTGATCAGTTGCAGGGTGCTTCCATGTTTTTGAAAATTGACTTGAGATCAGGGTATCATCAGCTGAAAATTAGGCCAGTGGATATACCTAAAATGCCATTCCAGACTCGGTATGGAAAATTATGAGTTCATGGTAATGTAGTTTGGGTTGACCAATATGCCAGTTGTGTTAATGAGTTTGATGAATGGTGTTTTCAAATCATTTCCGAATTCATTCATTATTTTGATTTACTTCAAGAGTAAGGAAGAGCATGTAGATCACCTTTGCATTGTTGTGGGGATATTGAGGCACCATAAATTATATGCCAAGTTTTTGAATTGTGAATTTTGGTTGTCTTCCGTTGCCTTCTTAGGGCATGTGGTTTCAGAAAAAATGGTGATGGTGGATCCCCAAAAGATCAAGGAAGTTAAGAGATAGGTTCGGCCTTGCTCGATGACTGAGATTAGAAGTTTTATGGGGCTTTGGGGCTATTACCATAGGTTTGCCAAGAATTTTGGGTCCATCGCTGCTTACTTGACAAGGTTGACTCATAAGGAGGTAGATTTTGTTTGGTCTAACAGTTGTGAAGAGAGCTTCCGAAAGATAAAGACACTTCTGACTAGAGCCTTCATCCTATCATTTGCCGGTTGAAGGTAAGGATTTTATTGTGTTTTGTGATGCTTCATATTCGGGTTTTGGTGTTGTGTTAATGCAGGACAGGAATGTTATTGCTTATGCTTCAAGTCAGTTAAAGCCCCATGAGAAAAATTACCCAACCCATGATTTGGAGCTGGCAACGGTGGTCTTTGTGCTAAAGATTTTGAGACACTACCTTTATGGTGTCAAGTGTGAAGTGTTCATAGACTATCGCAGCCTGCAACATATGGTTACCCAAAAGGATTTGAATCTGAGTCAGAGGAGATGAATTCTTTAAAAATTATGATGTCACCATCCAGTATCATCTGGCAAAGGCTAATGTGGTGGCACACGCATTGAGCCAGAAAGTGGTTAGCATGGGCAGTTTGGCTTGTTTGGGGGTATCCAAATGACCCTTGGCTAGGATGATTTGGGCTCTAAAATCTAAATTCATACAGTTGGGCATCTCAGAGCAGAGTGGAGTGTTGGCTAGTATTAAGGTAAAACCCACATTTTTGGAAGAGATCAAAACCAAACAGTTTCAGAATGCACAGTTGAACAAGCTTCCGAACAAGGTGGTGTTTGGGGAGTCGGGGGATGCCACATTGGATGCTGGAGAAGTGTTGTGCTTCAGAGGGAGGATTTATATTCCTCGGGTTGATGACTTGATTCCAAATATGTTGGCAGAGGCTCATGGTTCACGGTATCCCATTCATCCGGGCATAACCAAAATGTACCAGGACTTGAGACGACTTTATTGTGGCCTGGGATGAAGAGGGACATAGTTCACTATGTGTCTAAGTGTCAGAATTGTCAATGGGTTAAGTATGAGCACCAGAGGCCTGCAGAATTGCTTTAGAGGATGCTCATTCCCGAGTGAAAATAGGAAAGGATAGCCATGGATTTTGTAGTGGGTCTTCCCAAGACCTTGGGAAAATATGACTCCATTTGGGTCATCGTGGACAGGCTGACCAAGTTAGCTCATTTCATTCTGGTCAGGGTGGATTAAAATTCGCAGCAGTTGGCCAAGATTTATGTTAAGGAAATTGTAATATTACATGGGGTGCCACTCGCCATCATTTTGGACAGAGGTACCCAGTTTACTTCCAAGTTTTTGGGCATGTTGCACGAAGAGTTGGGCACCCAACTCACTTTTAGCACAACTGTTTATCCTCAGATAGACGGTCAGTCAGACAGGATAATTTAGGTATTAGAGGACAAGCTGAGAGCTTGTGTAATAGAGTTTGGGGGCATTGGGACAAGTTTATACCATTATGTGAGTTGTCATACAACAATAGCTATCACTCTAGTATTGATATGGCACTATTTGAGGCACTTTATAGGAGGGGATGTAGATCACTCATAGGTTGGTTTGAGACAGGCGATGTGAAACCTTTGGGCGTGGACTTGGTGAGGGAAGCTCAAGAAAAGTTAAGGGGTAATGCAATTTTGTAAGAAGGGCAAGCTTAGCCCTTGGTATATCAATCCATTTGAGGTTCTCGAGATTATAGGGCCAGTGGCATATAGGTTAGCACTACCACCCAGTTTATCTGAAGTCCATCCAGTCTTCCATGTATCCATGTTAAAGTGATACCATGGGGATGGGGAATACATTTTCAAGAAGGATTCAATCTGGTTAGACAGGGATCTTCAGTACGAGGAGGAGTCTGTTGCCATTCTTGATCGGGATGTCTGGAAATTGAGGACTAAGGAAATCATATTGGTAAAAGTTCAATGGAAGTATCTTTCGGTTGAGAAAGCCACTTGGGATACCGAGAAGGACATGCCTTAATACCCTGGCAAGGTATATTGGGTCCTCTCAATAGGGTGTATACATCGGACTCCACATTTAATTCACGTGGTTTATATCGGTTAATAAGATCTCCCATAATATTAGATTCAGTATTGTACTTTAGGCCCTCAGTTACACTTATTTTCAGTTTTCAGTATACTTTCATGTTATTCCTGCATTTAAGTTGTTTTATGCATGATTATACATTTGGGCTTATGTACTATAGCTTAGTTCATATTACAGCTTTAAGTATTTTTAGCATGTTTACATTTTAGTCAGCTTTACATATCCCTCATTCTCAATACATCCGAAGTACTGGTGTATACTCTATGTTGTACCCTATTATGATGCAGGCTCAGGTTCAGCTACGTGATTAGCTCTTACCGGTGCCACATTAGCTTAGTCAAGCGTGAGTCCTCATCCTCCGAGGACATTTTCATCATGCTTTTATTTGATTTAGTCAGATATTGTTAGTTCCAGTATTTTGGAGCTAGCTGGGGACTTGTCCCAGCAGCTCATCAATATTAGAGGCATTCATACATAGAGTCAGTATTTAGTTGATTTGGGTTGTACGGTTTGAACTCAATCATTTCTTTCAGATATAATCAGATACATTCTTTTAGTTTTATTCATTTCTTAGTTATGCTTCCGCTTTTTTTAGAATTATATTCAGTATGCTTGTGATATACCAGATTCAGGGTTACCTTGGGGTTACTTGTGACCTTAGGTCCCGTGTTACATCTAGGGGCTAGTCTCGGGGAGTGACAAACTTGGTATCAGAGCATCAAGTTCAAGAGTCCTAGGATGTCTGAAAGCCGCACTAAGTAGAGTCTCTCTCATGGTAATGAATAGCGCCACACTTATAAGAGAGAGGCTACAAAGTGGTTTAAGACAACTTTACTTTTTTTGCTGTTTTTATCATGAGATTGAGTGTGAATCAACTTCTCGCTTCTAATCTATTGTTATGCATTTCAGATCATGCCTCCTAGAAGAGCTAACGCACGCAATGCTAACGCAGTTCCTCCAGTCCTAGACCACGAGGTTACGACTACAGAATTCTGTAACGCGATTCAGCTATTGCCAATCAGGCTAATCAGCAGGCCCCCATTCCTGTGAACCCTGCTAGTGGATCCGCTGCAGCCAGGGTTTATGATTTTGTTCTTATGAATCTGTCAGAGTTTCTAGGGTCAAGGGTTGGTGAAGACCCACAGAATTTCATTGATGAGATAAGGAAAATTCTTGAGCTGATGCAAGTGACTGGTACTGATAGTGTTGAGTTGGTATCCTATCAACTCAAGGATATGGCTCACATTTAGTTCACACAATAGAAGGACAACAGGGGTGTGAATGCAGGTCCTGTGACATGGGACTATTTTACGGGAGCTTTTCCGGACAGGTTTTTTCTGAGAGAGTTGAGAGAGGCTAAGGCCCAGGAGTTTATGAACTTAAGGCAGGGGTCCATGACAGTCCAGGAGTAGGGGATAAACTTCACTCAGCTCTCCAGGTATGCTTCACATGTGGTAGCCAATCCAAGGGCTCAGATGGGAAAGTTCTTGTTTGGAGCATCTGATCTAGTGAAGACAGAGTGCAGAAATGCTATGTTATTGAGAGATATGGATATCTCCAGACTGATGGCCCATGCTCAGCAGGTTGAGGGAGACAAGCTCAGGTAAATGGCTAAGGACAACAAAAAGGCTAGGATGGGTAACTATGAATATTTTCAGCAGAGGTCGGGCGGTGGGAGTCGCTCACAGTTTCAGTAGAGGTCCGCAGCCCTTGCACCTTCATCAGCTAATGCTCCATCTCCCAAGCCTCGATATGCCCAGAAAAGAGGAGCATCAGGCTCTAAGTCTCAGGCCAGTATTTCAGGTAACCATACTTTTCCTTCATGCCCAAAGTGTGGTAAGAACCATCCGGGTGAGTGTCTTGCTGGTAGAGAGGGATGTTTTGGTTGTGGTCAGCTAGTTCATAGGTTGAAGGACTGCCCCTTTGCAGGAAATGACATGAAGGTGATAAAGCTCAGTCTACTACTTCAGCAGCTCCAACAAGTTGCCTCACTCAGCAGGGTGCCTCGTCTATTATAGGTGATGGTCAGCGTTAGAATAGATTATATGCTCTTCAGACCCGACAGGACCAGGAGGATTCTCCTGATGTGGTCACGGGTATGTTACAAGTCTTCTATTTAGATGTTTATGCACTATTATACCCTGGTTCAACACTTTTCGTTGTAACTCCCCTCATAGAAGTAAACTTTGGCGACAGTCCCGAAATCCTCCCAGAACCCTTCTCAGTCTCTACTCCAATTGGTGACCCAGTTATAGCTAGACGGGTATACAGAAATTACCCTATCATAGTTTCCCAGAAAGTCACCTCAGCAGATCTTGTAGAGTTAGAAATGGTAGATTTTGGTATCATTTTAGGCATGGATTAGTTACATTCATGTTATGCCTCAGTCGATTGTAGAACTAGGATCATTCAGTTTTAGTTTCCTAACAAGCCAGTTTTAAAATGGAAGGGTAGTACCTTTGTGCCTATAGGTCATTTCATCTCCTACCTTAAGGCTAGAAAGATGATTTCTAAAGGGTATATCTATCACTTTGTTTGGGTTAAGGATTCAAACTCCGAGACCCCAACTCTTGAGTCAGTCCCAGTGGTGAATTAGTTCCCAGAAGTGTTCCCATAAGATCTTCCTAGAGTTCCTCCGAAAGGGAAATCGACTTTGGAATTGATCTCCTTCCAAATACCTAGCCTATCTCGATTCCTCCTTACAGAATGGCTCTAGCGGATCTTAAGAAATTTAAAGAACAGTTGAAAGACCTGCTAGATAATGGCTTCATCAGACCCAACATCTCTTCATGAGGTGCTCTAGTATTGTTCGTACATAAGAAGGACGGTTCTCTCAAGATTTGTATTGACTACCGTCAGTTGAACAAGGTCACAATCAAAAACAAATATCCCATCCCCAGGATTTATGACTTGTTCGACCAGCTTCAGGGCGCTAGGTGCTTTTCCAAGATAAACCTCAGATCCGGCTATTATCAGCTCAGAGTCAGGGGTAGTGACATCCCGAAGATAGCCTTCAGGACTCGGTATGGTCACTATGAATTTGTAGTTATGTCTTTTGGACTAACCAATGCTCCTGTAGATTTCATGAGCTTGATGAAAAGGGTGTTCAGATAGTATTTGGACTTGTTTTTAATTGTCTTCATCGATGATATCCTTGTTTATTCTCAAAATGAGGAGGAGCATGCGAATCATCTGAGGGTCATTCTACAAACTCTCAAGGACCGTCAATTATTGGCCAAGTTCAGTAAGTGTGAGTTCTGGTTGAAAACAGTCGCTTTTCTTGGTCATGTGGTGTCTAGTGATGGCATATGAGTTGACTCTCATAAGATTGAGGCAGTAAAGGATCGTCCCAGACCCACCTCTCCGACAGACATCAGAAGCTTTTTGGGTTTGGATGGTTATTATAGGAGATTCGTAGAATGATTTTCATCCATAGCTGCCCCATTGACCAAGTTGATTTAGAAAAAGGTCAAGTTTCAGTGGTCAGATGAGTGTGAGAAATGTTTCTTGGAACTGAAGACTAGGTTGACTACAACTCTTATTTTGACTCTACCAGAGGGTTCAGATGGCTATGTGATTTATTGTGATGCATCTAGAGTCGGCCTGGGTTATGTTTTGATGCAGCAGGGTAAGGTCATAGCATATGCTTCCAGATAGCTTAAGGCCCATGAGAAGAACTACCTGACTCTTGACCTCGAGCTTGTAGCTGTTGTGTTTGCCTTAAAATCTGGAGACACTACGTGTACGGTGTTCATGTTGATGTGTTCATAGATCATAAGAGCCTCCAGTACGTGTTCACCCAGAATGAATTAAATCTTCGTCAGAGGAGATGGCTTGAGTTCCTCAAAGATTATGATATGAATGTGCTCTACCATCCGGGTAAGGCCAATGTAGTGGCTGATGCTCTCAGTAGACTGTCTATGGATAGCGTATCACATGTTGAGGAAGAGAAAAGATAATTGTCTAGAGAGCTTCATCGACTTTCTCGCTTAGGAGTTTGCCTTATAGACACGTCAGATGGTGGTGTGATAGTTCAGAATGGGTCAGGATCTTCATTGGTAGCGGAGGTTAAGGAAAAGAAGGGTAGTTATCCCATATAGCTTCAGCTGAAGAGTGCAGTTCATCAACATAGAGTTGAGGTTTTCTCCCAAGGGGGAGATGGTGTGCTTCGTTATTAGGGCCACTTATGTGTTCCTAAGGTGGGTCAGTTGAGGTAGCAGATCCTTTCAGAAGCCCATAATTCCAGATATTCCATTCATCTAGGTTCCAATATGATGTACCGTGATCTACGAGAAGTCTATTAGTGGAACGGCATAAAGAGGGACATCACAGATTTTGTGGCTAAGTGTCCCAACTGTCAGCAGGTTAAAGTAGAACATGAGAAACCAGGAGGTGTGACTCAGGAGATTAGTATTCCTACTTGGAAGTGGGAAGTGGTCATCATGGATTTCATTACGGGGTTACCTCGTACTCGCAGGCAGCATGACTCCATTTGGGTGATAGTGGACAGAGTCACTAAGTCAACTCACTTCTTAGTAGTTAGGACTACAGATTCGGCAGAGGACTATGCCAAACTCTACATCAACAAGATAGTCAGGTTGCATAGGATCCCCTTGTCTATCATTTCAGATAGAGGTCCTCAGTTTACATCTCATTTATAGAGATCATTCCAGAAAGGTCTTGGTACTCAGGTGAATCTCAGTACAACATTTCATCCACAGATGGATATTTAGGTAGAGCGTACCATTCAGACCTTAGAGGATATGTTGAGAGATTGTGTTATCGAGTTCAAGGGTAGTTATGATGATCACCTACCTCTCATAGATTTTTCCTATAATAACAGTTTCCACTCCAGTATTCAGATGGCCCCATATGAGGCATTTTATGGGCGTAGATGCAGATCACCAGTTGGTTGGTTTAAAGTAGGTGAAGCAGCCTTGATCGGGCCAGATTTGGTTTATGAGGATATGGAGAAAGTTTAGCTCATCAAGGAGAGATTAAAAATAGCTCAGAGTCGTCAGAAGTCCTATGTAGATGTGAGGAGAAGGAACTTAGAGTTTGAGGTCGATGATTGGGTTTTCCCTAAAGTATCACCCATGAAAGGGGTGATGAGATTCAGTAAGAAGGGGAAGCTCAGTCCCAAGTATGTAGGCCCTTACAGAATCTTAAAAAGGGTTGGTAATGTGGCTTGTGAGTTAGAGTTTCCAGTAGAGCTTGAAGCGGTTCATCCAGTCTTTCACATTTCCTTGTTGAAGAAGTGTGTGGGTGATCCAGCATCGATAGTACCTCTTAAGAGTGTGGCAGTGAAGGATAGTCTCACCTATGAGGAGGTTCTAGTTGAGATTCTTGACCGTCAAGTTCGTAGGTTGAAAAACAAAGAAGTCGCTTCAGTAAAGGTTTTGTGGAGAAATCAGTCCGTAGAGGGAGCTACTTGGGAAGCAGAAGCAGCTGTGATATCCAAGGATCCTTACCTCTTTCCTTCCGCTTCAGTTTCAGCCTGAGGTAATAGTTTCTCTCCAGTCTCACAATTTACTCCTGTGTAATTCAGTCTTGGTAACTTTTTCCCTCAGTTATCCTTGCATTTCAGTATAACAACATGTTCATGGAACTCAGCTCAGTTATATATCAAGTTTCTAGTACTCAGTGGTAGGGATTACAGCTTCTTCCCTCCAAACTCAACTTTTTTAGCCTTTATTCGAGGACGAATGATCCCAAGGGGAAGATATTATAATTCCCCAGAACTTCCAAGCCCAGAATTAGCTCAGAAAACTAGAGAAAAATAAAATTTCCAACTGTCAGTAGAACAACGAGTCACTCCCACGAGTCGTGGGACAGTCCAGGAGTCATGGACAGGGCTCATAGATTAAAGATCATAGGACTGATCCTCTGAAGTCTGGACCATGACACAAGTTCATGGTCCATAGAAGTTTCCATGGGTCGTAGATTCCATTCGTGGAAACCCTTTCCAGTAGCTCCATTTTAAGTTATATGAAACCACGAGTGGGTTCCATGACTCGTGCAAGATTCCATGAGTTATGAACCCAACTCGTGGAACCCATTCAAGTAGCCCAACATTTAGATCACAGGGTTCACGAGTGGGATCCATGAGTCATGAACCCCAGTTATGTAACCCAACTTCAGAGACCTATAAATTTCATCCTAGGAACCACGAGTGTGTTTCACGACCCATGGAAAGTTCCACGAGTCGTGAACCCAACTCGTGGAAGTTAATCCAGTAGCTTATATTTCCTGCTCAGGAACCACGATAGGGTTCCACGAGCCGTGGAACTTTCCACGAGCCGTAGAACCCACCCGTGCAACCTGAGACGCAAATTTTCCAGCAGCTTTTAAGTTAATTTCTCATGGGTATTTTAGACCTTTCCCTTCTAACTTTGCTTCGACTATAAATATTCTTAGGCTTATTTTATTAAGTCTAATTCCCTAAAACAAAGTCAGACTTTTCAAAAGTTTATTCAAGTCAGAACAGAGCATCTTCTCTAAAGTTCCAGGCCTAGGATTCTCTCCTCCAAGCTTCAACTCCAGATTCTTGCAGGGATTTTCATCCAGTAGGTATATGGGAATTTAGTAAGGGCTTAGTCCGCCCTTTTCCCAAAAAACCTCAAATATTTTCAATGATTCTCATGAATATAGAACTAGGTTTCTTGTCTTTTTTACAGATTACTCCAAGAAATCAAGCTCATGAGTTATATATGATCTTTGCACTGTTTTAAATATCACATACTGATTATTTTGCATTACTTAGATATTTACATGATCTTTAAGAATCATGGACTTAGCCCTAAATTATAGCATTTGCTTAAATGTGTTAGCTTCCTTCAAAAATTTAACCTAGATTATTAGTATGAGTTTTAAAAGCAGAAATTTGTCAGTTTTTAGTCTACTACAGTATCTCAGAAAAACAAAGACTTTAGACTAGTCTAGTCTTGACCCAAAAACTCAGGATGCCAGTTTTGAATTGAGATATGTTCAATTTGGGAGTAGTATTTAGCATCGAGTTGGACTAGAGTTTAGCGTACCCTCAAGTCCCAGAACTACGTGCCATTGTAGGTTTGTAAGTCCCTCTGTTGGGCATCAGTTTTAGTGATCACGCCATAGTCATGCCTTTATACCCTTGCAAGGTATATTGGGTCCTCTCGATGGGGCATATACATTGAACTCCATGTTTAGCTAATGTTGTTTATGTCGGTTAATAAGCTCTCCGACAGTATTAGATTCAGTATTGTACTTTATGCCCTCAGTTACACTTATTTTTAGTTTTCAACCTACTTTCATGTTATTCCTGCATTTCAGCTATTTTATGCACGATTATACATTTGGGCCTATGTACTATAGCTTAGTTCAGATTACAGCTTTCAGTATTTTTAGCATGTTTACATTTCAGTCAGCTTTTCATATCCCTCATGCTCAGTACATCCGAAGTACTGACGCATACTCTAGCTGCATCCTATTATGATACAGGCTCAGGTTCTCAGGTTCAGCCATGTGATTAGCTCTTACTGGAGCCACATCAGCTTAGTCAGGGGTGAGTCCTCATCCCCTGAGGATATTTTCATTGTGCTTTTATTTGCTTTAGTCAGATATTGTTAGTTCTAGTATTTTAGAGCTAGCTGGGGACTTTTACAAGCAACTTATCAATATTAGAGGCATTCAAATATCGAGTCAGTATTCAGTTGATTTGGGTTGTATGGTTTGAACTCAGTCATTTCTTTCGGATATTAACAATACATTCTTTTGGTTTTATTCATTTCTTAGTTATGCTTCTGCTTGTTTTAGAATTATATTCAGTGTGATATACCAGATTCAGGGTTAACTTGGGGTTACTTGTGACCCTAGGTCTCATGTTACGTCTAGGGGCTAACCTTGGGGAATGACACCGTGTCAGTAGGATCTTATTTATGGTTGTGAGGGCCCCACTTCTAGAAATGAGAGACTACGGGCATTTAAGAAAAGTTTCTCATTCTTTCTTACTTTAAATTGTGCATTAAAGTTGTCCCTTAAGAAACTCATACAAATTCGCACGTTGCTCCAAGTTCCTCCAACTATGCCTCATCTTCGAGGTGGTAGAAGTAGTAAAATTTAATCTCCTATCAATGTGGTTTCCTCAGAAATATCTAGAAGAAAGTTAAGGGACTGCACAAGGGCTTAACAAGATCCCATTAGTGTGTTTACATCCATTGATTCAAAAGATTGTGCCCTTGTTCTTATGAATCGTGCATTAGAGCCAGAATAAGACAAGTATCTGGACCTTTCTCTTCACCTTATTTTTGAAAGCACCTTTAAGGGGGGTGAAAGTATGTGTTTGGAGTTGCAAGTAGTGGTGTGACCCGGGAATAATGTGAGTGATAGGGTGATATGTTCTTAAGAATTGGTTGAATTATAGCAAGTGTGGTGTGGGTTTTATGGTAGTATTTAGAGGAGGAGTTTCTTGTTATAGTGTTTGAGAACTTATTAATGTGTTAGTATATATCATATATAGGCTCCGAATGAAAGTAAAGAGTAGTTAAGAAATGGATAGAACTAGGCTGCATTTTGTAGCTTGAAGGAAGAACCGTTTGATGTTTATAGAGTTACGAAGCTAGTTTAGACAGATGATCAAACGAGTAGTAGTATGTGTGAAAAAAATTTGTGCGACCATTTTATTTAAGTGTTAGGTTATAGGTTTGAGTCGTGAATGATCACTAAGGTAAAAAAAAATGTTAATTTTGGGAATTTAATTTATGTATGTTGATGTGGCATTTGTGAGAAGTAAGTTGTTAAGTGTGAATGTGTTAGATGAAACTTTTAGGTAAGATGTGAAGGTCTTGGCTAAGTCTAAAGGTTACGAAAGCTAAGATGGTGAGTATGTGTGGTTACGTGCGGTCGTGAGTGGTAAGTGACATGTGTGGCTAGCTAGTGGATTGGTATTGCAAAGTTTGAAAAAAGCTAAGGTGGTTGGAGAGAGTGTCCCAAAGGAGAAAATTGAGGGATCTATAAATGGTTAGTATTGAGTGTTTTGAGTATGGTGATGCTCCCATTGATTTTTGAGGGAATAGTTCAGTGTATAAGAATAGTTTGCAGACTTAAGTTATTAACTTTTGAACTAAGGGGGAGATGGTGAGTTGTTAATCAAAGACTAGTCTTAGTGTCATTGTGTTTCCCTTTTTGAGATTTGGGCTTAGGTATTACCTTGTTTTACCTTGCTTGCATGTTTCCTCTCTACGGTATTTGAGACGTTACTCTACCCCAACTTTTGTTTATTAACACTTCCTCCCATTTCATGATTAGTCCCTAGGGGAAAGAATAGAAAGCCTTACCTATGTCGTGAACTCCTAATCACGTTCCATGTCATCCAAGTCATAGTGTTTGTGCTCAAAATAATTTGGGTTCTTGTACACTTTAATAAATATCTTGACTCTGAGTTGCAACATCTTGACTCATGTTTGAAGCCTAAGAGTATGGCAAAATTGATAATGGTTTTATTTATTCTTTCATCTTAGAATTACCCATCATTCGACGATGAATGATCCCAAAGGAGAGATATTGTAACACCCCAAACTTTCAAGCTAAGATTCCAATCATTTTTCGTGTTCAATTAGACTTGAACTTAGAAGATTTTATTGTAACTAGGTGTTATGGTCAAGCACTATGTGTGGGGAGAGCTTTGGATGTGAATTAAGGTTTTAAGGAACCCCTAGCACAAGTTAAGTTGAAAGCTTCTCTACCGGCTGAATTTTCGTATAACATTCTAACTAGGGTTAATTTCAAATGATCATAACTCCTAGAATATAAAATGTTAGGTGGCCTATAACCCATCAAATTAAAGGTCTTCGAGTCTTCTTTCCAACACCACCAAATGTGTATTAATCCGAGTCCAGAGTAAAAAGTTATGACTAGTTTACCAAGAAGACGTCTGTCCGACCAGATGTCCATCGAATTTTTAGAGTTAAAATGGAAGAGAAAACGGCCCGTTTTTTCAACCATTTCCAGGACCAAAAAGTCACAAAAATCACTGAGTTAAAACACATAATAAAATGGTTTGTTTGTGGACAAAACGGATCATTTTGGCGGCCATTTTGGACGCGTTTTTCCTTCCTAAACCAATCCAGATTTTAATTGGAATTTCCTATAAATAGGACTCCTAGGGTATTGTTACGGGAATTGCTTCTTTTAAGTTATTTTGAGGGCATTTTTGTCCTTTTCTCATCGAAGATCCATCCGCCACCCATTCTAAATATTCCTAAACCTCCTAAGGCACGAATTAAGTTCAGAAAAGAGCATTACTCTTCTCCACAAGGTTCCTAGAAGCAAGAGCGCTTAGGGTTCATGGTTCAAAGACAAAACTTAAGGTTTTCTTAAAGGTTCCTTCCTCAAACTCTGAGATCAAGGTATGTAAAGCTAATCTTTTCATGTGGGAACCCCGTTCTTCGAACAACCAAGTTAAATTTTTAGTTAAAGCCATGAATTATGTTAGGGTTTTTAAGAGTTGAAATCCTTTAGTTTAATTATTGGTCTCTTGATTGTATTCTTTGAATGTCCTATCATTTGTAGTAATAATATTATGAGTTTGGAGTCTTTCTTCTTCATTTGATTCCTAATACATGTCTAATGAGTTTTCAAGCAAAGTTCGCAAATTTCCTTAAAGTTATTGAGAAATTTATTTCACGATTTACTAGATTATTCATGATTTTCATGAAATCTGATTTCAGATTTTCGAGTGTATGTTCATGAAAAGTTTGCAAAGAATCTTTATGCTAATATCATGTCTTGAAAAGAGAAGAAGTTTACCGTATCTTGAGAGTTAAAGCAAAGTTATAAAGATTTAGAGCCAAGGCTCACAAAGATAGATATGTTCATGATACGATATTTTGAGTCAAGCATGATTTTTAGAAAGTATTTTAAGACCTATGTTATATGCATATAGTATGTTTTGGGAGGACTATTTAGCACCTAGATGGGTATGGGTTTAGACAACACATGCTCCAAAACTCCGGTGCCACCATAGGATAGGATCGTCCACAAATAGGGCGGCTCCTCTATTAATTATAGCCTTCGGGCTCAGCTTTGGGATCCCCAGAATATGTTTTATCTTATACCCCAGAAAGGTATAGGATGGCTCTATTAATGAGGGTAAGTCATTGGGTTCTAGCAACATGGACAAGACGTTGTACTCCATGTTGCTCACATGGATTATGTCGGTTAAGAGAAACTCCCCAAAAAGAAAACTTGCTTATTTTGAGAAAAAATATTATTGGCCGAGACCACTTGTTTAAAGAGAGTTTTTATGAAGCATTGTTTTTAAGTTTTGTTCAGACTTCAGTTATTTAGTTTTCAGCTTTAGTTTTAATTTTAAGAAAATATTTTATGAAACTTTTGCTCATATTACTTTAAGTTTCAGCATTCAGGTCAGTCATTCTTCTTTTCAGCTATTCAACTTTGTATATGGTTATATTGTGCATGCCTCTATTTTTCTGCTTTATCAGTTCAACTATTAGTATTGTTTCACTTTACTGCTTAACATGCCAGTACATTCAAAGTACTGACGCCCCTTTTGGTGCTACATCATTGGATGATGTAGCCCCCAGCTTTCAGGTATGCGGGTTCTTGAGTAGACTATTCAGTAGGCTATGCCATCAGCTTGAGTGAGTTCTCATAATTCCCGAAGACTTAGCAGTATACCAGTCATCAGTTTGTTCAGTTATATAAAGGTAGTTATACTCAGAATATAGTAGAGGCTTCATAGACAGAGTCAAGTCAAGTCAGTTGTAACCAGTCTTCAAATATTTTATTATTTCAGTTAATAAAAGTTTATATTATTTTATTTCATCATTTTACAAAGGTTAGCCCATATTTTCCAGCTTCCACAATTTGTTTCATTAAAAGTTCATCTTTATAAATTTTATGCCAGCCCAAGTGGTTCTCTCAGGTCATTCGAAGTTTCAGGTGCCGGTTACGTCCAAGGTGTAGGCTCAGGGTGTGACAGTTGTATGCTGCTACCAATTCTTTATTTAGTTAGGAAAAAGTACAGGAAAAAGAATATATAATTTTATGTTTCAAAATATCTCACCAGTAACTTATATAATTGTATTTACATATTTTGATCTTGTGACATTAGGAGCCAAAAAATCCTAAAATCAAGAACATTGTACAGTATCAAGTACTTCTTATATTGCTTAAATTTAATCTAATGGAAGTTTGATATCATTATTTGTACTTAATTTATTGTAGTTTTGTGTCGCAATGATGATATCACATGCTTTACTTTTATGCTAAATAGTTGTTTAATGTTTGATGTAACGAGTTTTTGAACACCTTTGATTTCCCATATTTGTGGACTTGGATGGATTACACATTTCATTTGTGTACAAATTTTTTTTCAAACTTTCTTCTTAGATTTTCGAGGCTAGAAAAAATAAAATTAGATCTTAGGAATGATCTAACTCAAGTAGATGTTCTCCATAATTCATAGTATATTGGGAGTGCGAACAAAGTCCAGCATTCATAATTGAACCTAAAGAGAAAGACAAAGTTACTATTAAGGTGTAAAGATATTCTAATCGGGTCTTACTCCTTTTGTTAAAAAAATGTGCATTGGACTAGCCCAAAGCTAAAAGTATCACATGACCATGTGAAAGTATGTCTTCGCTTTGTTATGAGGCCTAATAAAATTTTATCAAAACCGATGATCAGACAGAGCGGGTATGAAGATATGAGGATGATGTAGACTGGGTTGGTTGGGAAACTTGGACCCTTTGGAGAAGCATATAAGGAGAAGTCAGTGGGTAATGTGACCTTATAAATACTTTGACAATGTGGATGGCACATAATGGATCTCCGATTGAACCTGTCAGTCTTTCTGGTGGACAATATAGTACTAGATTCGAGTGACCCTTCAATCATCGATGATGAACCATGCAAAATTTAGTTTGAGGAAAGATTTGTCGGTGGTGCGAACAAAGTCTATAACACCATTGTAAAATATTCCTATATCTCTTCAATTTATCAAAGAAATATTCATATATCTCATATGCAACTTCTTTTTCTCTTCTACTATCAACTAGTTGCAAGAGGCCCTTGCTTAGTCCGGGCCAAAGCTTATCAAGATAACAATAACAATAAAGTGTATTCCCCCAAGTAGGATATAAAAACTTATCAAGATATAAAGAATTATAATTTTATTAAAGAAATTTAATTTGTATCACAATTTTTTATGGCATAAATAATTTAATATAGTAATACGTTAATTATGTCATTATTGATAAGTATTCACAATTATTAAAGTTCTAAAGTCACTTAATTAGATAATGCTTTTTTTCAAAATATTCATGAGAAAGTAAATTTAGCAAGAAATTAGCAAACATCAAAGGAAAACAGGTAATGACATGATTTAGTACGTAAAATAATTACAAGTTGATGAAGATCATAAATTGAAAATTATTTTGACATTTTAATGATTTATATGCATATAGGGTCTTTAGTTACTAATAGAAATAGATTTCTTTAAGTATTTATTATTTTTACACTCATAATTTCATGTGGAAAGGATTTATTTTAGTTAATATGGTGACCTATGCTAGTTTTAAATAAAATTCAAGAAAAAAATTGAACTCTTTAACATAAACTTCAAAAATTAATTTAGTTCTTCATATATATTTTAAGAATAAAAAAATTAATTTATCAGTTGACCAAATAAAAGACCATAAACATAATTTGATGTTTAATTTATAACGCTATCTTCACTTTTGGCACTATATATGTTTATCTTCAATAATTTCTCTCTCAATATTTGTAATATATCATCAATATTTCAGCAATGACGGACGATTTGAAAAAAAATTGTGACGATGGAACCATAAATGCATAATATCTTGGGGCTTTCTTGAATTTGACATTGTTTAGTCGATATACACCTGGATTTTTTTTGTCCTAATTACTTCCTGAATTTGACACTTGTTATGTGTTTATAACTTTTTTTAGAGTCTTTATAAAAATAAATTAATAATTTTATAGGGATATTAATTAATAATTTGATTATATTAATACAGTAAAAACATTAACACTAAACCTAAAAATAATTAGCTCATGAAAGATGTGAAATCTTGGAGGTTTAAATCTTAAAACATATAAAGAGAGAAGAATATATATGGAGAGGAATAAATCAGTGAAACGTGTTTAAATGTATAGTAATACTTAATATATGCTCTAGTTTAGATTTTTCATGAGATCAAATAGCAAGAACAAAGAGTCCTTTGGGTATCTACTTTTACTTTAAATTTTCTTTCATTCCAGTTCCTTTCATATCCCCAAGTGACTGGACGCGATCATATAAATAATTCATGATTGCTCATAAGAGCTCTCTTGTGTATTCTTTCTTACTTTTTATTTGTGCAAATGTATATATTCGTCAGTACGCGATCCTGGAAAAAATTGAACCGATTGTAATTTGTTGGATTTACTCTAATACACATGCGATCTTGCTTTATTTGTCTCATATTGCTTTGCATAAGGGCTAGTGCCAATATTTGTAATTTCACCTGATGCTATGTAGTTTATGTTACAGTCTCTTGGTGACTCAGGTTATAATTCCATTGGGAATATCTTGAATAATTTTATTAGTTAGAAATTTGGTGGGATTCGTATATGAGCATTAATAGGAATATTGCTTTTAAAGTGAAGGAAGCTACCTTGAATATGTTCAACAATAAGGAAAGTGAAAATTTTTCTTTTTTTTGTGGAAACTTTTACTTGTATTTCCATTATTATGCTTTTTGGAATAGATATAGTTATTTTGTTTAATAGTAACTGGGATCCAAATAATATTTTAAGATCCCTGCAGAAGATTATAGTTAATTCAAAGTCGTAGCATATAAAGGTACTCCATTTGAATTCATGTTTTACTGTTGAAGAGAAAGCACTAATTCTTGAAAAGCACGTCTGACTATTAATAGTAATATAAAAATTATGAAACAAGCAGTTTGTCTAAAGGTTCTAGCTTAGGGTGCCTCTTATCTTTTCAATGTACAATCTTCAATCTCAATGAGATCATCTGAAGTTGTTGCTTTAGACCATCTGAAGTTTAGCAAAGACATCATCTAAAGCAGAAATCATTGTTCGATGAAGTTGATGGGACTGGTAGTTCGGTGAAGTTGTTAGGACCGGTAGTTCGGTGCCCGGGCCATTTGTTTGGTCTTTTTGTCCATTCCTGGTTTTAGAGCTTTTAACTTTGGAAATCGTTGACTTCAGCCAACATTCTTGGTGAACATGCTCGGAATCGAATTCTAACAGTTTTGTTAGCTCCGGAGCGTGGACTTTGGTCTAAAGGGATATTTGGTCAGAATCTGGGAGCTTTTCAGCTTGGAATTCTCTCTCATTCTGTGTTTTCAAGCCAGTTGGGCTTGTTGGGTTGACGTTGGTCAAAATTTGGAGAAGACGGTCTCGGATGGAAATTATGTCAGCGTCGTTAGCTCCAGAATGTCGAGTTTGTGTTAGTTATTTGGTTGGTTCGGGTTTTGGATGAACCAGGCTCATTTCGGGTGTTTGGTTGGCATTAGCTAGTGTTGACTTGGGTCATCATTCTTCCGAAATGACCTTGTATAGCAGTTTCATCATTCCATTGAGTCTGGAATGTAATTTCCACTCTAATAGCATTATTAGTTTTTGAGTATGGAGTTCCGATTGTGCCCGGAATGCCCCGTAGAAGTTTTTGGCTATTGCTAATTTTTCTGCTTCTGGTGGCCTTCAGCGCGATCGCGCTCCCTCAGCACGATTGCGCTGGTCTGTGGTTTTTCCTTCAGTATGATCGTGCTCCTGTAGCGCAATAGCGCTGGTCAATGATGTTTCCTTCAGCGCGATAGCGCTGACCAGCGACCAGCAGCTATATAATTATTTGGCTTTCATTTTTTCAGCACTTTCTCTCCAACTTTCCAACTCTAAAACAAAAAATACTCTCCCAACATAACTCCAAATCGATTCTAAGCCTTGGGGAATCATTGTTCATGTATTTTCTGTGTTTCTTCGTCTCTTGGTAAGCCTTCTTCCTCCTTGAAATTCTCTTGTTCCTTCCTTAAAATTCCTCCATTGATGTTCATTCCAAGCTTGGAAATTCTTGTGTAGTGGTTGCTCCTAGCTCGTGCATGATTTGTGGCGGTGAAGGATTGTCCGCCTTAACTTAAATTTTATCTTTGTGGTAAGTAATTCTTGCCCAATTTCCAATTTTATTCTTGAAATTCTATCTTTAAGCCTCATCTTGAGCGGGCTGTTTTGGAGCCCATTTCATGTCCTCTACCACTCAAATTTTGAGCACGTGCTCCCGGGATGGTAAGGAACACATGTGTGTTTTTCATTTCCAGTTTTGGTTTGCGGGGCCCATGGTCTCGTTTGTGACTCAGATTTTGACCCGGTTATGTTTATGGAATTATGGGTATCATTAGTCTTATTTTGACATATAGATTATTGTATTCATAGGGGTTTCGCGCATTGGAGCTTCTTGGAGTAGTTTGAGCCTGGACGAT
This sequence comes from Jaltomata sinuosa, assembly GCA_003996215.1. Taxonomy (NCBI): domain Eukaryota; kingdom Viridiplantae; phylum Streptophyta; class Magnoliopsida; order Solanales; family Solanaceae; genus Jaltomata; species Jaltomata sinuosa. The sequence continues at coordinate 290,907 of QJPP01007331.1, read as the reverse complement.
GCTGTCCCCGCAGCTATTTGTCAGACGACAGGTAGGTTATGACTTTCCCTACCTAGACTCTGCGTATATAGGCTATAATTGTATTAATTAGCATCCTTGGGCGGGTTGTTATAGGTTGGTACCCCAGACCTTGTCCGCCTTTTCTGTCTGTTTATTTCATATGCTGGTTGTAGTATTCGTGTAGTATTGTGTATCACCCTTGTGGTCTTGTGTGGCCTTTTGTTGATTCTGGAACATAGACAGTGGGTGATTTGGGAATGTTCGCAAGTCCTGGACATAGAGATATCCTTTTAGGTTGGTTATGTCTCCTAAGTAGCTTCTAGGCCTGTGCAGGGATGATAGGAACTGTTTGTGAGCCGTTGGGCTAACTTATATTTATGCGTGAGCATATCATCCATGAAAAAGGCTTTCCCTGCATGTTTTACATCGATTTTGGCTGCGAGCCACTATAGATGGTTTTTCCTAAACTTGTATGGCCCTGGGGGCCCATTTTTGGTATAACCTGATGTTGACTTGGGATTTTGGGTGATTTCACACTTCATTTTCTATAGATATTAGTCTCTGCCGGGCAGAGTACTACATCTGATTTTCTTACGGATTTAGACCCGAATACGCTCTGGGCACCCTTTGAGAGGGTTGCTGAGACTTTTATTATTGATTTAGACCCGAGTATACTTTGGGAACCCCTTGAGAGGGTCTCTTGAGATTACTACTACTGTTTTAGACCCGGTTCAATCCCGGGCACGCATATTCGACATTTAGCCACTGTCTTGAACCCGGACTTGTTTCCAAATGACATGTTAGAGATTTTGCATCCGTTACTGTATGTGGTCAGGAACCTCTATGGGCCCTCTATTTTGGGGACGGGCTAGGAGTTGAGTACGCCGGAGGAGGGGTATACGGTGTAGGATGAGGTATAACGGGCACGTCCCACCATGGGTCCTCCTACCACAGTTCTGGGAAGAGGTGCATACATGGTTATTATTACCAGTTCCATCATATCATCATCATGCATATTTCACTCGAATTACATCCTTGTTTGTTGTGTGTTCAGTGTATGCTTCAGTTGTATGGGTGTTTAGAGGGTTTGTTTTCACTTGATTGCGTTCCTCGATTGTATGGGCGGCCGTTGGGACTGTAGGTAGATTATATTTACTCCGTTTTTTCTTAGAGTTTGTCATGGCTTACGGTTTTGGTGGCTTAGCGGTTATTAGCCTGTTGGGGCTCCGATTATGGGATTTGATTATTTAGGGGGCTAGGAAGTCCTATTTTATTAAGGCCTTTTGTGTGGCCTTCTTAGCAGAGTGTGAGCTTCTGGTTCCATCCTAATGAGGATTTGAATAGTGTCTCTCGGTTATTGTGGTTTAGTGGTTCCATCCTAGGTTGATATTTGCGAGGTTGATCTCTGTTTATATTACCTTTGAAGTTGGATTCGTTGTATGTTTTCCTTTAGTATATTGATCCCTTCCTGAGTATGTGAGGGTGCTTCCTTCCTTCCTTTTACTTGAGGTTATCGGTATACCGCCATGTCTTTCTAAACTCTCTCCTTTTATATATACTATTATTGCAAGGATTCCAGGTGTGTTCATCTCTCTTACACCTGTGTTTCTGCGTTATTTATATGTTTGTGCTAGCATGTATTCTTGTAGCTCTTGGGCGATTTTTTCTTGTGCTAGTTCCTTGTGCTTCTTCCTTGCTTCTGTGACTGCTTTCTTGTGTTATGCTTATTACTGTTTTTATATCTTATATGCGCTCGGTCGACCGATGATATCTACTGAGTACCCATTGTCTTGATGTTCATACTACACTTCTGCACTTTTTGGTATAGATATTAGTTAAGCTTTTGCCGTTGATCACGTTGGAGACTCGTGCAGCTTTTGGACATCGAGACTACGGTGAGCACCTGCCGATCAGGGCTTGTCTATATCTCATCTTTTGTACTGTTACTCCTTGTATTTTAGAAGATAGATTTATAGTGTATTTTGCTACTTATGCCATTTGTATCCCATTAGAAGCTTATGTACTATCGATACCAAGTCTTGGGGTTGGTATAGTATCTTTGTATATAAATTTTGGTTGTTGCTTCTGTCTTTCTTATCTTTACATTCAGCTTCTGCTTGTTGTGCATAATTGGTTAGGTGGTAGCCCATTACTAACCGTTTCTGGCTATAGGGATTGGTTTTCCTACTGGGGGTTGTAGGTGCCATCATGACCTGGGAAATCGAGTCGTGACAGCTTGGTATCAGAGCTCTAGATTCACCGGTGTCATGGTACAAAAGCAAGTGTCTAAGTAGAGTCTCGCGGATCAGTACGATGATGTCTGTATCCTATCTGCGGGAGGCTACAAGGCATTGTTAGGAAAAGTTTCATCTTCTTGGCTCCTTATCGTGCTTTCATGGATCTATGGACGTCTAAACTTTTGTTGTTTCATTTCTTCTCAGATGCCTAAGGCGAGTTTGACAGTGATTGGTGTAGAGGCCTCTATGCATGTTGCTTCAGTGCTTCCGTCAGTGCCAAGACTTCAGAGTAAGAGTTTGTCGCATCAGATAGGAGGTGTGAGGCTAGCCCAACCTTCGATTGGAGTTATAGCGACCCCAGTTCTTCAAGACACCATGGCTAGGACTCTGAGTCCTCCGGTGAGTGTTTTAGTACCTGGTTCTACAAGTGGTGCTTTAGTTTGGGTTGAGCTTCCAGTTCTTCAGAAGGGTTTTCTGTCGGTGTTAGTGTATGAGGCAAGATTTCATGACATGGTTAGGCATACTGCTAGGGTTGTACCTTCAGAGTTTGATAGGGTTCAGAGTTTTGTTGGAGGTTGGATTTCACCACTCCATTTGGCGACCGAGCATTTGGTTACAGTTGGGATGACCTTCTTTCAGGTAGTGGATCATTCTTGAGCTATTGAGGGTTTATGCCGTGAGGCTTATGGAGGTAGTGCTAAAAAATGTCGTCGCCAAGACAGTTCTCGAGGTTCTCAGACTCGAGGTAGGGGGTTCTATACCAAAGATAGGTTCCATTGCTTCTTATCTACCCAGCTAGTTCTAGTTCCTCCACAGGTTCAAGAGAGTGATTATGTAGGGAAATTTGAGCAGAGTAGGCAGGGTACGGATCATATTCCTCAAGATTTGCCTTTAGAGTGTGCAGGCCGGTGGTGGCCGGTCAGGTCCAGTAGGATCATCCCGTCAGACTCCACTTAGTAAGGCTTGTTATTGGTGAAGGGAGTGTGGGCACTTAGTTAGGGATTGTACTGCGATTCCTTCCCCCAGCAAGCGGGGTCAACAGGTGTTACCTCCTAGGGCTTCAGTGCCTTTTGGGTTGACTAACTCCCCAGCAGTATTTATGGAGTTAATGAACTATGTGTTCAGTGCCTACTTGGACTAATTTGTGATTCTGTTCCACAAAACTCCTAACCTCAATCACAGAGCTAGGCCAGACTCAACTCTTAACTGCCTCAATCTTCTGGGGATCCACCATTACCCCCTTTTACGACACCACATACCCTAAGAAGGCAACTAAAGTCAACAAAAATTCACACTTGGAAAACTTGGCGTATAGTTTCTGGTGCCTCAAAATATACAAAACAATATGAAGATGCTCCACATACTCCTCCATACTCTTGGAGTAAATCAAAATTTCATCTATAAACACGATGATGAACAATCCAGATACGAATTGAATACCCCATTCATTAAACTCATGAATGCCTTAGGCGCATTGGTTAACTCAAACAACATCATTAGGAACTAGTACTGCCCATATCGAGTCCAAAATGTCATCCTAGGGATGTCCTCAGGCCTAATCTTTAACTTATGGTACCATGACCTTAAGTCAGTTTTTGAAAATATAGACGCACCATACAATTGGTCAAAGAGGTCATCTATGCAAGGTAAAGAATACTTGTTTCAGATGCTGAGCTTCTTTAATTGCCTATAGTCTATTCACATCCTTATACAACTATCTTTCTTTTTTACGAATAATATTGGAGCACCCTAAAGTGAAGCACTGGGATGGATAAAGCCTTTATCTAAGAGTTCCTGATGCTAAGTCTTAAGTTCCCTCAACTCTGCCGGAGCCATGTGATAAGGAGGAATAGAAATTGGATGAATACCCGGCTCTAAGTATATGCAATAGTCAATATATCTGACTGGAGGCATGCCAGGAAAACTGTCAGAACCACCTACTGAAACTCTAAAACTACCAGAACGGACTCAATCAATGGAGACTCCACACTATTTATCACGGAGATGAGCCAAGAAGTCAAAACACCCTCTTCCCACTAACTTCCTAACCCAAATAAATGATATGATCTTAGCCGGTTCAGGCCTGTACACACCTTCCCACTCTAGCCTATCCTTACCCAGAATTTCTAGAGTCACGGTCTTAGTATTACAATTCAACACTGCATGATATGGAGACAACTAGGTCATGCCCAAAATAACATAAAAATTTAACATGTCCAGAATAACCAAATCTACCCAAGTCTGCAACCCCACAAACACCAAAGGACAAGTACAATAAACATGGGTTACCATCACAGACTCTCTAACTGGGGTAGAAACATGAATAGGAGAATCAAGGACATCACAAAGCAAATCCATACCCAAAGAAAATTTCACAAAAATATATGAATAAGTAGAACTTGGTTGAAATAATACAAAGGCCATTCTGTCATAGACTAGAATTGTACCCGTGATCACTGCGTCTGAAACCTCAGCGTAAGACTTCCCTGGAAAAGTATAAAGATGGGTCCGGTCATTAATTCGAGCAACTACGCTTGCTGGCTGCGCCACTCCCCTACCCGCGCCACTATTACCTCTGTCTCACTAGCCTCCCTAAAGGTTACCTCACCCACCCTATGGATGACCCCTAGCGTAGCCACCTATAGCTGCTACAACCACAGACTTATACTAATGCTGAGTTTGATTACTTACCTACCTGGGAGGGCACTCCCTATTAAAGTGGCCTGGATCACCATAATAGAAACACTCGCGGTCAAGAATATGCTTGCTAGTAGAAGTGTAAGAAGCCCTCTGGCCTCTAAGAGCCTAGAACTGCTGACTAGCTCCCGAATGACCACATGTAGCAACTGGAAGGGCTGACTAAATAGGATGGGCAAAATAAACCTGCTGATTGTGACCCCTGGAGTATGAACCACTATAATTTCCTTTATTTTGGGACTTCTTGGCGAACACCTTAGCCTGCCCAACCTGCCTGACCCCCTCTAATTTCTTCACATAATCCATTACCTCATTGAAACTTATCCCCATTGAGGTCATATGCATAGACAACACCTGAAACTCAGTATTCAGGCCCTTCACAAATAGATGAATCCTCTCCTCTTCTGTACCGAGAAGATGAGTAGCAAAATTGGACAAGGCATGAAATTTGTCCTCATAGGCTGAAACCCACATGTTACCCTGCTCAAGAGCTAGGAACTCATCCTTTTTATAATCCCTCAAGGTGCGGGGAACATAATTCTCTAAGTAAAGAGCATAAAACTCCATCTAAGTTAGCGGAGGCAAAATTGATTGCCGACACAATACATGAGACCTCCATCACTGCTTGGCATAACCGTAAAGCTGGAAGGTGAGGAACTCTACCCTATGTTGCTGCACAATGCCCAGCTTATGTAGCCTCTCATAATAGTCCAGAATAAACTCATAAGTATGCTCTTTCTCAGTACCCTGAAATGTAGGAGGTTTCAGTTTCAAGAACTTAGCCAGCATCTCGTGCTCATTCCCAGTCATAATCGAACCTAGCATCGGACGAAAAAAGTCATCAGTACCCGATGTTGTATTAACCCTAGGAGCTATGACAACCATTGTTTGGGTTCCTGGAACCTCATCTGCAGTACCCGTGGGGGTGGCTCCAGTACCTACCAGCCCACTCAGAAAATTCCCCACTTGCTGAAATTCCTCGAGCCTCATAGGGGGAAGGCCTGCACCTTCCGTCAGTGCCGCCTCCTCCTGTTCTATGCCCTTCTCAACAAAAACCTCAACTTCCTCCTCAACTGGATCCTGGGGTGGAGGAGGTGTCACCACCCTTGCACCTGAAGCTGCCTAAGCTCTACCCTTGGTTGTTGCTGCCCTACCTCTGCCTCTACTTATGCCCCTTCCTCTCTCTCTGACCACTCGGCCCGCTGCTGGGACAATTGCTCTTAATCTGTTATTTTTGGTGTTAACCATCTACAGACAACAGAATGAAAGAAGTTAGATACCAATTTTTATCACCAGATACCAATTGGAATCGAGTTATAGCACGAAGGAAGAAAGAAGAGATAGTTTCCTGAAGTCCTATAGCCTCTCGAAGAAAACCACAGATGTCTCTGTACCATTCTGCAAGACTCTACTAGACTTATTTTGGTACGATGAGATCAACTAACCTAGGGCTCTGGTACAATCTTTGTCACGACCCAAACCATTGTGAGTCGCACCACCCTTAACCCTCGGTTGAGTGAACTAATAACCCCAGATCAATGCTTAGAGAATCTAACAGGTGAAAACCAATAGCATTAAAATAAACTAACATTCACCATCAAAATACTAGTAAGACAAGATCATGTGGAAATCCTCCTAGAAACTGAAAGTCACCATATAAAATAATATATCAAAAGTCTAGAACAAGGATGAAACCCAAAGAGAAACCAATAGTTTAAGTCCGGAAACAATTGGACTATAACTAACTGGAAGAAAACAAGGTAGCCTAACTGAAGAAGATCTCCCTTGAAGTCTAGAATCCCTAGGACTAGATCTGAGGTCGCCTAGGAGCTGCCAAAAGATATCAAGTACTCATAAAAAGAAAACAAATGCAGAATCAGTAAAAAAAACATCCGTGTACTGGTAAGATCATCGACCAGCTCTAATAAAATAATATAAATACAAATAACCAAAACTGAGTAAAGTAGCACAAATAGGAAACAACAAGCAGTACCATAATTTCAGGCTCTCAGCCTACCTTCACACTTATCATCCACATGAAACATATTTAACAAGGAATAATAATCAAGACATTTACCCTTTTTCATTACCCAGACTAACTACAGATCCCTAGACTAACACCTAGTGTTAATATGCAATGCCCAATCTACCCATGGACCAACCAACATTTAAGTGTAACAATCCGGCCTCTCAAGGACCAACATGCAATATCATAATTTCAATTATCAACCTGGTACACTCATGGAACCATAAAAAAATACAGTCAACAATGCATAATTAAACCCATACCAGGCGTGGTACCCAAGCCAACCAATATAGAACCTGTAACAGGTATAGTACTCAATCTAACCAATATAGAACCGTTCCAAGCATAGTTGTAAAGATCAGATCCATCATTATTTCAGAAATTGTGATATTGCAAATTTCTAGAGAGATTAAAAATATGTTTTGAATTAAGTGAGGTGGCGTGACAAAAAAATTTGGATTTTGAAATTCATCCAGGCTGACATCACTCCGCTATAGCAGAAATTATTCCACTATAGCACTGCTACTATCACGGTCATTCATACGCTATAGCAATACGACAGAAACAATATCTCGATAATGCAAATTAATAAAAGAATTTCTCCTCCTCGGTTGGAAAGGATACAAGGTTTACTCCAAACATCCTCCTAGGCTTTTCCAAGGCTTGGGAGCCATGGGGGGGAAAGTGTCACACCCAGAGGCTACCCCCTAGATGTGACACAATACTTAGTATCACAAGTGACCCCAAGCTAGCCCATGGTCTGGCAAATCTAGAAAATTTCAATTTAAAACATATATTGTCCGGAAGCTGAAAGAAGTTTAATATCTGAAGTGGGAAAGAGTCCAAAGTATGTCTGAATATAAAAATGCATATAGAGTATAGTGATGACAAAAAACAACACTAACTACTCAATAGCTGAATCTAATATATGCCTAAAAGCCTCTAACTGATATGAGTTTATGGGACATGCCCCCTGCTAACTCTAATAATCTGAAACTACAAAGTAAAGACTGAAAGGTAAAGCATGTCTATCGTCCTCGAACTATGAGAACTAACCACTGAATCTGTTGAGTAAGGAGTATAGGATGCTATAAGCGTAGTCTGGATGTTGAGAACTTGAACCTACATCATAAAATAATGTAGCACAAAAGTATGAGTCAGTACTTTGAATGTACTAAGAATGCGAGATAGAAGTTAAGCTGAACAACATAAAGTTAAACATAAAAATACATACTGAAGAATAAACTGGATAATAAGCTGGATGCAATGACCAAGTACTAACATGAACATATAATATAATATACTGAGTTGAATAACTGAAATATATACTGAGTACATGGTCAATGCAATATGAGTCTGACTGTGGGAGATACTATTAACTCACATACCCCAAGCTAAGCTAACTATGGGGCCAACCTGTAACCCTTGAGGGAAGGGTGTTCATACCATGCCAAGGGTATGAACAAAGCTGACGTGGATTCACTAAACTAATGTCCACAAGGGATGGAGGTGTGCAACGTAATCTGGCAGCTGACCCCTTGTTATACCTACGGTGGCGCCATAGTTCTAGGATTGGGGGACTGTAACTAAAGGTCTTAGCCTGATATGACAGCTAAGCCTTCATCCTGTCATCCGCTCTGTGCTAGGTCTACTCCTAACGAAAAAGTAAGCAATGAAATGCAAGCTGAAAAACTGGATAGTTCAAATACTGTCAATTATATGAGAATGCACGTATGTATATATATATATATATATATATATATTAAAACTGATGGCATTATAATACTGAAACATAATTATCTGAATTGTCTTCCCAGCAAGCAGAATTTAAGAATACTAAAATTTAGACATGCTAGGATTTCTGAGTCCTGAACATGTGACTATACTAACTCTCCAAGAAACATGAAATAAATACCAATATAAGCAGTAGAATCTAAATTACAATGAATCCCTAAGGTTTAGAAACCCTAGGTCTGAACAAATTCATGGAGAACTGGCTGAAACTAGGGACTCAATGGGTTAAAGGAACCCATTGATGAAACCCCATATTCCTGGAGAATAATCTATTGTGGAAATCTTTGGGTTTAGGGGTGAGCTTGAAGAAGATCTCCTGTTTGTTCTTGAGAATAGGTGATTTAGGTAGTTTTTTGGCTAATTAATTAGGTTTAGAATAACCAAAATGACGTAGCTTAGGCCTTAAAAGAGGTAGGAAAAGTCTGGAATACCCCTGGGAAAAATCAAAAGAAAACTGTTGAAATTCGTGACTCAGGTTCTACGGATGGGTTCCATGACTCATGGAAGCATCCACGGCTCATGGAACCCTGTCAGGGTTCCTGGACCCTTTTATCTGGCTACGAGTATGAGTTCCACGACTTGGGTTCATGACTCATGGAACCTTTCACGGGCCATATAACCCAATCGTCGTTCTCAGAGGCAAGTAAGGCCTCAGGTCTGGTTCCACGACTTGGTTTCACAACTCGTGGATCCTTCCACAGGCCATACAACCCAATTGTGGTTCTCAGAGAAATATCCAAGCTTCTGATTTGATCCCATGGGTCCAGTACATGACTCGTGGAAATTTCCACTGGTCATGGGACCGAATCGTGATTCCAACAAATAGTTGGAAAAATTATTTTCATCTGGTTTTCTGAGATAAGTCTAGGATTAGAAGTTTTAGGGTGTTACAATATCTCCCACTTGGGATCATACATCCTCGAATAAAGTCTAGACAAGATGAATTTGGAAGAAAAGAGTTGCAATCCCTACCAAATGAGTACTAGAAACTAATGTCTAACTGAACTAAGTCCCATGAGTATGCAATATGCTGAAATGCAAGAATAGCTGAGGGAATATGATACTAAGAATGAAGTTCATGATAGTAAACTGAGAAACTGGAGATGAACTATAACCTCACGCTGGAACTGAATCGGAGGGAAAAAGGTGAGGGTATTTGGCCATCATGGTTGCTTCTGCTTCCTAAGTAGCTCCCTCTATGAACTGATTCCTCCACAAGACCTTTACTGAAGCGACTTCCTTATTTCTCCACTTACGAACCTGACGGTCAAGAATCTCAATTGGGACTTCCTCATAGGTGAGGCTATCTTTCACAGCCACATTCTCTAAAGGCATAATCGATGCTGGGTCACTCACACACTTCTTCAACAAGAAAATATTACACACTGGATGAACTGCTACTAGCACTGCTGGCAACTCTAACTCATAAGCCATATTACCAATCCTTTTCATTATTCTGTAATGGCCTATATACCGAGGACTGAGATTCCCTTTCTTTCAAAATATCATCACACCTTTCATGGGTGACACTTTCAAGAAAACCCAATAATCGATCTTGAACTCTAAGTCCTTTCTCCTCATATCCACATAGGACTTCTGACGACTCTTAGTTGTTTTCAATCTCTCTCTGATGAGCTGAACTTTCTCCATAGACTCATCAACCGAATCTGTCCCAACCAAGGATGCTTCACCTACTTCGAACCAACCAGTTGGATATTTACATCTACGCCCATAGAGTGCCTTATATAGGGCCATCTGAATACTGGAGTGGAAATTATTATTATACGCGAACTCTATGAGAGGTAGGTGATCATCCCAACTACCCTTGAAATCAATCACATAAGCTCTCAACATATCCTCTAAGGTCTGAATGGTACGCTCTACCTGACCATCCGTCTACAAAGAGAATTTTCTACTAAGAGTCACCTGAGTGCCAATACCTTTCTGAAATGATCTCCCTAAATAAGATGTAAACTGAGGTCCCCTATATGAAATGATAGACAAGGGAACCCCATGCAACCTTACTATCTCGTTGATGTAGAGTCTGGCCTACTCCTCTATTGAATATATAGTCTTAACTTCTAGGAAATAGGCTGATTTGGTCATTCTGTCCATAATTAACCAAATAGAGTCGTGTTGTCTGCGAGTACGAGGTAAACCCGTAATGAAATCCATGTTGATCACTTCCCACTTCAAAGTAGGAATACTAATATCCTGATTCACACCTCTTGGTTTCTGATGTTCTACTTTCACCTGCTAACAGTTGGGACACCTAGCCACAAAATTTGCAATTTCCCTCTTCATGCCATTCCACCAATAGACTTCCCATAGATCACAGTACATCTTAGTGGCACTGGGATAAATAGAATATCTAGATTTTTTGGATTCTATAAAGATCTGCTTCCTCAACTTACCCACATTAGGTACACATAATCGACCTTGGTAGCGAAGCACACCATCTCCCTCTTGGGAGAAAACCTCTACCCTCTGCTGACAAACTGCACCTTTCAACTTAAATAATATGGGATTACTGTCCTGTTTCCTTTAACCTTTGCCACCAATGAGGATTCCGACCCATTTTGGACTACCACACCACCATTTGTCGTGTCCATGAGGCAAACTCCTAAGCGAGCAAGCCTATGAACATCTCTGGCTAATTCTTTCTTTTATTCCTCAACATATGACACACTACCCATGGACAGTCTACTGAGGGCATCAACCACTACTTTGGCCTTACCTAGGTGGTAGAGCACATTCATATCATAGTCTTTGAGAAACTCAAGCCACTTTCTCTGACGAAGATTCAACTCCTTCTAGGTGAACATATACTGGAGGCTCTGATGATCTGTGAACATATAAACATGAACACCATACAAGTAGTGTCTCTAAATATTTGGGGTAAATACACCAGCTGCAAGCTCAAGGTCATGAGTTGGGTAGTTTTTCCCATTAACCTTAAGCTGTCTGGAATCATAAGCTATGACCTTACCATGCTACATTAAAACACAACCCATGCTGCCCATGGAAGTATTGCAATAAACCACATAACCATCTAAACTCTCTGGTAGAGTCAAAATAGGAGCTGTAGTCAACCTGGTCTTCAAATCTAAGAGGCTCTTCTCACACTCATCGGACTACTGAAACTTGACCTTTTTATGAGTCAACTTGGTCAATAAGGCAGCTATGGATGAAAATCCTTCCATAAACCTTCTGTAATGACCCAGCCAAACCCAAGAAACTCTTGATGTATGTTGGAGAGGTGGGTCTGGGCCAGTCCTTTACTGCCTCAATATTTTGAGAATCAAATTGGATGCCTTCACTAGATACCACATGACCAAGAAAAGTAACTGATTTAAACCATAACTCACACTTACTGAACATGGCGAATAACTAGCAGTTTTTGAGAGTCTGCAGAAGGAACCTCAGATGATTCACATGCTCTTCCTTATTTCGAGAATAAACAAGGATATTGTAAATGAAGACAATGATATACAAGTCCAAATACTGTCTGAACACCCTGTTCATTAAGTCTATGAAAGTTGCAGGAGCATTGGTTAGTCCAAAAGACATAACTACAAACTCATAGTGACCATACGGAGTCCTGAAGGATGTCTTTGGGATGTTACTACCTCTGACTTTGAGCTGATGATAGCCGAATCTGAGGTCTATCTTATAGAAGCAACTAGCATCCTGAAGCTGGTCGAACAAGTCATGAATCTTGCGGATGGTATATTTATTCTTGATTATGACATTATTCAACTGGCGGTAGTCTATGCACATCCTGAGAGAACCGTTTTTTTAGGCATGAAGTGCACTAGAGTGCCCCATGAAGAGATGCTGGGTCTGATGAAGCCCTTATCTAGAAGGTCTTTCAACTGTTATTTCAATTCCTTAAGCTCAGCTAGATCCATTCTGTAAGGAAGAATCGAAATGGGCAGGGTAGCTAGAAGGAGATCTATTTTGAAGTTGATTTCTTGTTCGATAGGAACTTTGGGAAGATCTTCTAGAAATACTTCTGGGAATTCATTCACCACTGGAATTGACGCAAGAGTTGGGGTCTCAGAGTTTGAATACTTAACCCGAACAAGATGGTAGATATACCCTTTGGAAATCATTTTTCTGGCCTTAAGGTAAGACTTGAATCGACCTACAAGCACTGAGGTACTACCCTTCCATTCTAAGACTGGCTCTCTTAGAAACTAAAACCGAACCATCCTAGTTCTGCAATCAACTGAGGCATAACAGGAATGTAACCAATCCATGCCTAGAATAATATCGAATTCAGTCATTTCTAACTCTACAAGATCGACTGAGGTGACTTTTTGGGAAACTGTGACAGGGCAATTTTTGTATAGTCATCTAGCTATAACTTGGTCACCAACTGGAGTAGAGACTGAGAAGGGTTTTGGGAAGATTTTGGGACTGACACCAAAATTTACTGCTATATTAGGAGTTACAAAAGAAAGTGTACCCCCTGGGTCTAATAATGCATAAATATCTAAATGGAAGACTTGTAACATACCCATGAACACATCGGGAGAATCCTCCTGGTCCTGTCATATCTGAAGGGCATACAACCTGTTATTGCACTTACCACCACCTGTACCAGATCAGGTACCCTGCTGAGTGGGGCGACCTGCTGGAGCTATTATAGAACTGGACTGATTCTGTGGGCGAACATCCTTGCCCTTATGAGAAGCTGATGGACAATCTTTCATCCTGTGGCCTGGCTTGCCACATCCAAAGTAATTTCCACTACCTGCCATACACTCACCCTGGTGGTTACTACCACACTTCTTACAAATTAGATGAGTGCGCTCGCTAGTAATTTTACCTTGGGACTTAGAGCTCGGCGCCCTAGCACATCGATCCTGTCTGAATTTTGGCACTGGGGCACTAGTAGAAGATGGAGGTGGGGCTGAAGATTTTTGATTGAACTAAGGGCGGTTACCACTCTCTGACTTTTGCTGAGAGTAGTTTAAATCACCCATTCTGGCTCACTTACTTTCTCCTCCCCTCTCTTTTATTTTCTTCTCCTTGATCTACTGAGCATAAGTAACAAACCTGGAGATGTCCATCTCCTTAACCAGCATGGCAGTCTTGCACTCCTTGACCACATTATCGGACACACCAGATACAAACTTGCTCATGCAGGCTCTGGAGTCAGCTACTATCATCGGAGCATACTTGGACAACTGAGTAAACTTGAGTGCATACTCCTTCACACTCATTTCATTTTTCTTCAAGTTGATGAACTCTTCGACCTTGGCTTCCCTGAATTTGAGTGGGAAGAACCAGCCCAAAAATGCAGTCTTAAACTGGTTCTAGTCCACTGGACCTACATTTGCACAATGAGACTCCTTCCATTGCTAATACCAAGTGTAAGCCACACCCTTCAGCTGATAGGCAGCTAAATCTGCACTCTCGACTTGAGTGACACCCATAATGTCTGTTAACTTCTGTATGTCATCAAGAAACTCATGTGGATCCTCTTCTAATTTAGAGCCATGAAATTTTAGAAGGTTCGTCCGAGTGAATTCCCGTATTCTAGCTGCGGCATTGTTAGTATGAGGTGGAGCTGGTACCACAGCCTGCTGATTGACCTGAGCTGTCATGGCCTGGGTGAGCACTTGAAATGCAACCCTGAATTTGGCATGCATGACTTTCTCATTCAATGGGTTTTCTTGAGCTACTGGTGCTGGCTGATTCCTAGCATTAGCTCTTCTAGAAGGAATTTTCTGAAATTTGAAGAGCATGAGTTAGAAGTAGATAAGATAGAGTTCATATTTTATAGAACGAGCTGGAAATAAAGGAAGGGAAGTTGTTCCTAATGACATCTCATAGGTTCTACCTCATAAGTATGGCGTCCCTCATAAGTGTGGCATCCCTCATAAGTGTGGCGTGCTTTACACCCAAGAAGAAGGCTCTACTTGACACGACTTTCATACACTCTAGGATACTTAAATTTGATGCTCTGATACTAAGTTTGTCATGCCGTGAGGCTACCCCCTAGACGTAACACGGTACTTAGTATGACAAGTGACCCTAAGCTAACCCATGGTCTGGCATATCTAGACAATTTCAATTAAAAACAAATATTGTGCGGAAGTTAAAAACAGTTTAATATTTGAAGTGGAAAAGAGCCCAAAATATGTTTGATTGTAAAAATGTATATAGGGTGTAGTGATGACAGAAAACAACACTTACTACTATATAGCTGAATCTAATCTATGTCTGAAAGCCTCTAATTGATGTGAGTTGTTGGGACATGCCCTCAGCTAACTCTAATAATCTGAAACAACAAAGTAAAGACTTAAGGTAAAGCATGTCTATCGTCCTCGAACTATGAGGACTCACCATTGAAGCTGTTGAGTAAGGACTAAAAGTCGATCTAAGCGCGGTCTGGATGCTGAGCACCTAAACATACATCATAAAATAATGTAGCATAAAAGTATGTGTCAGTACTTCGAGTGTACTGAGCATGCGAGATAGAAGCTAAGCTTAACAACATAAAGTTGAACATAGAAATACATACTGAAGCATAAACTTGATAATAATCTAGATACAATGACCAAGTACTAACATAAACATATATATAATATGCTGAGCTGAATAACTGAAATATATACTGAGTACATGGTCAATGCAATGAGTCTGACTATGGGAGATACTATTAACCGATATACCCCAAGCTGGGCTAACTATAGGGACAACCTGTAACACTGGATGGAAGGGTTTTCATACCGTGCCAAGGGTATGAACAAAGCTGACGTGGATCCACTAAACTCTATGTCCACAAGGGATGGAGGTGTGCAACCTAATCTGACAGCTGACCCCTCGTTATACCTAAGGTGGCGCCATATTTCTGGGATTGAGGGATTGTTACTAAAGGTCTTAGCTTGATCTAACAGCTAAGCCTTTGTCCTATCATCTGCTCGGTACTAGGTCTACTCCCAACAGAAAAGTAAGAAATGAAATGCAAGTTGAAACACTAGATAGCTCAAATAGTGTCAATTATCTTAGAATGCACCTATATGTACATATATACTGAAACTGATGGCATTCTTATACTAAAACAAGATTATATGAATTGTTTGCACAACAAGCATAATTTAAAAATACTGAAATTTAGACATGCTAGGGTTTCTGAGTCCTGAACATGTGACTATACTAACTCTCCAAGAAACATGAAATAAATACCAATATAAGCAGTAGAATCTGAATTACAATGAATCCTTAAGATTTAGGAACCCTAGGTCTGAACAAATTCATGGAGAACTCAAGAACTGGCTGAAACTAGGGACTCAATGGGTGAAAGGAACCCATTGATGAAACTCCACATACCTGGAGAAGAATCTGTGGAGGAAATCTTTAGGTTTAGGGCAGAGATTGAAGAAGATCTCCTGCTTATTCTTGAGAGAAAACTGTCGCCTCTTTTTCTCCTTTTCTTTCTAAGTCTGATGATTTTTAGGATAATAGGTGATTTAGATAGTTTTTTGGCTAATTAATTAGGCTTAGAATAACCAAAATGACGCATCTTAGGCTTAAAAGAGGTAGGAAAAGTCTAGAATACCCCTGGGAAAAATCAAAAGAAAATTGCTAAAATTTGTGACTTAGGTTCTACGGATGGGTTCCATGACTCGTAAAAGCTTCCACGGCTCATGGAATGCGATCTGTGGTCCTGGGCCCTTTTTTCTGGTTATGGGTCCGAGTTTCACGAGTTGGGTTCACGACTCGTGGAACCTTCCACGGGTCGTAGAACCCAATCGTGGTTCTCAAAGGCAAGTAAGGCCTCATGTCTGGTTCCACGACTTGGGTTCACGATTAATGGATCCTTCCACGGCCGTAGAACCCAAAAATAGTTCTCAGAGAATCTCCAAGCTTCTGATTTGATCCCACGGGTCCAGTCCACGACTCATGGAAATTTCCATGGGTCGTGGAACTAACTCGTGATTGCGACTGATAGTTGGAAAAATTATTTTCTTCTATTTTTTTGAGCTAAGTCTGGGCTTGGAAGTTCTGGGGTGTTACAGAGAGATTCTGGTTAAAGGAATGCGAAACCACGAACTCGGGCTTGTCAATCGTCAAGAAATGCCTTTACAGAGCCAGAAAATGCATCGTGCAGCTGCTTGGAGTCCATGTAGGCTACGTATTTCCATTAAGTAGATTGACCTATTTTCATTTTCATATTATTGTATAGATGGAAAGGAGAGCTCATGATTAGGCCTTCGAGCACAGAGTCTGGAGGATTGTTATGGTTGAACTATTTGGAATAAGAAAATGGTTGAGTTTGGATAATGTGTTGTCATATTTCAGGTTGTTTATGATTATTATGTATTGTATGATGATGGGATTAAAGGAGTAGGGTGTTGGGAAGGTTTGGGGAACCAAAATGCTATGGGTAATTAATTGCCTAGTTAGAGGGAGTTTCTAGAAATGATTTGATATAAAGAGGTAGAATAACAAGAATGGTTGAATTATTAAGGTTAAGAAAGGTCTCCCCCATATTGTATCTATCTTAGGAGAAGGTTCAGAATGGATGTATTTACTAGTTAGGTGTCCAGGGAGTGAATAAGGATTCAGCCTTCAGTCGAGATTCAAGGTTCAGTTTATATAACCGGGGTTGGGTAGGTGATGGTTATTGATTTCCCAATATGCAATATATATTAATGTACTATCGCTTAGTGTTGTGTGAGTTTGCATGCTTAGGGAATGAGATTATGAATGTCTGCTATCCGGTTATCCTTCTTGTGAAATGAACTTCTTTTGTTGTCGGTTGGTTTACAAGTATGTCTTTTTTCATTGTTTCTTGATTTATTGGATTTTATATGATATTCGGTTGGCTCGGGTACCACACTTGGTATGTGATACTTTTTGGTTGGCTCAGGTATAATGCCTATTACGAGATTCATAATAGTTGGCTCAGGTACCACAACTGATATGGGATTCATAACGGTTGGCTCAGGTACCACACCTGGTATGGGTTTGATTTACTTCCATATATTTTATTCTTTCGATAGTTCTATGAGTAGACCAGGTTATATTCTTGTATTGTGATTTTTGCATATGGTCCATGAGAGGCAGGTGATTATATTTAAATATGAGGTTGGTCTTAGTGTAGATCGGGATTCTGTTTAACACATAGGTGATGTCGTAGGGATCCTTGGTGGGACTGGGTTGCATGAAAAGGATATTGGTTTATTGTCACTGGTTTGTCATTGGTTGTTAATTGGTTACATGTGGTCGATAAATTAAGGAAGATACTTGTAGTCTAGTTATAATGTTGGCTGTTATTACTTGTCGAGTATGGCCTGGGGGTTATTGGAGAGGTTTTGTGCTAGTAGGTGGTGGTGTGATGGGTGTGGTTTACATCACTAAGTAGGGGTTTTTTACTCAGGGTTGTTGAGTCATAGTGATTTACTGGGGTACGAGAATGGTAGTTCGATTATGGGCATAGATGTCGGGATATGAGAAGTGTGACTTTAGGAAGTCTAGGTGTCGAGGTGACTTAGGAATGTCCTAGGATCAGAGAATAGTGTCTTATAGTGGTGGAGTTAGTAGCGGAGGGGATAGGCAGGTTTGGGGTGATATTGGGTTTTGGTAAGGTGGATATTGAAGGGTCGAGTATCGTAATTAATTATGCTTTTCCATTGATTTCTTATATGATGGTATGGAGTGGATTTGGGTCAATCGATGATGCCTACTAGTACGTGTGTTTGTACTGATTCTACGTTTGCTAACCCCTTTTGGGTATAGTCTAGTTTCAGGGTTGGTGATGTTTCATAGGTACATGATGATTGTGATCTCCAGCAGCGTCTACTTTTGATTGAATGGTTGGAGTTGTGTCCTCTTACATTTTTCCTGTAATTCTCTTTATAGTAGCTCTTGTACCTGTTTAGACTAGACACTAGGGAGGGTTGTTTTCTAGTTTTTTTAAAATGGTATATTATGTTTATTTTGTAATGAGTTTTTCGGGAATTAAAAAGGGTTGTAACTATTTCATTGTATAAAATGAGGTTATTTACTATTATACTTTGTTTTCTGCAATTTATCTATTGGATTGGGTGGTAAGGGTTTATCTATCTAGGTGCTCAGAGTAGGCGCCTGCACGGCCCGGTAGTTGGGTCATGACAAATGGTATTCGAACCTAGGTTACCGATCTCCTAGTACAAGAGCAAAAATATTGAATAGAGTCCCGCGGATTGGTGTGTTGACGTCCACATCTAATCTTTGAGAAGCTATAAAGTATTCTAGGAAACACTTTTTTTCTTCATTCCTATTCATGCAGTTCATTTACACGCTTGTATGAGATGAGTCCAATTGTTATTTATCGATTTCAATTGGTATCTCAACAAAGTGAATAATGCCTTGGATTCCGGTTACAATGAAATAAGCAAGAAAAGTTGGAACAAGGAAGGTTTCTATTGGTATCTGGCCTGAGAGGCTGTGGTAAGCCATGGATGACCGACTAATAGTCATCCATGGGTCGAATAAAGAATAGTATATGTGGTGTGAATTTTCATAGCTTAAAATTTGAGATTGGGTGTGTTACAATGCTTGTATGACTGAAACTGTTGGTGTGTAATTGATGTCCTGATTTTGAATGTTTGGGTCTGAAGAGAGTCATAACTTGAAAGTGGTGTACCTGGGTTTGTGATGAACTGCTATGTGTCTTTATTTGAAACTTCCTATGTCATTTTAAAAAGGGACTCATCATTGGTTAAGATGGTGAGGGGGAAGAACTTATGACTGTAGAGAAGCTTCGATTTCAGGACAGTCGGGGCTTGGTTAAGAACAAGGGGGTTAATCATGAATGATAGGGGGGATTTGTTGTTGTGATAAATTTTCTCATGTAACTCTATGTTGATTGGTGATAATGGTATTCTAAGTTTGATCTATGCACTGTCAGGAATGGTCTTGGGGTGTTGTTTAAGACTATGGTTGGATTTATGATATTAATAATGGTAATCGGGAATGGGTATGAGATGATTCTACTGAAAATTTCAATTTTCTGGGTTGTTACCATCGGGAGAAACAAAGAAGAACTGTACCAATATGATTATCCCTCTAAAGAGAGAATTTCTACTGCTACGATAGTACCGCTATAGCAGAATGAAAACTGCTATAGCGGGGAGGCGCGGGGCAAAATGCCTACCCTATTTTCCCTTGTTTTTCATTTCATTCCTGGGGCATTTAAAAGCGATAATTAAGCTACGAGTTGCTATGTAAAACAAAGAAATCATCTATAGAACTAATATAATATGCATATAAGGGTAATTGACTGAGAACTAGCATCCATGTGCTTAAAAACTAAGGGGAAAAGGGGGAGGGAACATAGTCTAGTACGTGCCCCAAATAGGGGCAATACCCAAAAAGCAGTAAAGTTCTTAATAAAAGGGGGAGGGGAGGTCCTAGTACCCATTAACAATAAAGAAGGGGAACTCCTCCCTGTCCTCGGGCTCAAACGTGGGAAGCTCCTGACTAGGGGCGACGAAAGTGAACATGACCTTGATGGTCTTCCACATCCGGGAAAACATGCGGTCCCCGTAGTGCCTCTTTTTCTTATCTTCCTCTAACTCTCTACGGAGCACTGCAAAGTCCTGAGCAGAGGGGGGCGGGGCTGTACCTTCAGCAGCAACAGTGTCTTCCATGAACCTCCTGACAGTGGCAAGATTCTCCTCAAGCTGGCGGCTAGTTATCGGGGGATGAGACTGGGAGGGAGGGGCAGGGGTGTCATCATCATCATTATAATCTACATCCTCGATAGCCTGGCTTCTCCCTGCTTCATATACCTTTCTCTTCTTCTTGGAGGTGACTATTTTCACCCGGAGAAGGTTGAAGGCATTATCTATCTCTACCTCGATGTCATTATGATCCTATGGCACGTGGAACCACCTGCACAGCTCAGACACCAAACCAGGAAGAAAGGTGCCTCTTCTAGGACCCTGGTAGAAGTCCTTCTATTCAGAAATGATCGGTTCCCCAACATTCAGGATGATTTGCTGAATAGAACAAGCAAACCACAAAGGCCTGATCATAAGTCACGTTGGTGGTATTGCCCGACAAACGAATCCTCCGGGACACCAAATTTAACCACCTCCTAGAATCTGTAGAAAAAAAGGAGCTGGTGAAGCCCTCGGGACTGGACCAGTAGACCTGACTCCTAAACTCCTCATCCACCAAGGTATCTCTTAGACAAGTCGTATCCCACAGTCGATCCTTGGCCTCGTTTGCAGCATTGAAGACATGAGGCACCCCTAGCAAATCATTGATAGTCCAAGAGTCCACAGGGACATCCACCCCTCGGAGGTGGATGATGGGGTTGGGATCATCCCAACAAATGGTGGGGAGTATAGAATAGAACTCCCGCACCCAACTAGTATGCGCAAGAAGGGGGAGCTACCACCAATGATCCCCATTATAACTCTAGGAGCCTGCGAAGAAAAGAAGTTGCCTTCTCAGCCACTTCTTCCATTTTGACGGCCCTTTCGTAGCAAAATCCTAACCATTGATAGTCACGGAACCTCTCCTGACTAGCATCTTCTGGTAACCTCATACAGGGATACTCGTGTGCTTGTTATTTGGCCATTGGAGTATCTTAACCTGCGAACGTGGCAAGGGGGCGGGGTTAGAACATGATAAAGCATAAAGGAATGAGTTTAAAAAGGGAATTTTTTTTAAGTGTTAGCCTTGTAAGGCTTCTATTTTGCGGTCTTTTGCTATTCAAGAAACACAACCCGGTACACTCATGGTTCCATCGTCATAATACAAAAATTCAATAAATTAAACCCGTACTAGGCGTGGTACCTGAGTCAACCATTTTAGTATCCCGTATCAGGAATGGTACCTGAGCCAACCAATTAGTAACCTGTACCAAGCGTGGTACCCGAGCCAATTATTTAGTAACCTGTATTAGGCGTGGTACCCGAGCCAACCAAATGTCACACAGAAATCCAACAGTCACAAATAATGAACAAAAACACACTCGTAAACCAACAAGCAATAACACCCAGTTTTTTTTACAAGACTGCTATCCGGATATTTAGACATTCATAACTATTCCCTAAGAATGCAACTCATACAATACATAAGCAAAAGCACACGAACATACAATGCATAATGGAAATCAATAGCCATTACCTACCCTAATTCCAGGTACATAAGCTCAACTTTAATTCCGTCCGAAGACTAGACCCAATTCACCCCTTAACACATACTAGTAGATACCCCCAATACTAAACCTCCTCCTAGGAATGAAATACAACATGGGGAGAGACCTCTCTTAACCTTGGTAATTCAACCATTTATGACATTCCAGCTTCTTTATAACGACATTTCAGAGAATCCTTTCTTTAACCTATGTTTTAATTACCCAAGTTTCCTGGTTCCCCGAACCTTCCAGACACCAAGTCCTCGGATTTTTATCATCACACAAAACCTAGTTAATCATAACAACCTGAAATGTCACAACACACTATCACCACTCAAACAAATATAGATTAACCATTTCAACCACAACCCTTCTCCTCCAGACTACGTACCCGAAAGTCTAAGCACAGATTATCCTTTTTAGCTATACAACAAGTAGGAAATATAAGCGGGTTAATCTACTCAATAGAGAAAATCTAGCCTACCTGGATGTCAAGCAACTGCCTGATGCATTTTCTGGCTCCATGAAGGTTTTCCCCACTGGATGACAATCCTGAAATCCATTGTTTTGCGTCCTTTTTGCCGAAATCCCTCCTCATGGCTCCCAAACCTTGGAGCAGCCTAGGAGAGTTGTTTGGAGTAACTCTCGTACATTTTCCAACTAAGGAGGAGAAGTCTTTAATTTAAAATCGCGGAACATGCTACTGCCTCCCGTCACCCCGCTATAGCGGATGACCATCCGCATGCCGCTTCTGCTATAGCAGAATAAATACTGTTATAGCAGGGTGACATCAGCCTGAACCAAATTTCAAAAAAAATCCAAAATTTTCCTCCATGTCAGCCCACTTAATACAATATTTTTAATTTGTTCATGAATTTCTGTGATTCCGTGCTTTCTACAATAACGACGAATCTGGTCGTTACACTTTTAATTCCCAATTAAGTGGTGTTTTAGTTAGTTTAACCGTTACATCTTTTAATTATTTGAATCTATGTCTATCTTTTTTTAAATTCTACTTTTTGATTCATGTCTTCATTTTAAATTCTACTTTTTAATTCCTATCTTGTTTTACCTTCGTGTTTCATATCAAGTTATAACCAAATTAAGTGAATAATTATTTCTTTTATAGATAATCCTTTCAAAGTTTTGTGAAATGATTATTCACTATTATATCAAATTACTAAAAAAATTATTTTTTTTCAAATCAAGATATATAGTCTTGCCTCAATTTTTTTTCTTTCTCTTTTTATATGGTGAGTGGATAATTTTTTTCCCGACAATGATCAACAAAGCTAGTATACTTGATGTCATTAGCATTGACAGTAAAATCAAAGGATTTGGGCCTTTGAAATTGGTATGTATTTATCGATAAATTACAAGCTCTTGCTTTCTTATCTTCTCTGCCTTTTCAGTCTTTGTAATTGAAAAACAATCGTTGTCATAAAGTTTCAAATTTCATATATGAAACATCAAGAAATTGTCATACAAATTTCATTTGTAAAATTTTAAACTTCACGGCAATGCTTATTTTTTAATGACAGGGCCGAGAAGTGACCAATGAGTAATATTTATGTTGTACTCTCACCATTAAAGTTCTATTTTCTTCCTTTACAAAATAAATTTGAAAAATTGTAAAAACTAACCTTAAAATATTTTGTTGGTTTAGATTTTCAAGGAAATGAATAGTTTGTGACCTTTGGCTGATTCTTGAAGATATATTACGACTAAATACTATGAAAAATGTGATGCAAAATGTTCAGTTGTTATTGATGTTTCTTATGAATATTTTAGAGAAGTTCAAGATATGGATGATAAAAATTATTGGAAACTTCCTTCTGGTTGCATGATTGAAGCCCTAGATGATGGAAAATCAAAGGTATTTCTAAATTTTTATCAAACTAACTTTATTTACATGCTAATTATAGATGTTATACATTAACAACATAAACATGTATATAATAATGATAATTTTTGTACGAAACTATAGAACATTTTTAAGTAACAAAATAAATACATGTGAAGTGTGTGTGCAGAATACGTGTAGAATGTTTTGACGGCTAAGTTGCGAAAAGCTTCTTTCGCATTTTGAAATAAATTACTTTCATCGTCTTTTTTATAGACTTTCATTGGAAAAATTGATACTAATTTAAATATATTTTTTTACCAATTGACTCTATCAGAAACTGCAGAGGCATACAAAAATTCTTTTGTAGTTGATGCATTACTCCCTCAGGTCCCTCAGGGTTACTTATACGATACCTAGGATGCCTATGAAAGACGTCTCAAAATCCACCCATGGAAATCTAAGATTTTATAAAAATGATATATTGGGTGGTCAAATTTTATACGGTTTTTTAAAATTAAAAATGGAGTAATATATTATATACTAATATGCGTCAAGGGAGGAAATTACTGAAAAATAACCTAGGCTCTTTTATAACAATTCTAGCTACAAAATCATGCCTTCGCAACAACACCCAAAGATAAAAAAGATTAGACCCTATTATAGTATGTAAAACTCTTGTGAAGAAATTACTTTTTCTGATAAATGTAGCGAAGGTCAGACCTAGATAAAACAAGTTCTTCTAAAACCTTGATTTTGGGTTTAAGAATTTTGTCAACACGACAAAAGAACAATTTAGGAGTAAAAAAAACAAGGGTTTTTTCACAATTTAGGATGTTCACCAAATTCTTGCCAAGGTTCTCCCAATCGATGCAAGATTTGAGAAAAATATTGGCATTTGTCACATTTTTTTTATGAACGTCCTAATATCCTGCTCCATTTGTGGCTAATAATACTTGCTCTTTGATAAGCCACGCATATTTCATACTTATTCGAGGAGGAAGAAGCAAGAAAATAAAGAAGAAGTGGAAAATTGAGCAGTTCCTTATAAGTTACTTGAAGTTATCTGCTAGGTAGTTTCTTGCAGTTACTAAAAGTTATATCTTCTTATAATAAATGTTGTTAAGTAGTTATGAGTCATCCTATTATATAAATAATGCATCGCAGTAATGTATAGAATAAGTGTAATCATCTATTGTATGCAGATAGATTTTCTAAGAGATATGAGATGTTTGTGTCACTCTGTTATTGAAAATATCAGTATAACTTTTATCGATTTATCCTCTTCTTAACCTTTGTTCCTATTATTGGTATCAGAGCAGTAAGATCTGCCATGGTTAACATATGTACCAACGCTTCCCACAGTGAACTCATCATGTTGACTCATGATCAGATCGACCAATAATTGACCACTATAGAAAAAAACTGGAAGCCATAGACGCTTTGGCTGCTGATGTGGCTGCATTAAAGGCACAAAATACTCATAATTAACAAGGAAAATCTAAAGTTTTGATGAAAAAGGGCGAGGTTGATAGCACTTAGAGGCATCAAAAAAAGGTTGATAACACTTGGAGGCATCATGAAACTTCTCGGCGTTCGCACACAAAGATAAAATTTCCAAAGTATGAAGGAGGAGATCCTCGAGGATGGATTCTGAAAGAAGAGAAGTACTTTAAGTAGTATCAGACACTAGATGATTGTAAGGTTGATGTGGCTCCAATGTCTTTTGAAGGAGATGCATTGGATCTTTTTGCTTGGATTAACAGTGAAAGAACCATTTATTACTGGGATCAGTTGGTGAAAGTTATACAAGAAAATTATGGAACGGGTGAGTTTCAAAGTACAGATGAACATCTCTGCAATATCCAATAGACTGGATCAGTTTTTGAGTACAGGTAGGAATTTGCAAAATGAGCAGCGAATGTGAAAATTGGCCAGAACATTGTTTGCTTGGAGTTTTCCTTAAAGGGCTCAAAGAAAACCTTCGTGTTGACGTTAGGATGCATAAGTCTCGATCTGTGTATAAGGCTATGAGTCTGGATTCAGAATATAAAGGAAAATAGGGTCCAAATCGGTCAAGTAAGGTACCCGTTTGGCCATCTGTATCACGACCTTCATTACTTGGGTCTTCCTCTCCAGCAACTCTAGAATCCTTTAATTTTCAATCATCTTGCCAACCAATTACATGTCCTTTTTAACAACCATCACTTCTAGACACTCGCCCACTGAATTATGAACAACAAATTCGACGAGAAAAAGGCCTATGCTACCATTGTGGAGACAAGTTTTTCCCTGGTCATCGTTTCAAACATGGGACTTTTGCACATTTGGAGTTAATGCCAGAGGAAAACAATATGCAAATTATTGAAAGTAACTAGAATGAAGATATAGCCCCAACACATTTTGGCTGAAATCTCCTTTCATGCAATTTTGGGCAAAGAATCTGCTTTAACTTTGAAACTTCAAGGTACTCTTTGTGGGCATAAAGGTCTGATGTTGGTGTACAATGACTCTACACATAATTTTATGGATGAAGAACTTGTCACAGGACTTGGGTTGGCAGTTCAATATGTTCCCACCTTTGTTGTCAAGATTGACAATCGTGACATTGTCAAATGCAACTGAATTTTCAAGGACTTGTCAGTCGAATTTCCTCAGTTGGTTGTCACGCAAGATTTTTTCCTTTTTTTCATTAGGGGAGCAGACATTGTGTTGGGCATACAATGGTTGGTATCCTTGAACAAAATACAGGCTAATTGGAATGAGATGTTTATGATCTTCCAATTGAATGGGAAAAGTTACAGATTGGAAAGAGTTCCTCAGAAAACACTTGCTACAACATCTTTCCAATCCATGGTGGCCATGACCGAATATTCTGGTGACATTCCTACTTTGCATGTGATACAACAACTCCTTAGCAAGTTTAGTGATGTATTTTTAGAACCTTACTCCCTGCCTCATTTTCATCAATTCACTCATTCTATCCCTCTACTTCCACACTCAAAACCCCCCAATCTATGTACATACTGTTATCCTTTCTCCCAAAAAACTGAAATTGAAAAACAAGTCTCTATTTTGTTACAATCTGGTTTTATTTGCCCAAGTTCAAGTCCATTTGCGAGTCCTGTCCTATTAGTTAAGAAAAAAAAATGGTAGCTGGCGTATGTGTGTTGATTACTGTAGCCTTAATCAGATCACCATTCTAGATAAATACCCTATACCTAACATTAATGAATTACTTGACGATCTCCATGGGTCAATCATATTTTCTATGATAGATTTACCTTTTGGTTATCACAAAATTCATGTCAATCCTTCAGATATTTCTAAAACTACTTTTTGCACTCATTTTAGTCATTATGAGTTTGTTGTCATTCCTTTTGGCTTGAATAAAGCTCCATCCATATTCCAAGACGCCATGAATGATCTTTTCTGCCCCTACTTGTGCAAATTCATTCTTGTCTTCTTTGATGATATTCTAATCTATAGTCCTACCTCCTAAGAACATTATAAGCATCTTCGTACAACCCTTAGCCTAGTGTCTAGCCATTCTTACTTTGCCAATCCGAAGAAATGTTTGTTTGGTCAACCTCAAATTGTGTTTCTGGGTCAGATAGTATCATGTGCAGGAGTGGGGGTTGACCCTGAAGAGGTTATTATTGTTTTGGATTGGACTTTACCTAATTCTGTTAAGGAGCTACGTGGTTTTGTGGGATTAAGTAGGTATTACCAATGCTTTGTACGTAACTATAACATGTTGGCTCATCCTTTGACTGACTTGACTAAGAAGAATGCATTTCATGGGAATGATAAAGCTACTATCGCTTTCCACCAGTTAAAAGAAGCTTTGATTTCAGTTCTTGTTTTAAGTCTTCTAGATTTCACTCAATATTTTATGGTAGAATGTGATTCATTTACAATAGGAATTGTGTAATGACCGGGTTCATCATTATGGGTAGTCCAATCGTTCCAAGTTTTAGAGTTAGAAAACTCCAGGTTTGGAAGTTTGAAACTCTGGGCTAGGCTAGTCTTGACCAGTTTAGGGGTGAGGTATGGTCTAGGGCAATCCAGGTAAGTATTGGGTTAGATATCTTGTGTTGATCTAGTTTTTATCGTAGCTAACACATAGAGGAGTCTGGGGGACTTTTCAAAATCGAATTCAGGTAAGTAGAACTCCCAGAATTGAGGTTGACGTGAAGGGTTTTTTTGGGATGTCGGGAAAATAGGTGTGTTGTAAAATGGATTAATTTTAGAGGTTTTATGGCTTTCTATCCTGTGTCAACCACTATAGCGGTTGACACTCCGCCAAAGCGACCACCGCTGTAGCGGAGAAATTACCGCTACTGCAAAAGTCAATGTCGGTCAACCTCTTCCATAGCGGATGACTCTACTATGGCGGTACCGCTATAGAGAAGCGGACTGCTATAGTGGATCATGATGGGATTTAATGCAGAAACATTCCCCAAAATATTTAGTTTTCACAATTCCATTTTGGGAGAAGGACAAGGCGATTTCAGGCGATTTTCCTCCATTTTCCATTGTTTTTTGTCCCTAAGGTAAGGTTTATACTCCCCAATATTTGTACTACTTTCCTATGAGGTAGGATTGCTAGGAGAGAACTTGGGGAAAGGTTAGAATAACCTAGGGATGGTGAAATCCGAGGAAGAAGGGGGATTCTAGGCGTGAAAGTTCTTGGGTATTGATTAAAGTAAGGTTTTATGATCACGTGTTGTTAAATTTTCTTCTTTTATTCGTGAAAATGATAGAACTAGGGAAATAAATGGCGGGAAGCCCGAGAAAAAGGGTAGAATGATCATGGTTGGTCTGGGGTTGGGATTCGGTGTAATCCAGGTGATACGCATTACTTGTTTGTTAATTCAAGTACTTGTATGTTGTTTTCGACCAAGAATGAGAAAGGAATCTGGAACACGGGAAAGCTCGGGTTAAGTAGAGCTTAGATCATTTTGAGGTAGGTGATGGCTTACGATTCCTGTGAATGTTGCATATTTTGTACTCTTATGTAAGTGTTGGTATGAATTGCATGACTTAGAAGAATTGTGTAGAATGTCTAAGGGTCCTGTTTTACAGTCTTTGAATTGAACAGTGTGTTAGTTGCTGGTTTACAAGTTGTTTGTTTATTATTTTGACTGCGGATTATTGACATTCAATTTTCTCGTTACTGGTATGCTAATGGTTGGCTTGGGTACCACGCCTGGTACGGGTATAAAAAATGGTTGGCACGGGTACCACGCCTGGTATGAATTACTAACGGTTGGCTCGGGTACCACGCCTGTTATGGGTTTATTTTACTGCATCATTGCATTGATATTACTGCATTGCATCAATATTGTTGTATTGCTTTGAATGTTATTAGTTCCGTGAGTGGACTGGGCTATTTTATTAAACTGTGATATTCGTTGGTGAGTGACCGGGAATCCTATTTTATCTGTGTAGTTGGTCTTGTATTAGGATAGGTTATCTGGTTAACGCTTAGGTGTTGTTTAGAAGGGATCCCAGGGTGGGTCCGGGCTAGGCAAAAAGGATGATTTATTGAGTTCTGTGATTGTGGCTTAGAGTTGTATGTGGTGGAGTTCAGGTGGAACAAGCTAGGTAGAGACTTGTAGTCTAGGGGAGCCTATTGACTTGTTGCATGTTTTTCGTACTTGTACTTTATTTGTTGTACTGAATTATACACTGTTTATTTGGAACTGGCTGATGATCCTACCAGTACACAATGGTGGTGTACTCATACTGCACTTGCTTTTTCTTCTTGCGAGTACAGGAAATCTTCCAGCGGCTGAGACGCGACCTCATTTGTAGTACCAACGTTCCAGACTTCAAGGGTGAGCCACTTGATCAAGCTGCCTTGAATCTATCATTAGTGTTGTAGCCCATTTGTTTCGGGCTTAGACTATTTCCTTATATTTTGGGGTTGCATCCCCGCACTCTAGACATTGGTAGAATTGTTTGGTACTGCGACTTTCAGATTCTAGGCAGTATTTTCCACAGGTTTATATTAATGAAGTTGATTTATGGTTATTGAACTGCTAGTTTACTTTTATGCACTGGTTTTGAGCCGTTAGAACAATTAAGTTCAGGGAAGTGATGGTTCGCTCACCGGGGGGTTGGGTGAGTTCCACTCACGGCGGTCTGGGTCATGACAAAGATGGTATCAGAGCCCTAGGTTCATTGATGTCATCGTACTAAACAGGTCTAGTAGAGTATTGCAGAACGGTGCGGAGACGTATGTACTTCTCCTTGAGAGGCTATAGGACTTTAGGAAAATAATCTCTTCTTTCTTTCCTTCATGTTATAACTTGATTCCAATTGGTATCTGGTGATACAAATTTGTATCTAACCTTATTCACTCTTCTTTTCGCAGATGGTTAACACAAGAAACAACGGAGCTAGAGTAGCGGTCCCAGCAGCGGGCTCGACTATCCGTGGTAGAGGCAGGGGAAAGGGCAGGGGATGAGGTAGGGCCGCACCCGCCAGGGGTGGAGCTCGAGCGGCTATAAAAGAGCGTGAAGCGACCCCTCCCTTACCTTAGGAACATGTTAATGAAGACGTAGAAATTATGGATGAAGATGGTAAGGCGAAGTAGGAGGCGACACCGGTTGGGGGTGCAAGCCTCCCTACTATGACACCAGAAGCCTTTCAAAAGGCTTGGAATATTTTGAGTTGGTTGGTTGGTACTGCAGCCATACCCGCGGCTTTTGCAGACGAAGCCTTTGACCCTCAGCCAACAACTACTATAGAACCTAGTATGGATGCAGCTTCGGGCACGAATGACTTCTTTAGGCCAATGCTAGACCCCGTGATGACAGGGAATGAGCATGATATGCTGACCAAGTTTCTCAAGCTGAAGCCTCCTACATTTCAGGGTACTAATAGGGAGAATGCTTATGAGTTCATCTTGGATTGCTATGAGAGGTTGCACAAGTTGGGTATTGTATGCCAACATGGGGTTGAGTTTGTCACATTTCAGCTGCAGGGTGATGCCAAGCAGTGGTAGAGGTCTCATGTGGAGTGTCAGTGTTCTGTTCTACCCCTATTGACTTGGGAACAGTTCCACGCTTTATTTTTAGAGAAGTACATACCACGTAATTTGAGGGACCAGAAGAAGGATGAGTTTTTAAACTTGGAGTAGGGTAGCATGTCAGTCTCTACTTACGAGGCTAAGTTTCACGCCTTGTCTTATTTTGCCACATAGTTGTTGGGTTCCGAGACGGAATGAGTCTGGTTGTTTGTTAAAGGTTTGAATACTGAGCTACAGGTAATGTCAGTGCATATGACTTCTTTAGGAAAGGGCTGTAATGATGTGGTGGATTATGTGAAGCAACTTGAGGGAGTCAGGCAGACGAGGCAGGCTAAGGCATTAGCCAAGAAGCCCCGGAGTGAGAGAAATTATGGTGGCTCACATTCCAGGGGTCATCATCAGCAGGTATACTCAGCCCGTCCTATTCACTCAGCTCTACCAGTTGCTACAGGTGGTCGTCCGGGAGATCATAATTAGCCTCCAGCTCCTAGAGCCAGGGAGCGTCTTGTACGTCAGCTAGCAGGCCTACACTTGACCGTGGTTGCCTTAAGAGGGAGTTCCCACTCAGGCATACAGGTAATCAGGGTTGCAGCAGCCTAGAGCGGTGGTCCCAACAGGTAGAGGTGGTAATGCTAGAGGTTATCCACAAAGTGGGCGAGGAAACTTTCAGGGAGGCCAGGGCGACAGAGGGAACGACGGCGCGGGCAGGGGTGCAGCGCAACCGGTTTGGGAGGTTGCCCGGATTAATGGTCGGGCTCATTGTTATGCATTTACAGGGAGAACTAAGGTGGAAACCTCAGATGCGGTGATCACAGGTACTCTTTTTGTCTGCGATAAAATGGCTTCAGTATTATTTGACCCAGGTTCTACATATTCTTATGTATCTGTGAGTTTTGCACTGGGTCTGGAATTGACTTGTGATATCCTTGATTCCTCTATTCATGTTTCTACCCCGGTTGGAGAGTCTGTGATTGTGACTCATATTTATCGTGTCTGTTCTGTTGTGTTTGTGGGGTTGCATACTTGGGTAGACTTAGTAATCCTGGATATGGCTAATTTTGATATTATCTTGGGAATGACCTGGATTTCCCCTTATCATACTGTGTTGAACTTAACACCAAGACTGTGGCTCTAGAGATTCCGGATAAAGATAGACTAGAGTGGGAAGGTGTGTACCAGCCTAAGCCAGTTAAGGTAATATCATTTGTTCGGGCTAGGCAGCTGGTGGGGAGGAGTTGCCTAACCTTCTTGGTTCATCTCCAGGATGATAGTATGGAGTCCCCATCTATTGAGTCAGTTCTGGTGGTTTATGAATTCCTAGAGGTGTTTCCAGCGGATTTGCCTGGTATTCCTCCGAATATGAATATAGACTTTTGTATTGATTTGGAGCCAGACACTTGCCTTATTTCTATTCCTTTGTTTCGTATGGCTCCATAAGAGTTAAGGGAACTTAAGACTCATCTGCAGGAACTCCTAGATAAGGGATTTATCCATCTCAGTACTTTGCCTTGGGGTGCTTCTATTTTGTTTGTAAAGAAAAAAGATGGTAGTATGCGGATATGCATAGACTATAGGCAGTTAAACAAGGTGACCATCCAGAATAAGTACCCTCTACCCCGTATTGATGATTTGTTTGACCAGCTTCAGGGTGGCTCGGTGTTTTTGAAAATTGACTTGAGGTCGGGGTACCATCAGATGAGGATTAGGCCTGAGGACATTCCTAAGACTGCTTTTTGGACTCAGTATGGGCAATACGAGTTCTTAGTAATATCGTTTGGCTTGACCAATCCACCGGAAGCATTCATGAATTTGATGAATAGGGTATTTAAGTAATATTTGGATTCCTTCATAATTGTGTTTATCGATGATATTTTGATCTACTCTAAGAGTAGGGAGGAGCATGCTAGTCATCTCCGTATTGTGTTGGACATCTTGAAATGCCAAAAGCTTTATGAGAAGTTCTCCAAGTATGAATTTTTGTTGACTTCAGTGGCGTTCTTGGGGCATGTAGTGTTAGAAAAAGGGGGTGATGGTAGATCCCCAGAAAATTGAAGCAGTCAAGAGTTAGGTCTGGCCTAGCTCTGTGACTGAGGTGAGGAGTTTTGTTGGACTCATAGGGTACTATCGGAGGTTTGTTAAGGATTTTGCATCATTGCTACTCACCTGATCAGGATGACACAGAAATAAGTATCGTTCGTATTGTCCGACAAGTGCGAGGAGAGCTTCAAAAATCTCAAGACACTTCTGACCATGGCTCCTATATTGTCCTTGCCAGTTGAAGGTAAAGACTTTATTATTTACTGGGATGCTTCACATTCTTGTTTGGGTGCTGTGTTGATGCGGGATAAGAATGTGATAGCCTATGCATCTAGGCAATTAAAGGTGCATGTGAAGAACTACCCTACTCACGACTTAGAATTGGCAGCAGTGGTCTTTGCACTCAAATTTTGGAGACACTATCTCTATGGTGTCAAGTGTTAGGTGTTCACCGATCATCGCAGTCTGCAGCATGTATTCACTCAGAAGGATTTGAATTTGAGGCAGAGAAGGTGGATCGAGCTATTGAAGGACTATGATGTGACCATTCAATATCATCCGAGTAAGGTTAATATAGTGGCAGATGCATTGAGCCAGAAAATAGTTAGCATGGGTAGTTTGCCTTGTTTGGAGGTGTCCAAACGACCACTAGCAAGGGAAATTTGGGGCTTGGAGGCTAAGTTCATGCACTTGGGTGTTTCATAATAGGGTAGATTATTGGCCAGCATTGAGGTCAAAGCAACCTTCATAAAGGAAATAAAGGCCAAACAGTTTCAGGATCCGCAACTGGGTAAGCTTCGAGGTAAGGTAATATCTGGGGAATCCGGGGATGTCACGTTAGACTCTAGTGGAGTACTAAATTTTAGAGGAAAGATTTGTATTCCTCGAGTTGATGATATAGTTAGAAAATCTTGGCAGAAGCTCATGGTTCACGGTACTCAATTCATCCGAGTGTGGTCAAATGTATAGGAACTTAAGGCAGCGTTATTGGTGGCCCGGAATGAAAAAGGACATAGTTAACTTTGTGTCCAAATGTCAGAACTTCCAGCAGGTAAAGTATGAGCACCAGAGACCTGCAGAACTACTTCAGAGAATGCCCATTGCAGAGAGGAAGTGGGAAAGGATAGCCATGGACTTTGTGGTGGGTCTTCCCAAGACATTGGGAAAGTATGACTCCATTTGGGTCATTGTTGACAAACTGACCAAGTCTGCTCATTTCATCCCAGTCAGGGTAGATTACAATTTACAGTAATTGACTAAGATATACGTGAAAGAGGTTGTGAGATTGCATGGGGTGCCACTATCCATCATTTTATACAGGGGTACGCAGTTCACCTCTAATTTTTTGGGCAAGCTACATGAAGAGTTGGGTACACAACTTACTTTTAGCACAACCTTCGATCCTCGGACTGATGGTCAGTCAGAGAGGACGATCCAGGTATTGGAGGAAATGCTAAGAGCATATGTGATGCACTTCGGGGGTCATTGGGACCAGTTCCTACTGTTGTGCGAGTTCTTATACAATAATAGCTATAACTCTAGTATTGACATGACACCATTCGAAGCGTTGTATGGGAGGAGCTGCAGATCACCGATTGGGTGGTTTGAGGAAGGCGATGTAAAGCCTTTGGTAGTGGAATTAGTAAAGGAAGCACAGGAAAAGGTAAAGGGCATTCAGGCCAAATTGTTGGCTTCCCAAAGTAGGCAGAAAGAGTATACAGATCGCAAGGTCTGGGACATGGAATTTCAAGTTGGTGAACAGGTATTGTTGAAAGTGTCACCAATGAAGAGAGTTATGCGGTTAGGTAAGAAGGGCAAGCTTAGCCCTCAGTTTATCGGCCCGTTTGAGGTTCTTGAGATTATTGGTCTAGTGGCTTACAAGTTGGCACTGCCGCCCAGTTTGTCGGGTGTCCATCCGGTATTCAATGTATCCATGATTAAGCGATACCATGGGGATGGGGAATACATCATCAAGTGGGATGAGGTGTTTTTTTATAAGGATCTTCGTTTTGAAGAGGAACCAGTCTTGATTCTTGCTCAGGATATCCGGAGGTTGAGGAAAAAGGTGATTGATATGGTAAAGGTTCAGTGGAAGCATTATCCAGTTGAGGAAGCCACTTGGGAAACTGAGAAGGACATGCAGAACAAGTACCCTTAATTGTTTGGGGATTCAAGTACTACACTGTCTTTCCTTTACTTCCGTAAATTCGGGTTTGATCATTTGGGGATGAATGATAGGTAAATAGGTATCTGTTGTAACAACCGGGTCCGTCATTATGGGTAGTCCAATCGTGCCATGTTTTAGAGTTAGAAAAATTCGGGTTTGGAAGTTTGAAACTGTAGGCTAGGCTAGTCTCGGCTGGTTTAGGGGCTAGGTATGATCTAGGGCAATCCGACTAAAGATTGGGTTGGATGTCTTATATTGAGCTAGTATTCCTCGTAGCTAACACATAGAGGAGTCCAATGGACTTTTCAGAATCGATTTCGGGTAAGTAGAACTCCCGAAATAGAGGTTGACGTGAAAGGGTTGTTTTGGGACACTGGAAAAATAGGTGTGTTGTAAAATGGACTATTTTTGGAGATTTTATGACTTTCTGTCCCATGTCAACCGCTCCGCCATAGCTACCTTCGCTGTAGTGGAGAAATTACTGCTACAACGGAGGTCAAAATTGATCAACATCCACCATAGCGGATGACTCTGCCATAGAGGACGACTCCGCTACAGCGATATCGCTATAGTGGAGCGGACTACTATAGAGGAGCATGATGGGATTTAATACAAAAATATTCCCCAAAACGTTCAATTTTCACAATTCCATTTTTGGAGAAGGGCAAGGCAATTTCAGGTGTTTTTCCTCCATTTTCCATTGTTTGTCGTCCCTAAGGTAAGGTTTCTACTCCCCAATTTTCGTACTACTTTTCCTACGCGCTAGAATTGCTAGAAGGGAACTTGGGGAATGGTTAGAATAACCTAGGGATGGTGGAATCTGAGGAAGAAGGGGAATTCTAGGCATGAAAGTTCTTGGGTATTGATTAAAGTAAGGTTTTATGATCACATGTTGTTAAATTCTCTACTTTTTTCCGTGAAAATGATAGAACTAGGCAGATAAATGGCGGGAAGCCTGGGAAAAAGGGTAGAATTATCGTGGTTGGTCTGGGGTTGGGATCCGGTGTAATCCGGGTGATACGCAAGCCTTGTTTGTTTATTCAAGTACTTGTATGTTGTTTTAGACCAAGAATGAGAAAGAAATCTGGAACACGGGAAAGCTCGGGTTGAGTTGAGCTTGGATCATTTTGAGGTAGGTGATTGTTTACGATTCCTATGAATGTTATATATTTTGTACTCTTATCTAAGTGTTGGTATGAATTGCATGACTTAGAAGAATTGTGTAGAATGTCTAAGGGTCCTGTTTTACAGTCGGTGAATTCAACGGTGTGTTGCTTGTTGGTTTATAAGTTGTTTGTTTTTTATTTTTACTGTGGATTGTTGACATTCGGTTGGCTTGGGTACCATGCCTGGTATGGTTATACTAATGGTTGGCTCGGGTACCACGCCTGGTACGGGTATAACAAATAGTTGGCACGGGTACCACGTTTGGTACGAATTACTAATGGTTGGCTCGGGTACCACGCTTGGTACGAGTTTATTTTACAACATCATTTCATTGATATTGCTGCATTGCATGGATATTGTTACATTGCTTTGACTGTTATTGGTTCCCTTAGTGGACCAGGTTGTTTTATTGAACTGTGATATTCGTTGGTGGTCCTTGAGTGATCGGGAATCCTGTTATATCTATGTAGTTAGTCTTGGATTAGGTCGGGTTGTCTGGTTAACGCTTAAGTGTTGTTTAGAAGAGATCCCAGGGTAGGTCCGGGCTAGTCAAAAAGGATGATTTATTGAGTTTTGTGATTGTGGCTTAGAGTTGTATGTGGTGGAGTTCAGGTGGGAACAAGCTAGGTAGAGACTTGTAGTCTAGGGGAGCCTATTGACTTGTTGCATGTTTTCCATACTTCTACTTGATTTGCTGTACTAAATTATATAATGTTTATTTGGAACTGGTTGATGATCCTACCAGTACACAGTGGTGGTGTACTGATACTGCGCTTGCTTTTTCTTCTTGTGAGTACATGCAATCTTCCAGCGGCTGAGACATGACCTCATCTGTAGTACCAGAGTTCCAGACTTCAAGGGTAAGCCGCTTGATCAAGCTGCCTTGAATCTATCATAAGTGTTGTAGCCCATTTTTTTCGGTCTTAGACTATTTCCTTATATTTTGGGGTTGCATCCCCGCACTCTAGACATTGGTAGAATTGTTTGGCACTGCGTCTTTAAGATTCTAGGGGGGATTTTACGCAGGTTTATATTAATGAAGTTGATTTATTGTTATTGAAATGCTAGTTTACTGTTATGCACTGGTTGTTTCTGATAGACCCCCGGTTCAAGACAAAAATAATCTAAAAAAGATATAATGAAAGTACAAAAGACAATAGATAGTATTAAAAATAAGAAATAGTAAAAGAACAGTACTACAACGTAAAACAACTACCAACATTATTTATTCATAATATATATCCCAATTAGTATTACGTATACTTTTATTACAATGTTCACATAATATGAGCAATACATCATTAACTTTGATGTAAAGTGTTTAATATAATACAACATCAAGAATATATCAAACTTTGTGATGGCCGCTCCTTTCAAAAATAATTATCAATGTCATTCTGGAAATAGATGAAAAAAGAAGAGTCAACTTTGACATTAATTGAAAAAAACTAAGAGTCAAAAACACATTTAAACTATTTCAGTTTTTTGAGTTTCATACCTGAATTATTAGGAGTTTGACCTTCCTACTTAAACTATCATTTAATGGTTAGCAAAACATATCTCGACTAATATATAATGGTATCTGTACTACACTCTCTCTTTTGTTAAAAAAGTTTTGTCACGTGACACTCCACGTGAAATAACAGTTCCACCGTCGCAAAGTTAAATAAATTGATACTAGGTTAAAATTTAAGGTTAAGGGTTAAAACTTATCAATGTATAAATTAATTTATTCTCCATCGTGACATCCGACATCCTCTTCTCCACCTTCTCAGCGGTGATATCGTCTCAGTCATGGCGTTGATATCTCCGACTTGGAAGGGAAGAGTTTAAGATTTTAAAGAAAGCAATTGGAAAATAAAAAAAATAAATAATGTGTCAACTAATAGAGCCATTATATATATCAGGTGGACGGAGATTTTATAATCAAACGCGTCTACAAGCGTTTGTAGACAAACATTTGTTCTAGTCAACGTCTAGGTGTGTTTCATTAACCATTGGGTGATAGTTCAGGTAGGAAACTCATACTCTCAATATAGATCACGTATAAAACTCATAAAGCTGAGATAGTTTATGTGTGTTTTTTACTTTTAACTCAAAAAAAATGATTACTTGTATCAAAATAATGGTTCATTACCAAATTATACTAAACTATGCATCTCATTATAGGAATGACAAGATGTTTTGTATTTTGAATGGCACTTCATCATTTTTTTTAAACAAAATAAGTATGTACCTTTGGTGGGAAGGTAAGGTCGATATCTAGTGATACGCCTGTATTACCGGGTTACTTCCTTCTTGCACGGGTTACGATCGTAGCATTGCTCCGTTGTACCTAGGGTGGGGTGGTGGTGTAGGGTTTCCTACACTATCTACTAGAAATGCTTGGAACGATTGCTTTGTTTTGTTGACATTTCTTTTGCCATCATAATCTAGCAGTCTTTTCCTCAGAAAGTACCAAAGATCGTCACCTTTCTCCCTTTGGATTGTTCTATCAGTGTGGACCAAATTATGCAAAAAAGAATCATGATTTTCATTCACTTTAACCTGTTAAATAAGTACAATATCACATAAGTGACCTACAAAATCAATTTTCCCATTTTTTTTATGATCGTGGTTTGGGACACCTCGACTAATTTCACGGAATACCGTCCACCTCACTAGAATAAATGAGAAGAATCACCTAATTTTTTTTGTCTCCGCTGAGATTTGAACTTGAGATCTCATGATTCTTAACCCATTTTATTGTTCCTTAGGCCACATCCTTGGGTGCTATCAATCTCTCATTTTTAAGAGATGATATTATGAGTTTTGATCTTTATGATATATGATTAATGATGTTGGAAATTTACTAACCTGGGTAATCTGAATTTTCTTACGAATTTATTCAATCTTAAGACTCTAACTCAAAATCCTTGGTTAATAAGGAACGGAAAGGATCTTATATAATTCTAATTTGTTTGGAATTGATACGTAACTTATGATTATTGTTGTGTGTACGTAACTTATAACTCGTGGATCTTTGGGATAAAATTATTTATACTCATCAACTTTGCATTTAAAATTAAACACCCCTTTTAATTGTATTTTCCCCACTTTTTGTAATTTTTTTTTTTAAATATCTATTTTGCATTACATTGTCAACCTTTGTATTATTCTTCTTTTTTTTCTTTTTTTAATCTCTTATAGAACAAATAAATATTATTTTTTGAGATAAAAAAGTCAAAAAATGCTAATTAAGTATATAAGCTAATGACTTTATATAACAAAATGAGCAGAATAAAAGAATTTAATATTACTAAGAATAAAGAAAACTCTAATGTGATAACTTTATAAACATATTTCAATATGAATAATAAAAAAATAATCAACAAAAATAGAGGTATACTTTATAATAATTTTTTAAAAGTTATTTTTAAATTATAATTTTAAATATATCTCATTAATGACAATCATAATTCGTTTATCTGTATAGTCAAAAGAGAATAATAGATAAGTGAAAAAACAAGGTACATGAATATCACTTAACTTAGCCCTAATTGTCAACTTCACACTTAAACTTATTATCTCTTCCATTTTTAAGATCTCAAAAAATGCAAGAAACATAGACATTATAAACATAGACATACACTCATTGGCATGGTAAAATAGTTTGGATTTAAGGAAAATACTAATTTTCTATTTTAGAAAAGAGAAATTATACCACCTTACTTGATTTTTCACTGATAAGTCCGAGAGGAAATTTCGGGTGGCAGACATTGGCTATATCAAATTGAACTAGTAAACAAATTCCTTTCTCTATATAATTTGCAATTTCAATCACAAGAGAGCTATTGTAGGAGCAAATTTCGGAAGAAGAAGAAGGGAGGGGGGGGGGGGGGTTCTATTTTAAATTAAAAAATAATAATTCTTTCAAAAAAATTAAAAAATAATTCTTTAAAAATACATGTGTCATTTGCTAGTTTTTCTATTTGGGATGTCATCAACGAGTGGAGTTTATTTAACGACCTATTCCTTCGTTATGGGTAAACTATTCATGCAAAGAAACGGGTTAGAAAACTTTCGGGTTAGGGAGTTAGAAACTTTTGCTAGGCTAATCTCGGATGATTTCTGAGAGAGGTATGGTCTAGAAAAATCTAGGAAAGGATTCGATAGAATGTCTACGTTTGATCTAGATTTCCTATTAGCAAAGACGTTAAAGAGTCCGTGGAATATTTTGAAAGTGAATTCGGGTAAATAAAATTTCCGATATTGAACTTTACGTGAAAGGGTTAGTTTGGAACGTCAAGGTTTGAAGGTGTGTTGTATAATAGGAAAATTTGGAAGCATTCTCGAGGTTCTATTTTTTTTCACCGCTACGATGACGACCGCTATAGCGGAAGTCAAGGCGGTCAACCCTGCTATAGTGGGTGACTTCCGCTAGAATAAGTCGCATTAAATGCAGATACTTCTCCAAAAATATTTAGAATTATTCAAGAACGTTTTGGGAAAGGGCAGAGGCAAATTGGGCAACTCCACATCAGTTTTCCACCAACTTTCATCATAAAGGTAAGGATTTTTCTATCCTAACTTATACGATTGTTACGCTTTTGAATCGGTAGTTGGGGGATTGGGGAAAGGTTTGACTTGAACCCGGTGTAACAAGGGTTCTAGGGTGTAGAAATATTGAGTTTTCTTTATAATTACCTGTTCATGATTAATTTACCATAATTCGCTAAATATAACCATAAAAATGGTGGTTCTAGGTGAATTAATGTTTGAAAAGCCCGGGAATGGGCAGAATCATCATGGGTTTGGCATGGGGATTGGGATTTGGGTATAACTTGAGGAATATGTAGGCCACAGTGATTAATTGTAGTATTATGTGGTTGTTTTTAGATCAAGGACAAGCAAAAGCTTCAAAAAATTGAAAGGTTTCGGTCTAGTAGAGCTTTCAGGCTTATTCGAGGTAGGTGATAGTTAATTGTTTTCCCAGAATACGTTTTATGTGCATATTAACTATTAAATAGTATTTTTATATATTGCATGTTTAGGAAATAAGGTAAATTATGTGAAATGATAACTGGTTGTTAATCTTGTGCAATGAACTTATTTAATGCTTGTTAGATTTACAAGTGTGTTTGTATTCATTGTGTCTGTGATTGTATGATATCTGTAATTCTTTGGTTGGCTCGAGTACCACGCATGGAACAATTCTATTGGTTGGCTTGGGTACATGCCTTGTATCTATCGGTTAGCTTGGCTACCACGCCTGATACAAGTTCTATAATGGTTGGCTAGGGTACCACGCTTGGTACAGATTTGATTATGCATGTTTGATTGTACATGTTTGTTTATTCTTAAATGTGTTGGTTCAATGAGTGAAACGAGTTGATTGTTGTGATGCACTTACTTCCTATTGGTCCTTAAGTGGCAAGGTTGTGGTGTTTAAAGGCTGGAACGACTCTTGTGTAGATCGGGATTATGTTGATTATGCATCATTGATGAGGTCTTAGGGATCCTTGGGTGGTTCGAGTACTTAAAGGTTAGGTTGAATCTTATCTGATGTTGTTCTTGTGGTAGTTTGTGGACATGGTATATGTGATTGTTAAGTTAATTAATGACTAAGAGTGTTGTTTATCCTCACTAGCTTGAATTTACATATTCTATCTGGTTTTACTATATTTTAGTTACTTGTTCATATTTCGTATGTTTGGAGGTGATCGATGATCCTACCAGTAGACCGTTGTTTGTGTACTAATACTGTACTTTCTTTTTTTATGAGTACAAGGAATATTCTGGCGGCTGCTATGCGACCTCAGTTATACTTCTGACGTTTCAAGAATCCAAGGGTGAGCTGCTTCTTCCAGGCTACCATGGGTTAATTTAGTTTATTTCTAGTCCATTGTTTTGCACTCAGACTCTTTTTGGGATTGCATTCTCATATTCTAGACTTAGTAGATGTTTTGGTATATGACTTTTTGATTCTAGGGGGATAATTTTCGCATTGGTTTGTTTGTTTAAACTTATATACTTGGGATCTTGCTTTTACATATGAATTTAGTTTTAGCTATTTAACTTAGTTGAGTATTAGATTGGTTACTTGGTTTGCTCACCGGGGGTTTTAGGTGGGTACCACTAACGGCGGTTTAGGTCATGACAAAAGATGGTATCAGAGCCCTAGGTTCGTTGATCTCATCCTACCAAAATAGGTCTAGTAGAGTCTTGCAGAATGATAAAGAGATGCTTGTACTTTTCTTCGAGAGGCTACAAGACTTTAGGAAATTACCTCTTCTTTCTTCCTTCGTGCTATAATATGATTTCAATTAGTATCTGGCGATCCAAATTGGTATCTAACTCTCTTCACTCTTTTGTAGGAGTAATAGAGTAAGGGCAGCAGTTCCAACAACGAGATTGGCAGTCAGAGGGTGATAAAAGGGAGGGGGCAGGGACAGGGGCAGGGGCAGAGGAAGAGCAAAACCCGCCAGGGGTGGAGTTCAGGCAGTGACTGAGCCAAGGGCAGTGACCCCACCCCTACCCTAGGATCTTGTTAAGGAAGAGGTTGAGGTTGTTCTTGAGAAGGGTGTGGAGCAGGAGCAGGCGGCACCGGTTGGAGGTGTAGGCCTTCCCCCTATGTCGTCTGAGGTAATTCGACAGGTGTTGGCCTTTCAGAGTGGGCTGGCAGGTACATGAGCCACCCTTACTTGGCAAAAAGATCAAGTTCTTGGCGCTCATCCTGTTGTTTCCATAGCTCCCAAGATGGATGAAGCATCAGGTACTGATGCATTCTTTAGTTCGATGCTAGGCCATGATATGATCGGGACCGAGGATGAGCTATTGACCAAGTTCTTGAAGTTGAAACCTCCATTTACATTTCATGGTACATAGAAGGAGGTTGCCTTTGATTTTATTCTAGACTGCTATGAGAGGTTGCATAAGTTGCGCATTGTGTAGCAGCATGGGGTGGTAATTGTTACTTTTCAACAGCATGGTTATGCCATGCAGTGGTGGAGGGCTCATGTAGAGTGTCATTCTTCAGCCTTGCCTCCGATGGCTGAGGCTCAATTTCATACCCTATTTTTGGAGAATTATGTGTCTCGCACTTTGAGAGATCGCAAGAAGGATGAGTTTCTGGGCCTTGAGCAAGGCAATATGTCTATTTCAGCTTATGAGGTTAAGTTTCATTCCTTGTCACGTTAGGCTACCCAAGTTTTGGGTAGTGAGGAGGAGATGATTCGTCTGTATGTTAAGGGTCTGAATACTGAGTTGCAGGTTTTGTCTGTTTATATGACCTCAGTAAGAAAGAGCTTTAATGAGGTGACTGACTATGTGAAGAAACTGGAGGGGGTCAAATAGGTTGGACAAGCTAAGATGTTAGCTAGAAGTCATGGAATGAGGGTAACTACAACGATTCTTACTCCAGGGGTCCTACTCAACAGGTTTATTTGGCTCTTCTTATTCAGTCAGCCCTGCCAGCTTCTCCGGTGGGTCGTCCAGGAGCCAGTCAGCTGTTTTCAGCTCCTAGACGCCATGGGGCTTCTTATATATCTACCAACAGGGCTTATCTTGACCATGGATGTTTCCATTGTGTTGATCCGATTCATTTCATGAGGGAATTCCCTCTCAAACAGGCAGGAAATCAGGCTCAACAGTAGACTAAGGCTATATTTCCGGCAGATGGAGGTGGCAATGGAAGGGGTCGTCCACAGGGTGGGCGAGATAATTTTCAGGGAGGTCGTGGGAACAGAGGGAATGGTAACACAAGAAGAGGAGTAGCACAGCAAGCCAAAGAGGTTTCCTGGATTGATGATAGAGCCCATTGTTATGCCTTCTCGGGGAATTCTGAGGTCAAGGCGTCGAATGTTGTGATAACAGGTACAATTCTACTTTGTGCCGGATGGCTTCTGTATTATGTGATCTAGGTTCCACATATTCGTATGTATTTGAAAATTTTTCCTTGGATCTGGACTTTGTTTGTGATGTCCTTGATTCCTCTATTCAAATTTCTATCACGGTTGGGAAGTCTATGGTAGTAACCCATACATATCGTATTTACTTTGTGGTATTTATGGAATTTCAGACTTGGGTAGATTTTGTTATTCTGGATATGCTAGATTTTTTATGTCATTTTTGGTATGACTTGGCTGTCTCCGTATCATGTTGTGCTAAACTGTAATTCTAAGACAATAACTCTAGAGATTCTGGGTAAGGATAGACTAGAGTGGGAAGGTGTATACAAGCCTAAGCCAACTAAGATTATATCGTTTGTTCGGGCTAGGAAGTTAGTGGGGAAAGGTTTTTCAGCCTACTTGGCTCATTTTCAGGATGTTAGTGTGGAGTCCCCTTTGTTTCAGTCAGTTCCAGTGGTTTTTTAATTTCAGGAGGTGTTTCCGGCATATTTGCCTGACATGCCTCCGAATAGGGATATTGATTTCCGCATAGACTTAGAGCCAGACACTCGCCCAATCTTTATTCCTCCTTATCGTATGGGTCCAACAAAGTTGAGGGAACTTAAGACCCAGTTTCATGAACTTTTAGATAAGGGATTTATTCACCCCAGTGTTTCACCATGGGGTGCTCCTGTCTTGTTTGTTAAAAAGAGAGATGGTAGTATGCGGATGTTTATAGACTACAGGCAATTAAACAAGGTCACCAT
The DNA here is from genome assembly GCA_003996215.1 of Jaltomata sinuosa. NCBI lineage: Eukaryota > Viridiplantae > Streptophyta > Magnoliopsida > Solanales > Solanaceae > Jaltomata > Jaltomata sinuosa. Next base: position 246,115 of record QJPP01007331.1, on the reverse strand, counting down.
TCGAAATAAATACCCTTTACCCCACATAGATGACCTTTTTGATCAGCTTAGGGTGCTTCAGTATTTTCTAAGATTGACTTAAAGTCAAGGTACCATCAGCTAAAGATTAGGCCTTAGGATATATCTAAGCTGATATTTCGGACTCGGTATGGGCACTATGAGTTCCTGGTAATGTCATTTGGGTTGACCAATGCGCGGGCGGCTTTCATGAGTTTAATGAATGGTGTCTTCAAGTCATTTCTTGATTCATTTGTAATTGTGTTTATAGATGACATTCTGATTTACTCCAAGAGTAAGGAGCAGCATGCAGAGCATCTTTGCATTGTTCTGGGAATATGGAGGCACCAGAAATTGTATGCCAAGTTCTCAAAGTGTGAATTTTAGTTATCATCGATTGCTTATTTAGGGCATGTGGTTTCAAAAAAAGGGGTGATGGTGGATCCCTAAAATATCGAGGCAGTTAAGATTTGGGTCCGGCCTAGCTCTGTGACCGAGGTTAGGAGTTTTGTGGGGTTTGTGGGCTATTATCGCAGGTTTATCAAGAACTTTGCTTCCATTGCTACTCACTTTAAGAGGTTGACTAAGAAGGAGGTACCTTTTGTTTGGTCTGACAAGTGTGAGGAGAACTTCCAAAAGCTCAGGACACTTCTCACTACTAGGCGTTGCACCCAAGCCAACCGATAGATATTCCGTACCAGGCATGGTACCTGAGCTAACCGATAATCTATATCAGATGTGGTACCCAATCCAACCGAAGAATCACAGGTATCACACAATCACAACCACAATGAATACAACCACACTTGTAAGACCACAAGCATTTAAGACAAATTCATTACATGAGATTGAAAACAAGATATCATTTCACATTCATTATCTTATTCCCTAAACACGTATTGTACAACCAATACTAATGTAATAGGTAACATGCACACATAATGTAATTTGGGAAATAATTCAACCATCACCTACCTCCAATCAAGCCTGAATTCTCTACTGGACCGGAGCTTTCCCATTTCTCAAAATTCTAGCTTGATCTTGGTCAAAAAATAAGAACATAAACACCAAATTTATCCAAATAGCCTAAATATTCCCGCATTACATCTTAATCCCGAACCCCAGACCAATTTCATGATCATTCCACCCATCCCAGGGTCCTCCCACCTTAAATTCACCTATTTACTGACAATTCCATGGTTATGCATGTGATTATGCTTAGGAAACTTTAAATGACAACCTAATTCAAGAAACCCAAGTTCTTTATCCCTACATTCCCCCTTTTCACCAGAAAATCCATCCTAGGTTAAGTTAAAACCCTTCCACAAGCATGTAACTAATTATTGTAAGGCACAAGAAACAAAGTACTAGATTAGGGGAACAAATTACTTACCTTAACGAAGGATTATGGTGGAAAACTGATGGAATTTACCCCAAGTCTCCTCACCCCTTCCCCAAAACATTCTTGAGAAAGAATCAATGTTTTTGGGGAAGTTTCTGCATTCACAGTGACTTATGCCGCTATAACATCCCAATACCGCTATAGTGGAGCTTTCATAGCGGAAGCTACCCGCTATAGTAAGGTTGACCACCTTTGACTCCCGCTATAGCGTGAATTTCTGTGCTATAGCAGCATCGTTATAGCGGCGTGTCACCCGCTATAGCGTCTAACACAGGACAAATACTAAGGAATCCTTCTAGTTTTTTCCATTTTGCAATACACCTTCTAACCTTGGTATTCCAGACCAACCCCTTCACATCAAGTTTGATATCGGGAGTTCTACTCAGTCGAATTTATTTTTGAAAAGTCCTACGAACTCCTTAATTCCTTCCGTAATAGGAAAATCAGTTGAAACTTGGTCATTTTACCCAATCCTTTTGTGGATCTCCCTAGACTTCACCTTGCTTAGATTCCATCGGAGACTAGCCTAACCTAAAATTTTCAACTCCCCAACCCAAAAGTTTTTGAACCCATTTTCTCGCACGAATAGCTCATCCATAATAACGGGAAGGGACATTACAATAGATACCAATTTACCCATCATTCGTCCCAAAATAATCAAACAAGAAAAAGATGAGCAAAATCGAGAAGAAAGTAGTACCTGAATCCTCAAACAAGTGAGGGTACTTATCCCGCATGTCCTTCATGGTTTCGTAAGTGGCTTCTTAAACAAGATGATGCTTCTATTGATGCTTCACTGATCTAATTTCCCTTGTCCTCAACTTCTAGATATCCCGATCAGGAATAACAACTGTCTTCCTATCCTACTAAAGGTCCTTATCTGAGAAGACCAAATCCCATTTGATAATGTACTTCCCATCCCCATGGTTTATCTTCAGCATGGATACATGGAAAATTGAATGGACTCCAGATAAATTGGGCAGCAATGACAACTTCTAATCTACTGGCCCCACACCTTTGAGAACCTCAAATTGACTGATATACCAAGCGCTAAGCTTACCCCTCTTGCCAACCTCATTACCTTTTTCCTCGGTTGACACCTTCAACAAAACCTGTTCACCAAACTTAAAAGACATGTCCCTTACGTTATGATCAACATACTCCTTCTACATGCTCTGATATGCCAATAACTTGGTTTAGATACCCCTCACTTTTTCCTGAGCATCCTTTACCAAATCAACTCCCAAAGGCTTTACATCACCTACCTCTAACCACCCTATGGGCGATTGACACTGCCTCTCATAAAGTGCCTTAAACAGTGCCATGTCAATACTTGAGCTATAACTGTTATTGTATGAGAATTCACACAACTATAAGAACTGATCCTAATGCCCCTAAAGTCAATCACACATGCTATCAACATGTCCTCCAACACCTAAATCATCCTCTCCGATTGACCATCCGTCTGGGGATGAAAAGTTTAGTTAAAAGTGAGCTGGGTGCCCAACCCTTCGCGTAACTTACATAAGAACATAAAAGTAAACTGCGTACCTCTGTTTGAAATGATGGAAAGGGGAACCCCGAGCAACCTCACTATCTCTTTGATATAGATCTTGGCCATCTGCTGAGAGTAGTAATCTACCCTGACCGGAATGAAGTGGGCTGATTTAGTCAGCCTGTTCACGATGACCCAAATTGAATCATACTTTCCAAAGGTCTTAGAAAGACCCACCATGAAGTCCATGGCTATCCTTTCCCACTTCGACTCAGGAATGAGCATCATCTGAAGCAATCATATAGGCCTTTGATACTCATATTTCACCTGATTACAATTTTGACACTTGGACACATATTCAGCTATGTCCCTCTTCATCCCAAGCAACCAATAAAGTTTCCTCAAGTCCCGGTACATTTTTCTTAAGCCTGGATGAATCAAATACCGCGAACCATGAGCTTTTGGCAACATATTTTGAACCAAGTCATCAAACCGAGGAACTTAAATCCGCTCTCTAAACATAACACCCCACACATGTCAAGTGTGGTGTCCGAAGACTCACCAGACACCACCTTGTTTCAGAGCTTGTTCAATTGCACATCCTTAAATTGTTCGGCATTGATATCCTCTAGAAATATGGATTTAACGTCAATATTGGCCAACACTTCACCGTTTCACAAAATTCCCAACTACATGAACTTGGATGCTAGAGTTTGAATCTCTCTAGCCAAGGGTCGGTTAGACACCCCCAAACAAGCCAAAATACCCATGCTTACTACGTTCCGACTCAATACGTCTGCCACTATAATGGCCTTACCCAGATGATATTGGATGGTCACGTAATAATCATTCAACAACTCCATCCACCTACTCTGTCTCAGATTCAAATCCTTCTGTGTAAACACATGTTGTAGGATGCGATGATATGTGAACACCTCACACTTGACACCATAGAGATAGTGTCTCCAGATCTTAAGTGCAAATACCACTGCTGCCAACTCCAAATCATGGGTTGAGTAGTTCTTCTCATGATGCTTTAATTGCATTAAAGCATAAACTATGACATTCTTGTCCTGCATCAACACAGCACCCAAACTCGAATAGGAAGAATCACAAAATACAATGAAGTCTTTACCTTCCATCGGCAGTGATAGAATAGGAGTTGTAGTCAAAAGTCTCTTGAGCTTTTGGAATCTCTCCTCACGCTTGTCAGATCAAACAAAAGATACCTCTTTCTGAGTCAATATTGTCATGTGAGTAGCAATGGAAGAAAAATTCTTGATGAACCTGCGATAATAGCTAGCAAGACCCACAAAACTCCTAACCTCAATCACAGAGCTAGACCGGATCTAACTCTTAACTGCCTTAAATATTTTGGGGATCCACCATCACGTCCTTTTATGAGACCACATGCCCTAAGAAAGCAACTGAAGACAACCAAGAATCGCACTTTGAAAACTTAGCATACAATTTTTGTCCCCTCAAAATACCCTGAGCAATACGAAGATGCTCTGCATGCTACTTCTTATTCTTGGAGTAAATCAAAATATCATCTATTAATACAATCACAAAGGAATCCAAAAATGACTTGAAAACACCATTCATCCAACTCATAAAAGCTTCCGGCGCATTGATCAATCAAAACGACACTACCTGGAACTCGTAATGCCTATATCGAGTCCAAAAATCTATCTTAGGTATATCCTCGGGCTTAATCTTTAGCTGATGATACCTTGACCTCAAGTTAATTTTTTGAAAACACCAAAGCACCCTGTAACTGGTCAAAAAGGTCATCTAGGCGGGTTAAGGGATACTTATTTTGGATGGTAACCTTTTTCAATTGTCTGTAGCCTATACACATCCTCATACTACTATCTTTCTTTTTAACAAACAAGACCCAAGCACCGCAAGGAAAAGTACTGGGATGAATAAATTCCTTATCTAGAAGTTCCTGATGCTGAGTCTTGAGTTCCCTCAACTCTGTCGGACCCATGCGATAAGGAGAAATAGATATTGGGCGAGTGCCTGGCTCTAAATCTATATAGAAGTCAATATGTCTCTCTGGAGGCATACTAGCTAGATCCGTAGAAAAAACCTCCTGAATTCATAAACCACAAGGACTAACTCAATAGAAGGGGACTCCGCACTAACATCCTGAAGATATGCTAGGAAGGCTGAACAACCTTCCCCACTAGCATTCTAGCCTGAATAAAAGATATGATATTCAGTGGCTTAGGATTATACACACCCTCCCATTCTAGTCTATCCATATCCGGTATTTCTAGAGTGACTATCTTAGAATTACAGTTCAACACAACGTGATAAGGAGAAAGCCAAGTCATACGCAATATAATATCAAATTCCAGCATATCCAATTTGACCAAATCTACCCACATCTGAAAACCCATAAACACAACAAATCATAAATGATACATATGGGTCACTAGCACAAACTCCCCAACCGGAGTAGAAACATGAATAGGAGAATCAAGAACATCATAAATCAAGTCCAGACCCAAGGCAAATCTAACATATACATAAGTACATGTGCAACCCAGATCAAATAAGACAGAAGTCATCCGGTCACAGACGTGAATAGTACCTGTTATCACAGCATCCAATACCTCGACCTCAGAATTGCCCAGGAAGGCATAACAATGGGCTTTATCATCAATCTGGGAAACCTCTTTATCTGGTTGCGTCGCTACCCTCCCCGTGTTACCATTACCTTTGTTTCCATAGCCTTCCTGATTATTAGCTCGCCCATCATGTGAATGTCCCCTGCCATTTCCACCAAGAGCTTAGTCTGCTGCTGCACCTGATTACCTGCTTTCCTTAGAGGGAATTCCCTCTTAAAATGACCCAGATCACCACAATGGAAACATTCTCATTCAAGAGAGGGCATGCTGGCAGAAGAGCAAGAAGCCCCCTGGCCTCTAGGAGCTGGAGACTGCGGAATGACCCCTGAATGACCCACATGTAAAGCTGACAGGGCTAACTGGATATGACGAGCTGAATGAATCTGCTGACTGGGACCTTTGGAATATGAACCACTAAAATTACCCATATTCTGGGACTTCTTTGCTAGTACCTTAGCCTGCCCAACTTGCTGAACACCCTCTAGTTTCTTCACATAGTCAGTCACCTAATTAAAACTATTCCATGCAAAAGTCATACTAACGGATATAACTTGCAAGTCAGTATTCAAACCCTTAACATACAGATGAATCCTCTCTTCGTTAGTGCCCAATAGTTAGGTAGCATAGCGAGACAAGGCATGAAACTTAGCCTCATAAGCTGCAAAATACATGTTGCCCTGTTCAAGAGAGAGAAACTCATCCTTCTCGCAATCCCTGAGAGTACTGGGCACGTTTTTTCCCATAAATATGTCATGAAACTGGGCCCAAGTAATTGGAGGCAAAACTGATAAACGACACTCTATATGAGCCCTCCACCACTTCTTGGTATCACCCTGCGGCTGAAAAGTCACAAACTCTACCCCATGTTATTGTATAATAACCAACTTATGAAATGTCTCATAATAATACAAAATAAACTTGAAGGCATCCTTATTATGTGTACCATGAAACGACAGAGGTTTTAGCTTTAAAAACTTAGTCAACATCTCATGCTCGATCCCGTTCATGATAGGGCCTAGTATCGGACGAAAGAATAAATCAATACCCAAAGCATCATTTATCCTGAGAGCTATGTGTCATGACCCAACTATCGATTCATACGGGCACCTACTCTAACCACCTAGATAAGAGAACCCTTACCACCTAATCCAACACGTAATGCGGAAATCAATAGTAAAACATAAGAAATAGCATTTTTAATATTGGAAAAACAATTATAAACTTTAGTACAATGAAATCCTTTACAAAACATGAATACAAACCCTCCCTAGGAACTAGTATAAATAGGTACAAGAGCTCTAAGAAAAGATGCAAGTAAAATAAGACATAACTCCCACCATAGGAAAGAGAGGAGTAGAAGCTGCTGGAGATCACCGTCGTCTTTGCCTAAAAACATCACTGACCATGCAACCAGACTATACCAAAGATATAGAAAGAGTAGTATCAATACAAAAAACACATACTAGTACGCATCATCGGTCGACCCAAATCCACCACATAATATCATGAAAAAATCCAAACGAAACATACAATATGAAGTTACCAAATCTAGTCCCGTATCAACCAACTATACTACCACGATATAGCATCTATGAACATATATGTTCTGTCCCAAGTCTTCCTACCCCGTTTCGCTGCCGACTCCACCATTCTATCCTGCTGATAACCAAATGGTGACAGATAACACTAGAACTTCCCAAATCACATATTTTACCAACCACTATAGGCACCCCAGTGGTTCCAGTCTCAAAAATCAGGTCTACTATCTACCTCTGCTAGAAAATTGAGGGACAACCTACGAAACCTTGGTTTACCACCCTGACTCAAATTAAGATCCTAAGTCAACCACCTTGAAACTTAGCCCTTAGCCAAACAATGGACTACCTATGAGTTCTGCGTATTCAACTCCCAAGGTTTCTTACCCTTGACATCTCTCTAATTCAAGCACTTACAGAATACTAGCATTGTTTCACTAACCTAGTCAAACCCAACTGCCTAGGAACCTTAGGCCCTCCAAGTTCCCTCATATTAAACCCATCATGCAATACGCCTCACAATCCCTAGTCTTGTGACAAACTAGCCCAGATATCACCGCTAATCGGCCTGTCACTCTTACCAAAATGGGAATTGCAAGGGTACGACATTAACCAAATATTTCCAGGTACTATGAAATAACCAAGTCCATATGACTATCAATAAGACCCCCAGTCAACAACCGGACTTAATAACTAAATAATTCATGCCCAACTATGCAAGTAACTAGACCATATATACTTGTATCACCACTTGTAAGCTACACGGACCTCCCAAGGATCCCTAGGATATCATCTATGCCATTTAACATGCAACCTTGGCTTACAGATGAAACCACCTTCTCACTTAAGCACACCAACTTATCCCTTTAAGGACAAATTTGCATGTCAAGTAATACTAAATCCTGGCTCTCCCAGGTAACTAACATGTAATGAACATCACTGATAGATAAACCCGGTTCACTCAGGAACCAACATGTAATGAATATTAATAATAATAAGCCCAGTTCACTCAAGGAACCAACACACATATAGCACTCAATCCCGTATAAGGCATGGTACCCGAGCCAACCATAATAGAACTTGTATCAGGTGTGGTACTCGATCCAACCGATATAGAACTTGTACCAAGCGTGGTACCCGAGCCAACCGATAGATATCCTGTACCAAGCATTGTACCCGAGCCAACCATTTATACAACCTATACCAGACATGGTACTTGAGCCACCCGATATATGTATCCCATACCAGGTGTGGTACCCGAGACAACCAAATTTCATACACATTCCAACAATCAAAAATATTGAACACAACCACACTTGTAAACAAAAAAGTAATAAGACAAGTTCATTTTACATGATTGATACCCAGATTTCATTGACATTCATCATTTAATTCCCTAAACCATGTAAGGTGCACACAATACTAAGCAACAGTTACAATGGACACATATCGCAAATGGGAAGCAAACAACAATAACTTACCCGACAAACCTAGTTCGTAACCCAACCTTTATGACCTGTCCGAAGACTAACCCCCAGTTTACCCTCTAGACACATATAGTCATATACATCAAATTCTTGAACCCTTTAGAAAAGTAAGCACATTCTAGGGAATTCAAACCCTGACATTAAGCGCTTCAAACCATTCTTGTTCATCCTATTTCTCTTATGTTACTACCTGAGGGAAAATTTGCTAAGACTTAGCAATTCATTCGCGCGTACACATTATCGGTTCCCGGAACCTACCCAACAATCTTGTCCCACTAGAATTTAGAATTAAACATCAATAATAACACGAGAACTGGATCATATTACCCATAATAACATTCTCTCTCTTTAGGAAATTAAATAATCAATATGATATCCCTCCAGACTCTGTGCTCAAAGGCCTAGGCATGAATTATCCCATTATTCTATAACAATAATATGCAATGAATTATAGGTCTAAGTCTACTCAGTTAGACCTAGCCTACCGGGACGCCAAGCATCTGCTGCAGAAGTCTGAACAAGAAATTATTGCTCCATGGAGGCGAATCCTGATGGAAGGTAGACCTGGAATCCATGAATCTTACCCCATTCGAGCGAAAATCCTTCCTCTCCATTTCTCCCAGCCTTTGAGCAACCTAGGAGGATTTTTTGGAGTAACCCTCACCTGTTTAAAACTAAAGAGAAGAGAATGAAATTATAAAACTCATTTCTGGGTCTCGTCGTCCCACTATAGCAACAACGCCATAGCGGTAGCCACCTGCTATAGCGGGGTTGACCGCCTTGACTTCCACTATAGTAGGAATTTCTCCAATATAGTGGTATCATCGTAGTGGTGTTTCAACCGCTATAGTGGTTGACACAGGATAGAACCTTTAGAATCCTCCCAGAATTATCCATTTTACAACACACTTCAAATCTTGACGTTCCAACCCAAACCTTTCACCTAAACTTCAATATTGGGAGTTCTATTCACCCGTATTCACTTATGAAAAGCCCCACGGACTCCTTAACACCTTAGCTAACAGAAAAACTATCTCAACCTTAAATATTTTACCCAATCCTTTTCCGGATTGCCCTAGACTTTACCTCGCTCAGAATTTGTCCGAGACTAGCCTATCTTAAAATTTTCACCTCCCTAATCCAAAAGTTTTCTAACTCGTTTCTTTGCACAAATAGCTCACCTATAATGAGGTTCCTTTTAATAACGACTGAATAGGTCATTATAACAAATACCAATTTATCCATCATTCTTCCCCAAATAATCTCTAAGGTAGAAGAAAAAAATGAGCCAGCCCCTTGAACCTTAATCTATATGGTAGCATAAATATAACCTTTCTCAAACCACCAAAACATTCAAATTTCTCGGTGTACCCAAACTAAACCAAAATTTAATTCTATCTCGCTCTATCAAGGAATCCCTTCCTTCGAGCTACACAAGACCAATAAGAGTACTCCTCCCCGAGTGCCTAAGAAATTCGGGGCCTCGTCAAAATACCAGAGAGAAAGAAATTCAAACTTAAAAAAAAAATTATATGCCATGAGGAAACGAAACCCGTTGTGGTAACCCCTTTCCGCTATATTGTCCTCGCTACAGCGAGAAAATTCCTGTTATAGTGGCACCGTGGTAGCGCCCTACTTGCTGCTATAACAGTATAGGCGAGGCAATAACTCCGGACAGTCTCAGTTTTGGCCAATGTTACAACACAACACCAAGATTTTGACATTCTAGACTAATCCATTTACATTAAATGCTATACCCGGAGTTCTACTAACCCAAACTCTATTCTGAAAGCTTCTATGGTATACTATGTCCCTCGCATATCATGATATCACCATACTCCCATCCAACACTACACCCGAGACACCAAGTATCTATAAACCACACAACACAAAAATTCTATTGGAACCCATCCCAGCCTGAGATTTTTGTCAACTCTTGTCGTAGGGAGAATTCTACCCGGGCACTTACACTCTAACCCATGCTATAACGAGCTCACCCCCACCCCTCAATGAGCAGTAATATGAGGTATTCTCATTGTTAACAAGAGGGATTCAACTGATCAAGGAACCATATACTAACCCCACTCCCTCAACCGACCCTACCACTAAGGATCATTGATCATGCACAAGCCAACTCATTTCAAATTCCCTAGAATTCCACTATACTCTTCCCAAGATGTACATTAGTCAAAACATTCTCATAGAATAAGACTATGAGAAGTGTCTCACACTACTCAACCAATTACGGGTCATTTTTCCAAATACTGCATGAGTGACTATTCCCACCAATGGACAATCATAATTTTACCAATACCCAAAAACTTGGTTCCACCATAATCTCACGGTTTCCTCACTAACTACACATTATCATTACAATGCAAGTAGTTACTCAATCAAGGGTAAAAATCACCACATCAAATAAGGTCTGATGTTCAAATACGTATAGATTACCTCAAACAGGCAACATCATTCACATCAAGCCAATAATCCTTATGCCCCGGGCTACCATATCTACCCTTTCCTTTTATCGCCCATGGATTCTAATATTTATAATTCATATAATACCTCACAGCTCAACTAGCGATATAAAACAACCCGAGAATGAAAATAAAACAGGGGAATTAGGATAGGGATTCTACCCTGCCTCTCCCGCTGCCTCTCCCGCTATTGCGTCTTGTACACCATTATGGCGACACCCAATAACAACAGTCCAGAAAACTTACCTTTTTCTGCATAATTTCCTCATTCCTCTTCCCTGTTATCAATGTTAATCCTTGAAATCACTTCATGGTATTAAATATAACACCAAGACCATCCCCAACAATGCATAATTGAGAATTTAGCACCACATTATCATAAGATCAATTATGAAACACACCAGGAAGTTGTTCATAACATCACATTCCCTCTATCATACAAGATTAGCCCTTTTTTCCCATGGTTCCCAACCAATCTCGACTTTCCTGAAACTGGAGTTTCTCCAGAATCACAAATGATTATTTCCCCTTACCATTTTTACCAATGGTATGTCCATGCCAAAAATTTAACACAAAAATTTTAGGTAAATCACATAACAGTTAAACCTTTAACCAATCTCATATATCCAAGTTAAAACTCTTCACTAACCACAAATTTCAAAGTAACTCAAGAAATTACACACCATACATTTGCAGTCATTCAATTAATGCAATGCACATAATCACAAGCCTCAAGCTTCATCACTCGATCAACTCAGGTTCATAATCTTTTATTTGTCTCATGGATGACCGTTAGCCCATTCATCCATGCCTTTACATAGCCTCCCAAGTCAGATACCAATTGGAACCTTCTTGGTTCCAATTTCCCTTGCTTGTGTCATTTCAGTCGAAAATAATAGCATCCATTTACCTTGTTAAGATATCAATTGGAATTAAGATATAATAATTGGATTTAGTCCATACAAGCAAGTAACAAACTGCACGAAAGGAGTGAAAGAAGAGAGATAATTTCCTATAATGCTTCATAGCTCCTCGGAGATTAGATGTGGACGTCAACACACCAATCCTCAGGACTCTATTCAACATTTGCTCTTATACTGGGAGACTAGTAACTTAGGCTCTAATACCAAATTGTCATGACCTAACTACCGGGTCGTGTGAGAACCTACTTTAAACACCTAGATTGGAGAACCCTTACCACCCAATCCAACAGGTAATACAAAAATCAGTAGTAAAATATAATAAATATCCTTTTTAATACTGGAAAAATATTTATAAACTTTAGTACAATGAAATCTTTTACAAAACTTGAATACAAACCCTCCCTAGGAACTAGTGTAAGGAGGTACAAGAGCTCTAAGAAGAGATGCAAGTAAAACAAGACACAACTCCCACCATAGGAAAGAGAGGAGTAAAAGCTGCTGGAGATCACCATCGTATTTACCTAGAAATATCACTGATCCTGCAACCAGACTATACAAAAAGTTATAGAAAGAGCAGTATCATTACAAATAATACATAGTGGTAGGCATCATTGGTCGACCCAAATCCACCACATAATATCACGCAGAAATCCAAAATAAACATACAATATGAAGTTACCAAATTCAATTTCTTATCAACCACCTTTACTACCACGATATAACATCTATGAACCTATACGTTCTGTCTTAAGCCTTCCTACACCATTTCAATGCAAACTCCACTCCTTTAAGCCCTTCCACTATTCTATCCTGGTCATAACAAAATTGTCACACATAACACTAGGACTTCCCAAGTCACACTAAACACTAGGACTTCCCAAGTCACACATCTTACCAACCACTATAGGCACCTCAGTGGTTCCAGTCTCAATAATCAGGTCTACTATCCACCCTGTAAGCCAATTGAGAAACAACCTAAAAAACCTTGGTTTACTACCTTGACTCAAATTAAGATCCTAAGTTAACCGCCTTGACTCTTAGCCCTTAGCCAAACAATAGACTACCAGTGAGTTCTGCGTATTCAACCCCCAATGTTCCTTACCCTTGACATCCCTTTGGTTCTAGAACTCACAAAATACTAGCATTGTTTTACTAACCCAGTTAAACCTGACTCCCTAAGAACTTTAGGACCTCCACGTTCACCCGTCTTGAACCCGTCATGCAATACGGCTCATAATTCTTAGTCTTGTGACCAACTAGCCTAGATATCACAACTAACCGGCCTGTCACTCTTACCAAAATGGGAATTGCAAGGGTACGACATTAACCAAATATTACCAGGCAATATTAAATAACCAAGTCCATATGACTATCAATAAGACCCCTAATCAACAACCGGACTCAATAATCATATAAGTCATGCGTAACTATGTAAGTAACCAGACCATATATAATTGTGTCACTGCTTGCAAGCTGCTCAGACCTTGCAAGGATCCCTAGGATATCATCTATGCCATTTAACATGCAAACTCGGCTTACAGATGAAACCACCTTATCACTTAAGCACACCAGCTTTTCCCTTCAAGGACCATTATGCATGTCAAGTAATACTAAATCCTGGTTCTCCAAGGAAACCAACATGTAATGAACATCACTGACAGATAAACCTGGTTTACTCAAGGAACCAACATATAATGAACATCAATAACAATAAGCCTGGTTCACTCAAGGAACCAACACACATGTAGCACTCAATCTCGTACCAAGTATGGTACCCGAGCTAACCATAATAGAACTTCTACCAAGCATGGTACCCGAGCTGACCAATATAGAACCTGTACAAAGCATGCTACCCAAGATAACCGATAGATATCCCATACCAGGCATGGTACCCTAGCTAACCATTTATAGAACCTATACCAGTTGTGGTACCCGAGATAATCAATATATGTATCCCATACCAGGCGTGGTACCCGAGCTGACCGAATGTCACACAAAATCCAACAATCAATAATAATGAACCCAACCTCACTTGTAAGCCAATAAGTAATAAGACTTTCATTTTCACATGATTGACAATCGGATATCATAGATATTTATCATTTAATTCCCTAAACCATGTAAGGTGTAGACAATACTAAGCAACAATTTTAATGCACACATATTGCAAATGGGAAGCAAACAACCATCACATACCCAATAAACCTGGTTCATAACCCCAACCTTGATGACTTGTCCGAAAACTCCCGATTTACCCTCTAGACACATATAGTCATTTACATCAAATTCTGGACCCCTTTAGAAAAATAAGCAGATTCTAGGGAATTCATCCCCTGATATTAAGGTCTTTAAACCCTTCATGTTTATCCCATTTCTCTTAATTTACTACTTGGGGGGAAATTCTCTAAGACCTAGCAATTTATTCACGGGTACACATTACCGGTTCCTCGAACCTACCCAATAATCTAGTCCCACTAGAATTTAGCATCAAACACCAGTAATAACATGAGAATTAGGTCACATTACCCATAATAACACCCTTCCCCTTCAGGAAACCAAACAATCAATACGATATCCCTCCAGAATATGTGCCAGAAGGCCTAGGCATGAATTCTCCCATCATTTTACAATAATAATATGCAATGAATTATAGGTCAAAGTCTACTCAGTTAAACCTAGCCAACCTGGACGCCAAGCATCTGCTGCAAAATTCTGAACAAGAACTTCTTGCTTTGTGGAGGAAAATCATAATGGAAAGTGGACATGGAATCCATGGGTTTTACCCCATTCGAGCAAAAATCCTTTCTCTCAATTTCTCCCTAGCCTTGGAGAAACCTATGAGGGTTTTTTAAAGCAACCCTTGCTTCTTTGAAACTGTAGAGGAGATAATGAAATTATAAAACCCATTTATTGGTTTTTTGGTCTTGTCATCCCATTATAGCGGCACAATCCTTATATAGCGGTATCACCATAGTGGTAGCCATCCATTATAGCAAGGTTGACCACCTTGACTTCCACTATAGCGATAATTTCTTTGTTATAGCGGTCATCATCATAGCAGTGTGTCAACCATTATAGCAGTTGATCCGAACAGAACCTCAGGAATCCTCCCAAAATTGCCCATTTTTGACACACTTCAAATCTTGACGTTCCAACCCAACCCTTTCATATCAACTAATATCGAGATTCTACTCACCTAGATTCACTTCCGAGAAGCCCCACAGACTTCTTAAACCCTTAGCTAACAGAAAAACTAGCTCAACCTTAGACATTTTACCCAATCCTTTCCCAGATTTCCCTAGACTTTACCTCACTCTGAATTTGTCCGAGACTAACCTAGCCTAAAATTTCAAACTCCCCAACCCAAAAGTTTTCTAACCCATTTCTTCGAATGAATAGCACACCTATAATGAGATGCCTTTTAATAACACTTGAACAGGTCATTACACTATAGCGTCAGTGGGATAGGCACCCAGAACCTGAGTAGCCATCATAGAGTGAGTTGCTCTAGTACTAGCCAACCCACTCAGGAATGTCAACACTTGATAAATAACCTCAAACAACATAGGGGGAAGACCTGCACCTCCAACCGATGCTTTCACCTCTGGTTTCACACCATTCTCGTGCACTACCTCAATTTCCTCCACAACATCATCCTCGGGTAGGAGAGGGTCATCGATCGCTACTCAGCAGCCTCCTGAGCTCCACCCTTGGTGGGTGTTGCTCTTCCTGTGCCCCTGCCCCTTCCTTGCTCTCGAGCCATCGGTCCCATAGTTGGAGTTGCTTCCCTAGATCTATTTCGTCTGGTATTAACCCTCTGCGAACAAAAGAATAAAGGAAGTCAGATACCAATTTGGATCGCCAGATACCAATTGGAATCAAGTCATAGCATGCAAGAAGAAAGAAGAGATAGTTTCCAAAAGTTATGTAGCCACTCGAAGACAAGTACAGACGTCTCCGTACCATTCCACAGGATTCTACTAGAACCATTTTAAGTACGATGAGATCAATGAATATAGGGCCTTGATACAATCATTGTCATGACCTAAACTTCCACGAGTGGCACCCACACTAAACCCCCACTAGGAGAACAAATTACCCAAGCCAACACTTAAACAACTAAGCAGCTAAAAACAAGTTTGCATTAAATAAACTAAGATTGACATCTAAAATAAAGTAATAAAAATCCCTATAGAAAATATCCCCTAGAACCTGAAAGTCGTGTACAAGAATATCTAACATAGTCTAGAATATAGGGATGCAACCCCAAAATAAAAGAAGTCTGAGTCTGAACAATGGACTAGAAAGAGTAGATGAATCCATGGCAGCCCGGAAGAAGCAGCTCACCCTTAGATTTAGGAAGTGACCGTATCACAACTAAGGTCGTGCAACAGCCACTGGAATATGCCCTATACTCAACAAAAGAAGAGCAAGTGCAGTATCAGTACACAAAAATAACAGTGTACTGGTAGAGTAATCGGCCAGCTCCAAACATACAAAATATGAACATATAACTACAACTTAGCAAAATTGGACAAACATGAAAAATCCAAGTCAGTGAATATAAGGACGACTCTCAGTCATCAATTCTGTCTTAACAACCACATGAAACATGTCCAAGAACCACAACAACAATAACTCATATAAGATTAAACATACCCTTCAAGTAACCCAAACTACCTAAGGATCCCTAGGACATAGTCTACGGTGTTTAACATACAATCCTGGTCTACACAAGAACTATCTCAGCATTTAAACACATCAATTTGGCCACTCATGGACCAACATGTAATAAATATATCACGATGAATAAACCCGGTTCATTCTTGGAACCAACACGCAGAAGAATAATCAAACATGTTTAAGGCGTGGTACCCAAGCCAACCATAGTAAAACGTGTACCAAGTGTGGTACTCGACCCAACTAATAGATATCCCATACTAGGCATGCTACCCGAGCCAACCGATAATCTGTACTAGGCGTAGTACCTAAGCCAACTGAAAAATCACATATATCACACAATCACAACCATAATGAATACAACCACACTTGTAAGACCACAAGCATTTAAGAAAAGTTCATTGCATGAGATTGACAACAAGATATCATTTTACATTCATTCCCTTATTCCCTCACACGTATTGTACAAGAAATACTATTGTAATAGTTAACATGCACATATAAAATAATTTGGAAAATAATTCAACCATCACCTACCTCAATCCAGCCCGAATGCTCTATTGGACCGGAGCTTTCCTGTTTCTCAAAACTCTAGCTTGATCTTTGTCTAAAAATAATAAAATAAACATCAAATTAGCCCAAATGGACTAAATATTCTCTGATTACATCTTAATCCTAAACATCAAGCCAATTTCATGATCATTCCACCCATATCAAAGCACTCCCACCTCAAATTCACTTATTTACTACCAATTCCAAGGTTAAGCCAGTGAATTATGGTAAGAAAACTTTAAATGACAACATAATTCAAGAAACCCAGGTTGTTCATCCCTATATTCCCCTTTCTTATCAGAAACGCCATCTTTGGTTAAGTTAAAACCCTTCCCCGAGCATGTAACTAACAATTCTAAGGTACAATAATCAAAGTACAAGATTAGGGAAAAATATTACTTACCTTAACAAAGGATTATCGTGGAAAATTGATGGAATTCTCCCCAAGTCACCTCAGCCCTTTCACAAAACATTCTTGAGAAATAATAAATATTTTTGGGGAAGATTCTACATTTACAATGACATATCCTGCTGTAGCAGCCCAATCCTGCTATAGCGCCACCACCATAGCAAAAGCCGCCTACTATAGCGGGGTTGACCGCCTTTGATTCCTGCTATAGTGGGAATTTCTCAGCGAAAGCGGGATCGCCAAGCAGCGTGTCACCCGCTATAGCGGCTGACATGGGACAGAAACTTATGAATCCTTCCAGTTTTTTCCATTTTATAATACACCTTCAAACCTTGATGTTCCAGACCAACTCCTTCATGTCAAGTTCAATATCGGGAGTTCGACTCACCCAAATTCATTTCCTAAAAGTCCTACGGACTCCTTAATTCCTTAGCTAATAGTAAAACCAGCTCAAACTTAGTCATTTTACCTAATCCTTTTCTGGATTGCCCTAGACTTCACCTCGCTCAGATTTTATCCGAGACTAGCCTAGCCTAAAATTTTCAACTCCCCAACACACAAGTTTTCTAACCTATTTTCTCGCATGAATAGATCATCCATAATGATGGGAAGAGTCGTTATATCAACTCTAGGCCATAAACTTCCAACTTTCCAACTAACACTCAAAACCATCCAAACACATCGAGACCCAAACCAATAGTGCTACAAACCTAAAAATGATATTCCAGATCTAGTGAAACTCACAAAATTCTAATATGACCTCAAAATATCTAAATATTGACTAAAGTCAATCATACCAACTCCAAAAATTTCCATAATGAAAAACTCTCATAGAACCTAATTAAACACCTTGAGAATCATGCTACCTACTCATGCAACCCATAAATACTATAACACAACTATGGAGAGGGATAAAATGGTCAAAAGCATCAAAGGTCAAAAATCAGTATAAGGGTTAATACACTTCTTGTTGAAGTGTGTATACTTGTTGTACTACAAGTGAACCAACTAAATTTTAATGGCGCTCTGTTGCTTATGGGTGGGTAGTTGCGCTACTATTGAAGTGCACTATAATTAGTGCTATTGAAGGGTTCACTTGTAGCTATAGCCTATAATGTTTGTAGTGAAAAGTGAGTATGGTAGAAACTATTTGTAGGTTCATTATAATTATGGGAAAAATGGGTGGTACTATTTGTTTGAGGAATTCTCTATTGATAGCAGTGGCAATGTGGTAATAGAAATGTTTCTTTGTAGTTTCAGTGTTGCCTTGTAATGTGCCACATTTCCAATGTTGCATTGTAAGTTATAGGCACCACTATTGAAGTCCAGAACCAATAGTACAAAGTGTTTAACTTCTAATTGGCAATTGCTAGTCCCATAATTCTTAATTTCTATATTTTCTTCTTTAAGTGGTAATTGACATAATTATTGCTACTAGTCTTCATTGAGATTAAAAAAAGAATGGTTAATTTAGATAAAAAATAGTTCATTTTAAACTAAAAAAATATAAGATAATCTATTTTAAATTTAAAAAGTAGCCCATTTTACAAGCAGAAAAACTACCCATTAATCAGGCTTATACCGAAAAAATCAAATTTGGAAAGTTGAATCAAATTGAACCAAACTTTTAAAAAACTGAACAGAACCAAATTAGTTTACTTTTGTATTTGATACACCATTTACCATAGCCAAAAACTGAAAAACCAAACCAAGATTTTAAAAAAACTATACCAAAATTCTAATGTCAACCCCTAATGCTTAGCTTTCTTTAATGCTTTACTAAGGATGGTATCTTACCTGGCATGCCAAACGGTTCTCAAACTAGGACATGAGGATAGATTCTTGATAAACATATAGTTCTACGTTTTCAGAGTCCTGTAGAATATCCAGGCATAGTAGTAACTCCTAGAATTGGGGGTATGCCCTTATTGGGCATTGCTACACCCCTAGTTGCAAGCCCTATTATTCCTATTGATAAGTAAAAAAGATTTTAATAATTTTGAAGGATGGTTCCACCCCAGTTCAAGGGTGGTTAGAGTGAGTATGCTTATGAGTTCCTCATTACTTTCCACAAGAGGTTGCATAATTTTAGATTGGTAAAGTTCCATAGAGTTGATTATACCATCTTTTAGATGTTTGGCTCATCCAAGTAGTGATGGAGAGCTTATATCAAGACCAGACTAGAGAGGTCTCCTCCTTTGACTTGTGAGAAGTTTTCTCAGATATTCCAAGAGATGTTTTTCCCACGTAGAATGTAAGAAGAGAGAAGAAATAGTTTAAGCATGTAGAATGTAAGAAGAGAGAAGAAATAGTTTAAGCATTTGAACCAGGGTGCCATATGTGACACCCCAGGATCTGAACTAGCTACTTGAATGTACTCTAAAGATAAATTTAAGAAAAATTCAAGTTTTCAGGAACCACAGTTAAGATCACGGACCGTAGTTTGGAACCTTGATCCATCATCTCAATCGTAACTCCCATTTTCAGTGGACCCCCAATTCATGCTCCGGGAACAATGAGTCAGATCATAGGTCATTATCTAGGACCACTGACCATAGTTTGATTCATGGATCCAAAGATCAGAGAAGTACCAATTTCCTTCCTCAGAACCACAGATGGGATCACAGACCATAGTTTAGAACAATGGTCCACCCTGTCACTCGTGGTTCCCCTTAATCAGAGGACCATTAATTTAGGGTCCAACAACCATGAGTCATACGATGAGCTGTCATTCAGAACCACGGTCGAATATGGACTAGTGGAATCAGAATATCAGAGGACCCTCAATGGTGGCCCAGGGACCACGACTCAAACCATGGACCATCGTCCAGAACCACGGTCCATCCTGTAACTCATGGTTTCTCAGATAAGAGAACCCCCAAGGCTCATAGACAGAACCAGGACTCAGTTTATAGTCCGTCATCCAGGACTATGGTCCATCAACAAAGTCGTGGTACCTGGGTCGCGATTTTAAGCAACTTTATTTTAAAATTCCCAGGGGTATATAAAAACTTTCTTACCTCTTTTAAGGCCTAAGCTACGTTATTTTGCTTAGTCTAAGACTATTTAATTAGTGAAAAACTACCTAAATCACCCATTCTCCTAAAATCATCAGACAGCTAGAAAGAAAAGGAGAAAAGAGGCGACAGTTTCTCTCAAGAACAAGCAGAAGGTCTTATTCAAGCTCAGCCCCAAAAATCCAAGGATTTCTCCGTAGACTCTCCTCCAGGTATATGGGATTTCATTAATGGGCTCCTTCCATCCATTGAGTCCCTAGATTCAGTACAGTTCTTTAGTTTCTCCATGATTTACTTAGACCAAGGGTTCCTATACCTTAGGGAATCATTGCAATTGAGATTCTATTGCTTGTGTGATAACTATTACATGTTCTGGGAGAATTAGCATAGTCCTATGTACATAATTCAGTAACCCTAGCTTGTGTAAATTTCAGTACTCATAATTTATACCTGCTAGTCAGATAATTCAAACAATTATGCTTCAGAACTAGAATGTCCTCAGTTTCATTATATGTAATGATGCATTCTCAGATGATTATCAGTATTTGAGCTATCCAATACTTCAGCTTGCATTTCATTGCTCATGTATTCATTTGGGAGTAGACTTAGCACCGAGCAAATAAAGGGGATGAAGGCTCACCCACCAATTTAGGCTGAGATCTTTGGTAGCAGTCCCTGAGTCCCAGAACTACGGAACCACTATAGGTTCTAAAGGGGTCACCCATCAGATTAGTCTTGACACCCTTGTCCTTTGTGGACATTAGTTTATTGGATCCACATCAGATTAGTTCATACCTTTGGCAAGGTATAAACACCCTTTCATCAGGGTTACATGTTGGCCATACAGTTAGCTCAGCTTGGGTTATGTCGGTTAATAGTAGCTCCCACAGTCAGAATTATATTGCATTGACCATGTGCTCAGTATGTATTTCAGTTATTCAGTTTATTCAGCATGCTATAGTACTCATGATTAGTTATATGGTCACTGTATTCAGCTTATCCTTCAGTTCATTTTCAGAATGTATTTCCATGTTTAGTATTCATGTTTACAACTTTACATATATCCCGTATGCTTAGTACATTCATAGTACTGATGCATACTTTTGTACTACATCATTGTATTATGTAGGTTCAGGCGCTCAGCATCCAGACCGCGCTTAGTAGGACTTTCCAGTCCCTACTCAGCAGTTCAGTGGTGAGTCCTCATAGTCCGAGGACGACAACTTATGTTTATTCCTTCAGTATTATATTCTAATTTTCAAACTTTTAGAGTTATCTGGGGTCTTGTCCCAGCAACTCACTTCAGTTAGAGGCTTTTAGACATAAACTAGAATTAGCTTTTGAGTATTTCAATTTACTTTTAGAATTATCACGTTTTGATATATTTATATATATTCAGACATGTTCCGGTTTCTTTCCCATCTCATATGTTTAAATGCATTTAGTTTTTTGCACAGTTCCTAGTTTATCAGAAATAGTCTAGTGATGCTAGACCATAGGTTAGGTTGGCGTCACTTGTGACACTAAGTCCCGTGTTGCATCTAGGGGGTAGCCTCAGGGTGTGGCAAAATTGGTAACAGAGCATCAGGTTCAAGTTTCCTAGGGTGTCTAAAAGATGTGTCGAGTAGAGTCTTCTTCATGGGTGTGAAGCGCCCCACACTTATGAGGGAGGAGCTATTAGACGTCATTAGGAACAACTTCCCTTCTTTCTTTTCCAGCTCGTGCTATAGAGTGTGAACTCTATTCGATCTCCTCCTAACTCATGCTCTACATATTTCAGAGAATGCATCCCAAAAGAGCCAACACTAGGAACAAGTAGGCACCAGCAGCTCCAGCGGACCCTTTAAATAAGCAAGTCACTAATGCTAAATTCAGGGATACATTTCAGATGCTTGCTCAGGGCATGACCACTCAGGTCAACCAATAGGATAGAGAACCAGCTCCAACTTAGACTAACTCTACAACAACTAGAATCTGAGATTTCACTCAGATAAACTCTCTAGAGTTCCACGGGTCAAAGTCTAAAGAGGATCCGTAGGAGTTTCTTGATGACATTCAGAATGTGATAGATATGATGGGTATCACTCTAGTTGAGAGTGTAGATTTAGCCACCTAGCAGCTAAGGGAGTGGCTTGTACTTGGTATCAGCAATGGAAGGAATCTCATTGCACTGGTGCAGGTCTAGTGGATTGGAACCACTTCAAGACTGCATTTCTTGACAGGTTCTTCCCACTTGAGCTCAAAGAAGCCAAGGTCCAAGAGTTCATCAACTTGAAGCAGAATGATATGAGTGTGAAGGAGTATACACTCAAGTTTACTCAGTTGGCTAAGTGTGCCCCTGCAATAGTAGCTGACTCCAGGGCCCGTATGAGTAAGTTTATACTGGGTGTGTCCGATGAAGTGGTCAAAGAGTGCAAGACTGCTATGATGGTCAAGGAGATGGATTTTTCCATGTTGGTTACTTATGCTCAGCAGATCGAAAAAGAGAAAATCAAATAGAGGGAAGGAGACAGTAAGAAAGCTAGAACAGGTGACTTCAACTACTCTCAACAGAGGTCAGAGGGTGGTAACCGCTCTCAGTTCTGCAAAAAATGTTCATCTCCAGCCCCATCTTCTGCTAGTACCCCAGTTCCTAAGTTCATACATGACCGATGGAATAAAGTGCCAGGCTCTAAGTCCAATGGTACAATTACTAGTAGGCACACTCATCCAGTTTGAAAGAAGTGTGGCAGAAACCACTAGGGTAAGCGTATGACAGGTAGTGGAAATTGATTTGGGTGCGGTAAGATAGGACACAGAATGAAAGAGTGCCAAGTAGATTCTCAGATGGGCAGGGATACCCATTCTCAAAATCAGGACAGTTTTATAGTAGCTCTAGTGGGCTGCCTGACTCAGCAGGGTTCCTCGTCTTGTACAGGTGGTGGTCAGTGCTAGAAAAGGCTCTATGCCCTCAGACTCGACAGAACTAGGATGATTCTTCTAATGTGGTTACGGGTAGATTACGAGTTTTTCATTTAGATGTTTATGCATTGTTATAGTGGTGGATCGAGTGTACCAATCCTGTGTTATTACTTTGGTGAGCTGTGACATGTGGGTAGACCTAATTATTCTTGATATGGTAGATTTTTTATTATTTTAGGCATAGATCGGCTCTATCTATATCATATGATTTTCAATGTTATGTCAAGGATTTTACCTTATCCATGCCAGTTATCCGTAGGATAGAGTAGAGGGGTACTCAATGTCATAATCTAAAGAAGATGATATCATTCTTAAAGGATTAATGGTTTCTTGAGAAGGGTTGTCTCTCTTATATTGCTTATGTTCGTGATACTAGTGTTGGTACTCCCCTTTTGGAGTCAATACCAATGGTTAGAGAGTTTTTAGATGTGTTCTTGATAGACCTTATAGGTGTTCGACCTAATTGTGATATTGATTTTGGTATAGATTTAGAGCTCGACATTCACCCCATTTCTATTCTGCCATATAGAATGGCACCGCTACTGTTGAAGGAACAATTATAGGTTATATAGAATAAGGGATTTATTAGACCCATTGTTTCTCCTTGAAGTGCTCCAATGCTATTTGTGAAAAGAAGTATGGGTCTATGCAGATGTGCATTGATAATAGGTAGCTAAACAAGGTGACAATCAAGAACAAATATGCTATACCGCACATTAATGAATTATTTGATCAGCTTCAGGGTGCGTCAATTTTTTTTAAGATTGACTTAAGGTTAGGTTATCACAAGTTGAAGATTAGGGCTTCAACCTTCAAGACTTATTATGGCTATTATGAATTTTAGTTATGCCCTTTAGGTTGACTAATGCTCCAATATATTTTATGGAGTTAGTGAATAGGGCATTCTGACCTTATTTTAATTCCTTTTTATTATGTTCATTGATGACATCTTGATATACATCCGCAGTTGGGAGGAGAAAGAGCATTTTTTTATCATGCTTTAGCTATTGAATAATGAGGGATTGTATACCAAGTTATCTAAGTGTGAGTTTTGGGTTAGTTCAGTGTAATTCATTGGGCAGGTGGTGTCCAAGGATGGTATTATAGTGAATCCACTAAAGATAAGGTAGTTTGCGATTGGGATAGGCCTAATTTACCTATCGATATTTGAAGTTTTGTTGGATTTGCTAGTTATTATAGGCGGTTCGAGGAGGGTTTTTCTTCTATTGTATCTCTATTGATCAAATTGACACAAAAATATGGTTTTCTAATAGTTTGATGAGTATGAAGTGAGCTTTCAAAATCTCAAGACTTTATTGACTTTGAATCTGATTCTGAACGTACTTTAGGAAGGTGAGGATTTACAATGTATTGTGATGCTTCACGTATTGGTCGTGGGTGTGTTTTTATGCAGAAGGGTAAGGTTATTGCATGTGCTTCAAAGTATCTAGAGATGCATGAGAAGAATTACCCCAATCATAACTTATAGTTTGCAGTGGTAGTATTTTCTTCAATGATTTGAAGGCATTACCTCTATCGTGTGCATTGTGATATTTTCACAAGCCATCACAATCTAGAGTACATATTCAACTAAAATGATCTGAATTTGAGACAATGAAGGTGGTTGGAGTTCCATAATAATTATGACATGACTATCCCTGAGCATCTGGTACATGCCAATGTAGTGGCAGATTCCTTAAGTAGGAAAGCGGTGAGTATAGATATCCTTTTATTACTAGTAGAGGAGCATTATTTAGCCATTGTTGTTTAGACCTTAGCCAATAGCTTTGTGAGACTTGATATTTTTTAGATTAGAAGGGTTCTTGCTTGTGTTAAGGCATAGTAATTCTTGGTGGAGCAGATTACGATAAACACATTTAAGATGAAAAGTTATGCATGATTAAACACAAAATGTTGAAAGGTGAAGCTAAGGAAGTGATTCTAGATCAGGAGAGTATTTTGAAGACTAATGGTTGAATTTGTGTTTCAAGAGTTGATACTTTGACTAGGTTGATTGAAAGAGGCTCATAGTTCTAGATACTATATTCATTAGGGAGAATAAAATATGTACCATTGCTTAAAATAGCACTACTGGCGGTGTAGGATAAAGAGGAAAAGTGTGGCGTTTGTGTCTAATATTTGAATTGACAACATATGAAGTTTGAGCATAAATATAGGTTGTATGACTTATAAAATGTCTATACCTGAGTAGAAGTGGGAGCATATGGACTTCATGGTAGGACTACCACACACCATAGAGAAGTTTGATGTTATTTGGGTCATTGTTGATAGATTGACCAAATCAACTCATCTTGTTCCAATTTAGGTTATTTATAATTTAGACAATTTGACAAAGATCTATATTAATAGATTGTTCACTTATATCATTTTAGATTGAGGTACTCAGTTCACATCGTAGTTTGGGAGGTCTATATAGAAGGAGTTGGGTACTAGGGTAGAGCTCGAAATAACATTTCACCCTTGGACAGATGGTTAGTTTGAGAAGAATATTTAGGTTTTGTTGGATATTCTTCGGGCTTGTATGATCAACTTTCAAGGTCATTGAGACCACTTCTTGCCTTCAAAAGAGTTTACTTATAAGAAAATTCACCATTCTAATATTCAGATGGCTCTGTTTGAGGCTTTATATGGTAGAATGTGTAGGTCTCCAGTCTGTTTGTTTGATGCTTTTGAGGTTAGATCGTGGGGTACATACTTGTTGAGGGATTCTATATACAAGGTGAAGGTGATTCAGTATAGACTTCTCACAACTCAAAGTAGAAAAAAGTGTTATGCAGATCAGAGGTTTTGTGACTTGAAGTTCATGGTTAGTAAAAAGGTTATGTTGAAGGTATCACCTATAAAAGGTTTCATGAGGTTTAGAATGAAGGGAAAGCTGAGCCCTAGGTTGGTTCATCCATTTGAGATGTTGTGATGCATTGGTGAGGTGGCCTATTAGTTGGCCTTACCTCTAGGCTTATTAGGTTGTCAGCTGGTGTTTCATGTTTTGATGGTGAAAAAATACCATCTTGATGATTCTTATATGATCTGGTGGGATTTGGTGCAGTATGATCAGAATTAGTTATTAGAGGAAAAGCTGATAGTCATTTTGTATAGACAGATCCCAAACGTGGATTCTAAGGAGATAAAATTGGAGGTGAAGTGGAGACATTATTTGGTGTAGAAAGCCACCTAAGACACCGAGCTAGACATGCCAGGCAGATATCCCTAGTTTTTTATAGTTTAGGTACTTTTTTTCTCTTTATGTTTGAGTAAGAATATGTGTTTTAATAGTGGATGATGTAACGACTATAATAATTTTTTTTGAGCATTCAGTGTTTTTTTTTTATTTTTGCCCTCCTCGTAGCTTCTATATATCTTTTGTCACATGCAGGAATGGGTGACACGACTCCCAATGTGATTGGATGAATATTGTGTAAGACTTTCAGTTTTAGGGTTAGAAATCTATGAAGTTTGACTAAAGTTAACATTTTATGTCCACGAGGTTGGATTTAAGTTTTCATAGTTCTGTTCGGTCTGGAAGGTTATTTTTTGACTTAATTTGTAGTTGACATAAATCTCGAGGTATTTTAGAGTGATTTGATTTATTGGTTTGATTTTTGAGTTTTGAAAAATTTAAGGTTGACAATGGTCAACTTTTGGTCAAGATGATATTTGATTTGTGAGTTGATGATTTTGACAGGTCTAGAACCCATTTTATAGTCAATCTGCATATTTTTTTTGTTCTTGTAGGATTGCAAATAAATTTTGAGGGTTAATTCTGATTAGTTGGTTGTTTTGGAATTTGATGGTCTCAGTTGTTCTACTGCAATCACGGGAGATTTATCCATTTCCATAGAACTATGCTTCTTTGAGAGTGTTTTCTCTTCGTTCTTCATGTCCTAACTTGGAATTAACCCTAGAGGCATTTTTAGGAGAGAGCTCTTTGTTTTATGAGAGTTGAACTCAGAATCTAACTAAAATTCAGGATTCTGTCTC
This sequence comes from Jaltomata sinuosa, assembly GCA_003996215.1. NCBI lineage: Eukaryota > Viridiplantae > Streptophyta > Magnoliopsida > Solanales > Solanaceae > Jaltomata > Jaltomata sinuosa. Next base: position 218,542 of record QJPP01007331.1, on the reverse strand, counting down.
GCGAGCTTTTGCAGCAACGGTCATATCCTCACTACAGTGAGCTTGCTATAGAAGGAAGCGGGCCACTATGGCAAAGTTAACTAGCTAACCTCACTGTTTTTTACTCTATTTTATTTAACGATTATTAAACACAAATAGATCTTTTCTCGAACACAATCCATATTAGCAAACTTTTTAAATTCTTCTATTTTTATTGCAAAAAATTCCATAATGATAAAACATTTCATTACATTAGATAATTAAATAATCATTCATCTCCAAATAGACTCGGATGACGTGGAACTAAGAGACTGAAATTTTGAAAGAGATTTTTTTTATGGTCACTTCATTTTGTGATTCCCTGACTGACTTACGCACCTTACGGGATCAAATAATATGTTACACTAGGTCTCTCTATTGAGGCCCCTCAGAACCATAAAGTGCGGAATTAGGAATTATGCATAAATTAAATTACTTTTCTCACAATTTTTGAGTTTGGGAAAAAAATTCATTTATGTTGGTTCTTATAAGGACTCACGATGCTCGGAAGAGTAAGATTAAGCATCGTCCTACTATGCCAACAAAATCATAATAAGAAATAACACATAAGCCATTGCAGCGAGGGGATTCTCGCTGTAGCGAGCCCACTACAATGAGAAACGAGTTGTTGTAGTGGAAGGCTGAGCAGATTAAAGGTCGAGAAAGAGGTTAATTTCCTCACTTTTGCTAAAACTTAACTCCCCTTTACTAGAAAAAACCTCTCTGCCACTTCTAAGTGCATTGTTCATGCCTAAACTGTTAGATTTAACATAAAATTAGTATTTTAGGGTAAGGGTTCATTTTGCCTTTGTAGGGGAGTAAATCGAAAGCATACTAGTTCCTTTTATGTTTTTGACTTTCCTATCTCGTTCTTGGCTTAATATTTACAGGGTCCATGGGGTTTTCAACTCAAAAATAGGGTGGGGAAACCATAAAAGGTTTTTGGAAATTTTTGTGTTTTAAGGGCATGATTTGGGGAGCTATCCGACATATAAATGAACTATATATGTCATGCACCCCTATATAGTGCCCAATAAGTGCTTGTAATTGAGAAAATGAGGAAAAATATCAAAAGCACCATTTTTGGGGTTGAGGTCTTTCTGGGGATGATGACCCCACAAGGGGGGAAGTTATCTCACTGTATAGGGCTCACCATATAAGGCATGGTTGCTCCATTGCAGACAATTTCTGCCCTGGCGAGCTGATTCACAACCTTTGGGCCATTTTGAGCGCTTAGGAGTGGACATGGATACTATAAAGGACCTTATATAAGGCTTTCCATTTCCTCCCTGTGGGTCCACTTCATTGAGTTTTGTAGGTCTGATGTGGTGTAGAAATACGCCACTTTCAACGCTTAATACTTAAGATTTTCGCATGTTATTTAGCATTTTATCTGTGGATTTTATGCTTTTGGGTAAGTGTGCAGGCAAATTGGATCATGGAGCAAAATATGGAAATTGAGCTGAAGTTTGGGCATTACAGTGAAGACGAGTCAAGATGATGGGCCGTGCTTTCAATGGACGGACCCATCACTGACACTCGTCGTCCAAAGTTTAGAAGATGTGCCCAAGTATGGAGGAAAGGACGATTCCAAAGACAAACCGTACTTCTAAAGAACGGTTTATCCTGTTGACACGTCGACTGAAGATCTGCGGAGGTGACAAAGGGTAGCAGGGATTATGGATTGAAAGAACGGACCGTGCTTCTAAAAGATGGTCCGTCATTGTGACTCGTTATCACTGAAGAAGAGAAGGAACCAAAGTAGGCCAGGAAACCACGAGTCTAAGGATGAGTCATCATTTATAAGAATGACTTGTGGACCCAGACATCTTTTTAAAGATCAGAAGACCTTGACCAGCAGGACCATGGTTGACCTGAGAAGAACACTGACCATCGTTCCAAAGGACAAACCATCAACCGTACCCATGGTCCCTGCCGAGCCAGTTTCCCAGTTATATTAGGAAAGGATTTCTTTTTGTCTATAAATACTTTCCCCTTGGTTTTATTTTACATTGTTGAACGTTGTTACTCGTTACTTTTTGGATATTTGCTACATTATTTTTGGTGTTGAATTCAAAGCTTAGTTCTTGGTAATTCAAAGTGTTCTTGAGATTATTCTTCAAGATTCTAGTTTTCTTTATTCTTCTTTGTAAGTATCTCTTGATGATTGATCAAACAAACATTGATTGCATGCTTATGAACATGAATAGCTAAATCCACAACTAGGGTTGTGGAAACTATGAAGGATTAACGAAGTAGGCTAAGTACGTAGGTGATCTAGGGAGGTGTTCATGCATGTATTGTTCTTCCCTTCTCTTTGATTGCTTTTTCACAGTTTCAAACATTAGAACTCGCCTTATCCTTACTTGATGGACCAAGGAGGTAACGGGTGGGAAAAGGGTTGTAAACAACGAGATTCAAGGCTACCAACCCTCGTCTAATAGCTTGACCTTGTCCAGGAATAGCTAATTTGGGCTCAAGGGTAAGGGTTAGTAAAGCGACACCCGCTTCCGGACCAAGGCGTGTGGTGAAATTCACCTAGTTGCTGGACAAAGGAATTAGGTGAACCTAACTTACCGATTTTGCATGGTAAGCACCAAACTAGTGAACCAAGTACGAAAGCCTTACTAAGTTATGATTTCATGGGGACCATTTCCCTAGTCACTTCTTTTATTGATAATACTTCTTGAAATTGGCACTGGTTACCTTATACGTTTTTGTTACATTATTATTTATTACTACAACCCCCCCTTATACAGGAAGTAATTGACTAAAAGCTTGAAGTAAACACTAATCGACCATAATCCTACCATATTCCCTGTGGGATCGACCCCAACCTTTAGTTGGGTTCTATGTTTGAACAGCGACCGCTTGCGCTTCTTTAGAAGTGTAATTTTGGTGCCGTTGCCAGGGAATACGGCTTAGGACTAAGAGAGATTTTGTTTATTTCACTTATAGTCCTTATTTCCTAATTTTACTTTTTCTGTTGTTTTTGTTTTGATCACAGGTTGCACACTTGTGCATGCCAAGCACAAGGAGTCAAGGCAATCCCTTGATCTTTTATGATCCGGAGCTTTCCAAAACACTGAGAAACATTGCTAAGGATAGAGAGCACGAAACTCCAGAGCAGATTATAGCTCGGTTAATTGCTGAAACCGAGTAATAGAAAAAGGATGAAACAGCACGTCAGAAGGAAGGCAAAGATGCCCTTGCTGCCGAAGATGAGAAAATTGCACAAGATCTTGCAGCTCAAAACGCTGTAGCTAAGCGAGCAAGGCATGGAAGGCAGCAAGAGGTCTAGGACGAGGCAGTACCTCGCCGTGCACCATATAATAGGGGTTGACAAATACAACAGCAAAGGCAGACTCCTCTGTATTATGATGTAGATGATTATGATGATGAGGAATATGGCTCCACTTGGCCCATAGTGCTACCACCATTGGCTGATGAAGACAAAGTTTGACATTACTAGTGCCATGATTAAACTGTTGACCATGAAAGGACTATATTCAAGAAAGCCCACTGGAGATGCAATTCTACATGTGAATAACTTTGTGAGCGTCAACAAATTGTATAACATGCCAGGAGTGGGTCAATAGGCTATCATACTGAGACAGTTCCCATTTTCATTGACTGATGAGGCATCTGCATGGCTCTCAGAACTGCCTGATAGTTCCATATACTCATGGTATGAGCTGAAGACTCAGTTTCTGGAGCGGTTCTTTCCTCCATCAAGGATGTTGCACCTAAAGCAAGCGATATATAATTTCAGGCAGCTACCTATAGAAGCTCTATATGAGGCGTGGATGAGGTTAAAAAAGAAGATGAAGCAAGTTCCGAGACATGGAATCCCTCCTAAGCATCTGATTGAGATATTCTATAAGGCCCTGAATGCAAATACTAAAGTTGTAGCTGATACCGTGACTGGAGGTGCATTCATGGAAAACACATACCCTGAAGCTGCAGAGAGTCTGGATAGGGTTGCAAAGACAAATCGAGCATGGCATACAAGAGATACGGAAACATCAGTAGGTACTTATGCAGTTGGCAGGTCTGTGGATCGTAATGAGATAGAAAAAATTAAGCAGACATAGGCTGAGATAAACACGACACTTTAGTTACTGGCAATGAAATTTCTGGCTGAAGGAGTAAAAAAAGTTAAATCGGTAGGTTCTCAAGGCAAAGCAACAAGGTCAGATGGGTACTCATCAGAAGAAGAAATTGGTTATCTGAATGATCAAAGGGAGGGTTTACGAGCCTCTGGCCAAGGAAATCATGGTCAGAACAGAGATGGGGATGACTACTATAATCGATCCGGTTACAGAGATAGAGCAGATGGTGACTGGCAGAAGAAGGATGGGTACAAAAACGACAGAAGTAATCTCTACATTCCTCCTGCAACTCGCAAAGAGCGGGCTGGACAACCTACCATGAGAGAGCTGATCAATAAAGTGTTCCAAAAGGTTAACTCCACGGATGCGAGTATGAAGGAGATAAAAGTTGAACTCTCAAGTATTAATCAGAAAGTAGAGTCACATGCTGTCTCCATCAAACATCTTGACGCACAGATGAATCAGTTGTCAACAAACAAGAAACTACGCCAAAATGGTACCCTCCCAAGTGACACGGTTAAGAATCCAAAAAATGATCGACATGTTATGGCTGTGACCACTCAGAGGAGAAAGCAGACTGTTGATCCTCCTGTGCCTATTATTGTTGATGAGCCAGCCGAAGCTGAAAAGGATGATGCTGAAATTATAGCCGAGTCTGAGGATAAAGATTATGGTGAAAGGTCGTCTGAAAAATAGCCTTCTGAAAATAAGGAGAAGAGCAAATAAATTGCACCAATCCTTAAACCCATGCCACTATCTCCTCCTCCTTAACCCCAGAGGTTGAAGAAAAAGATCGAGGATGGAAAATTTCACAAGTTCTTCTCCATACTGAAGCAGTTGTCAGTCAATATTCCTTTGGTCGAAGCATTGGAACAGATGCCTGGTTATGCAAAATTTATTAAGGATCTGGTGACGAGGAAAATAACGATCAATTTTGAGCCAAAAAATAATTTGCACCACTGCAGTGCAATAGCATCCCATTCTATGGTACAGAAGAAGGAAGATCCTGGAGCCTTCATCATCCTGTGCACTATTGGAGCATTCTATTTTGCCAAAGTTTTGTGTGATCCGGGTGCTAGTATAAATCTGATGCCTCTTGAAGTCTACAATTAGTTTGGCTTGGGAGGCCCCTCTCCAATTAAAATGCGGCTACTTATGGCTGACCAGACGGTGAAGAAGCCTGTGGAATTTTATATGATGTGTTGGTAAAGGTTGACACTTTTATCTTTCCCGCAGATTTTGTTATCCTAGATTGCGAAGTTGACTTTGAGGTGCCAATTATCTTGGGATGACCATTCTTGGCTACTGGGTGTGCTTTGGTTGACTTAGAAATGGGTCAGATGAAATTCAGGCTAAATGATGAAGAGGTGACCTTCAATGTGTGCAAGTAGATAAAGCACAATGATTATATGAGAGTGGTGTCAGTAATTGATGTACTTGATGAGGACCAGCTTGTCGTACCTGTTGAGGAGTGACTTTGTGTAGAAGCCATTGCAGCAGTCATCATGAATTTTGAGGGTGACGACATTGATGAATATGATGAGATGGTTGCAGCACTTACAGGTCTGGGATCTTACACTTATACACCAAAGAAGCTGGATTTGGATTTAAAGAAAAGGATGACATCACCGGCTCATCCATCTATTGAGGAGCCGCCAGTCTTGGATCTCAAAGCACTGCCAACTCATCTTCCGTATGTAATTTTGGGAGATAATAAGACTTTTTCGATAATCATTGCTGCATATTTGGGTGAAGCACAGGTTGAGGCTCTGGTTGCAGTATTGAGGAAGTTTAGGAGAGCTATTGATGAACCATCACAGGCATTATTGGGATTCTGCCTGGAATCTGTACTCACAAAATCCAGCTTAAGACTGATTGTGTTCCATCTATTGAGTATCAGTGTAGGTTAAATTAGCCTATGCAAGAAGTCATCAAGAAAGAGATCATAAAGTTGCTGGATGCAGGTGTGGTTTATCTAATTTATGACAGCAAGTGGGTGAGCCCGGTTCAGTGCAAACCAAAGAAAGGAGGGATTACTGTGGTTCCTAATGCTAAAAATAAGTTGATTCCAATGAGGCCAGTGACAGGCTGGCGCATATGCATGAATTGCAGAAAGTTGAATGCGTGGACTGAGAAGGACCATTTTCCAATGCCATTCATGGATCAGATGCTAGACCGTCTTGCAGGTAGAGGTTGGTACTATTTTCTTAATGGTTATTTGGGGTATAATCAGATCTCTATTACCCGCGAAGACCAAGAGAAAACCACATTCACATGCCCATATGGGACGTTCGCCTTTATGAGGATGTCGTTTGGTCTTTGGTCTTTGTAATGCACCAGCAACCTTTCAGCGTTCTATGATGTCTATCTTTTCAGATATGGTGGAGGACACAATTGAGGTATTCATGGATGACTTTTCGGTGGTAGGTGACTCATTCAAAGATTGTCTAAATCATCTGGGTTGCGTGTTGAAAAGGTGTGAGAAGTGTAACCTAGTGCTGAATTAGAAGGAGTGTCACTTCATGGTCAAAGAGGGCATTGTGCTTGGTCACCAAATTTCAAAAAAGGGCATAGAAGTTGATAGACCAAAGATTGAGGTGATTGAAAAATTGCCCCCACCAATTTCTGTGAAAGGTATCTAGAGTTTCTTGGGTCATGCATGGTTTTATCCGCAATTTATCAAGGACTTCTCGAAGATTGCAAATCCATTGTGCAAGCTATTGGAGAAATAGGTAAAATTTATGTTTGATGATGCTTGTCTCAAGGCATTCGAGTGCCTCAAAGAGAAGTTGGTTACATCTCCTATCATTATTGCTCCTGATTGGTCGCAACCGTTTGAGGTTATGTGTGATGCTAGTGGGGTGGTTCTAGGAGAAGTCCTGGGCCAAAGGCGCGAGAAGATTCTTCATCCTATTTACTGCACTAGCAAGGCACTTAACCTGGCTCAGAAGAATTATACAGTGACTGAACAGGAGCTCCTTGTTGTGGTCTTTGCCTTCGAAAAATTCAGATCTTATTTGCTTGGCACCAAGGTGGTGGTGCATACTGACCATTCAACTCTTTGTTATCTCATGGAGAAGAAGGACGCAAAATCAAGGTTGATTAGATGGGTGTTGCTGCTACAAGAGTTGGACTTCGAGGTTAAAGACTGCAAGGGTACATAAAATCAGGTGGCAGATCATTTGTTTAGGTTGGAAGAAGAAGCTATGGTGAAGCTGACTGATGAGCTCGAGATTGACGATTGGTTTCCTAACGAATAGGTTTTGGCTGCTTCTCAGGACTTGATCCCATGGTTCACAGATATTGCCAACTACTTTAAAACTGACTTAGTGCATGATGATATGTCCGTTCATCAAAGGAGAAAATTCATGTATGATGTGAAGAAGTAATTTTGGGAAGGGCCCTTCTTGTTCTGTGTTTGTACGGACTCTATAATTCGGAGATGTGTGCCTGAAGCTGAGATGGTTGATATTCTGGAAGCATGCCACGCATCCCCTGTTGGGGGTCATCATAGTGGTATTTGGACGGCACATAAGATCATGCAATGCGACTATTATTGGCCGACTATCCATAAAGATGCCCATGAGTTCGCTAAAGCTTGCAACAGATGTCAGAGGGAAGGTGGTATATCAAGGAGGCAAGAGGTGCCTATGAATCCCATCCTTGTGATTGAGCTGTTCGATGTTTGGGGTATTGACTTCATGGGTCCGTTCGTGCTGTCTGATGGGAACCGTTATATATTGGTGGCTGTTGACTATGTGTCTAAGTGGGTGGAGGCTGTTGCGCTCCCATGCAATGAAGGTAAATATGTCACTGCATTCTTGAAAAAGAACATCTTCTCCAGATTTGGCACACCAAGGGCCATTATTAGCGATGGAGGCTCTCACTTTTGCAACAAGCTATTTCGTGCTTTGCTTGAGAAATATGGAGTGAAACACAGAGTTGCAACCCCTTATCATCCAAAGACGAGTGGGCAAGTGGAGGTCTCCAACAGAGAAATCAAGTCCATTCTGTCCAAGACTGTTAATGCAAATAGAAAGGATTGGTCGCGGAAGCTTTAGGATGCATTGTGGGCGTACTGGACTGCGTATAAGACCCCAATAGGCATGTCTCTATATCATCTTTTGTTTGGTAAAGCTTGTCATCTTCCGATTGAACTAGAGCACAAGGCCATATGGCCTTGAAGAAACTGAACTTTGATTGGGGTGCAACATCGCCTCAGAGGTTAGGGTAGTTGAACGAATTAGATGAGTTCCGCCTCAGAGCATACGAGAGTTCAACATTGTACAAAGAGAGGATGAAACTGTACCATGATAAAAGGATAGAAAAGAGGGATTTTCAGCCGGGTGACTTGGTCATGTTGTTCAACTCCAGACTTCCCTTGTTTCCTGGCAGGTTGAAGTCCAAGTGGATTGGACCCTTCAAGGTGGTGCAAGTTTTTCCCTACGGAGATGTTGAACTTGAAAACCAAGAGGGGAAGAGGTTCAAAACAAATGGGCAGAGATAAAAGATTATTTTGGCACAGCAGAAGAGATCAGGACAATTGAAGCATGGAGCATATATGAGTTCGCCCCAACCAAGGAGCTTGATGAAGTCTAAGTAGTCAAGTAGCTTGCGTCGTGCTGCGACGTTAAATCAGGCGATGCATGGGAGGAAACACATGATGTTGTAATCTACTTTGTGTTAGTTGTAGTAGTAAAGACTTGGGAGTGTTTTGGTGAAGTCTGAGTGTCCAAAACACTTGCGTTGTGCCGCGACGTTAAATCAAGCGCTTCTTGGGAGGCAACCCAAGGCTAAAAGTTTGTTTGCTGTGTAGATGAGGAGGAAAAGTACGACACTGCAAAAGTCCCGGAAACTAAGACTTGGTTTATGGACTATCCTTTGAAAGGACGGACCATCGATCTAAGTCGTGGTTCCTGGGATGCAGGAATAGGTCTCTGGAAGCAAACCATGAGTCACAGAAATGGTCCGTGCTCTCAAACGACGGACCGTCATCCAAGTCGTGGTCACTGGGAAGAATAAAGGCCTCAGATAAGAAACGACATGTTATCAGGACAGACCCATGGTTTGAACCACGGTCCGTCGATGAAGCCGTCATCCCTGGCAGTAAGAAAGCGTGAAATTTGCAGACCATGAGTCCAACAATATCATCTTCCAGACAATGGACCGCCGTTTGGACTCGTCAGGTCCAAGGTATAGTAACACACCCGGGTCGGCCCAATTTCAAATTTTAGAACCCGGCTCGGTTGCTACCTACTTTGCCTCTTCCAAATGGGTAACCGCCATTTTTAAAAGAAACAAAAGATCAAAACACTCCCTCCCTCTCCTTTAAGCCGACTCTAACTCCAAAAATTATTCCCACAAGAATTTTGCGCACCCATTGCATGATTCAAGTCCTTCACACAGTAGTCCAATCACACAAAAAGAGTCAATAATCATTAAAAGTAAGTCCTTTTGTGTGTTCTTCATGATTTTCAACTGTAAACATCATTAGTAAGATGTGTTTTTGATTTTTAAAACCCTAACTCGACTAAGTAATGCGTTTGTGTTGTGTGGGTTTTAACTTTTGAGTTAATATATGGGTTAGATGTCATGAAAATCTCATTAACACAGTAGGAGGGAGTTTTTTCTCACAAAAAAATTAGTTACCCAGTATCTACGGGTCAATCTACGGACCGTAATTCCACTTAACGGACCGTAGAGTTGACTCGTACAACTCACTATGCTTATAATATCTGAAGTCAAAAGATGAGTCAGCAGGATGGACCATAATTCCATTTGATAGCCTGTCATTTTGACTCGTCATCACTGAAAAAAAAAGAAGAATTCGCTAAATTTGGAATACGACTCCAAAGATGGACCAGCCTTTCAAAGGACGGACCGTCCTGTGGAGCTGTCATCCCTGTACTGTAAAACTGTGCATGAAATAGTTTTTTTCTTTTCTTTTTCTTTTGTGATTATTTTATGTACTAACAATGTCTACTCCGCAGGCACCATGCCGCCTAAAAATACACCTAAAAAGACTAAAGCCAAGGAGACAGAGGCTCTCATCCAAAAACATAGACAAATTCAGGATGAGGCCACTGAGTCAAAGGAGAGCGGCTCGAAAGAATTTTATGAGATCGAGTCTAAACCGGAGGCCATTCCCAGGACCACAAGGCAGCAAGCTAAGGTCCAATCAAAAACCACTCCTCCCCAGTTTGCAGAGGGAGAGGGTGAATCTAGTGCAACTCCGGAAGCGAGTGGGTTTGAAGGGTCGGAATTGGGAGATGCTTCAAGATTCGGTAGCAAGCATGATGAAGGGTCATACTCAGACTCTGAAGGTGCGAACCCTAGCAATAGTGGGGCTACGAGCAAGTCCATTGTAGAAGTGCTGACCACTAAAGAACAACATGTTGATGAGGCTGTTCCCATAGAGCCACCCATATTCAGATGCAAGAATACCGAAGTTCGGGATCAGGTTCGCTGGGCCATTGAGGGTGCATCTAGGCTCTATCATGAGAGCTGGGAACTGAATGACCAAGGGAATAACCGATGGAGCATTCACGAGGAGGTTGAGATTCGGTTGGCAGGTCTGGAGGATATGGCAGACGTCAAGACTTTGTATGATCACTACGGCTTGTAGTGGATGAGCCAGTCGGATGGCCCATACAACCCGGTCATTGTCCAAGAGTTCTATGCTATCTACGCAGCTACATTGATGAACAAGTGCGAGAAAGGAAAAAATCTGAGGTCAGATCCAGCTCTTCAAAGAATAAAATTTGGGGGGTACAAGTCGATATCTCAGAGCGCACCATCAAGCGTTTTCTCTATGGCCCAAACTTTGTAGGTCCAGCCACCCAGCCCAACTTGGATGCTCGTATGGAGCAGGTGCGATAGAAAAAGGTACCTTATAATAGGATTTTCTCACTCATCATAGACGATAATCCACCTTGGTTGATAGCGAGTATAACCAAGATTGGCAAGGCGACGCTGAATGTAGCCGGACAATTTTTGTGGGCAGTGGTTAGACACCGATTGGTACTGACGACCGTAGATAACATGCTTACTCCTGACTAGGCTATTTTTGTTGCTGCATTCATGGCCAGCTACAATATTATTATTGCCCGCATTATTGCGGAAGATATCAGAGAGCGGGCAATGAGGCTGTCTACCACCATACCTTTTCCATGCCTTATCACTCATCTTTGCCAGGCTGTGGAGGTGCCCGAGATGCCGGGCGTTGACCAAACAGTTCATGCTTCCAGCTTTCAGGATGTATCTTTGATACGAGACGACGCTAACCCGGTGGCACAGACTAGAGCTTATGCCACAGCAGTCAAATTTCTAGAGCCTAGTGGTGAGATGCCACCGGATACATTGGCAGTATTTGATGAGCAGACTAGACTGGATTCCGGACCATCATCAGCAGCTGGTCCATCATGGGCTTAATAATGTTAATATATTCAATTTGATTGTGTTGTGAATATGAAGTCTTAGGAAGCCATTTTTGAACCATTGTGTCATGTGTGGTGAGTATTTGTGGTATTTCTTACATATCTTGATATCTAGAACTTGCCCCGTGTGTGTATGAAATGAAACATAGTGTTGACTTGTAGGACATGATCAAGGCATTTCTTTGTAAGCCACTTCTTTTTGACTATTGTTTGTGCCACCATTTATATTATTCTTAGTTAAACCCCTTTGAGCCTTAAGCCTATTTCTTTGACTAGCCGCATATTTAGCCTATCCTCTTTATTTGATTATCCTATATTAATTTGATCCAAAGAGTCCCTAATGCACTTTGTAGTTGAAAGACTTAAAGGAAGAAGGGAATAGAAGAGAAAAGGTAAAAATATAGAGGAAGGTTGTTGTGGTAAGAATAAGTAGATGTGGTTCCCTTGTGGAAAATAATTTGTATGTTGGTAGTAAGGAGGAAAAAAACCAAATAAAAATAGTTTAGAAAAATCTCCTTGCTACAAATAAGTGAATGAAGGTTAAGGGCAATAAACCAAAAGAAAAGGGGGGAGTTTGAAGGGAAACATGAACATAAGTTGAAATTGAGGTGATATAAGGAAAAGAGTGAAAAAATTTAAAGTGAGTGTCTTAAAGTGCATAGGGAAAGTAGTCACTATTGTCCAAAGTGTTCCTACCCGTCCCTTAGCTGACATTACAACCTGTAAAAGTCCTTTTGATCCTACAATTCAAATGATTTGTTAATAGAGCATTATACTAAGGGTAAGCCTATGGTATATCTTTTATGCATGAAACTTTCTTCAAGAGAGTGAGAAAATTTCTTATCTATATGCCCCAATGTGAATATGTATGTATGATGTGAGCAAGGGTCATCTCTCTTAAATGTGAGGGTACAAAATGGTGAAAACTTGGTGTACTAATGATGGCTATATTCACACATGATCAAGTTAGCCTTATTTTTCATGAAGAATCAATATTAGAGGTTGTGTGGTTTCAATGAAGAGTCTGTAAAAATATGATTGATGTATGCATGTTGAGTGGATTATGGGTCATGATTAAACTGTCTAGTTAACTTGGGTGTGAGTAGACCTGTTCAATTGATATCTTAATATGTGAAATTTTGTAGGGTGTGTAGTGATTTGTTCGAGGACGAACAAAGGTTTAAGTGTGGGGTGGTGATCTTGGGCGTATTTATACGCCCAATTGCCCTATTTACCCACATTTTAGCTTTGTTTTGAGGGTAAAAGTCATGTATATCCTTATGATTATTTGCATTTTTATGGTGGTGAGATAATATATGTGACTACATGTTTTGCAGTGAAAATATGGAAAAAAACAACCCATGAGAGCTAAAACGGAAAGCATAAAAGCATTGGAAAGGAGTTAGCAAAGTTTCAGGAGAAAAACAGAGCAAAAGAAGAAAATTTGGGTTGTCGTGTACTGCTGCCGCGCCACTCCAGCCCTAAAACTACTAATGGGTGTGGCTGGCGCATTGGTGGCGCATCACCCCAGCCCCCAAACTACTGCGGGGTGTGGCTGGTGCATCGGTGGCACGTCGCCCCAGCCCCACACCCAGAAATTTTCCAGCTTTTTTCTTCTCCAAATCCAAGTAGGAAAAGGAGTTATTTTCCTCATACTCTATAAATACATTCTCAATCACGATTTTTACCCAACTTTTGACCTACGAAGAGCTAGGAGCCGCCGTGAAGGCCAGAGAATATTGGTTTCATCTTTTCTTCTCTTTTATTATTTATTTTTACATTTTTCTTTGGATGATTTGTTGCAATTGCTCCATGTCTATGTGGAGTTAAACTTCTCGTTCTAGGATTATGGTAGCTAACTACATGATTGTTTATTAGAAAATTGATTCGATTATTTGTTTATCATATTAGTTGTTCTTATATTCTTGTCCTTACTATTTTAATGCTTAGCTACCATTAAAATAAATCTATAATCTCTTTGTGAACTCGAGAGAAGAATCATTGGGATAGAACGAAGAATATAGGGATCAAGACCTCTCTTTTATAATGTAAAGGGTAGGTTAGCGACTAGGATAGGAATATACCTAGAATGCCTTATTTGGTTTATAATAGCGTTTAGAATAAGATGTTACATCTCCGCTCAATTATATAGTTGTGATGCTATTTTGGATAGGAAACTAGAGGCTCGATAGACCATAGTTGTAAAATCAACCCCGAAATAAATAACTAGATAAACAAATAAGTCGATAAAATTGCTTACTTAACATGATTGTTAGCGCATCCATAATCCTAGATCGATTTGATCACATTGGTTACGTGAAATTCTACTCTTTGTTTGGTTAATTGTTCATTAGTTAACTTCTTATTTTTATTTATAGATTAGTTAATCATCACCTTTGGAATTTTACGCTTGAATAAATAATTAGAACTAGTTTAATTTAGTGAATAGTTAATCGACAAGTCCCTATGGGTACGATATCTGGACTTACAATCCTATATTACTTGTACGACCGCGTACACTTGCGTGTGCATTAGGACGCAACACATACTCAGTAAAATTATAAGAAAATATAGCGGACACATAAATAGAAATCTAGGCAACCCAATATATACATGATAGAGTCACGAAATAACATAATCCGAAAGAGAGACTCGAATACTATCTATATATGAAATCCTCTAACTATCATCAAAAGATGATGGGAAAATACACCAACTAACTCATAAATCCAAAGAGAGAACATGAAAGTAACCAACATAACTAAGGTCCCCAAATAATGAGGACTCACCAACCAAAGTTGGGACACCGGCTAATCTCTAGCCACGAACCGGAGGGAAGGAACCTGAATCTGCATCATCAAGAGGATGTAGCTCAAAATATGCGTCAGTACTATATGATGTAGTTAATATGTGAGACATGCATGAATATGATAAAAACATACTTAAAACATAATTAAAATAGAGTTCATTCATAAGGAAGTATCATAAATAAATCTCATAGTTTAAAGATTAAAGCATGAAATAGAAGATTATAAGTCTTAAATATTCATATGGTAGTTTCTCTTAACCGACATAAATCATGATGAGCTACATTGATTCAAGTGTCATACACCCACACTAAAAAAGGTTGTCCTAACCGGTCAAAGTTAGAACCATATCATATCAGGATCCTGTCATAAGCCACAGAGGGCATTGACAGTGGCACGTAGTTTTGGGACTAAGGGAAATCTCACCCCATACAACTCAGTGCTAAATACTACTCCTAACACATATACCTATAGCTCACATAAACTTGTGGCAAATCTATGCCAATTCTGTTTGAAAAGCATAAGGGTATATCTAATACCATGCAATTCACATAGCTTAGGTAGACATATCTATATGTCAAACCTTTCATCAACATAAGGATATATCTAATGTCATGCAATTCAATCTTCAAAATCCTTCTACTTAACATAGCCATAATTCAAAACATATTTTCTTTCTAAATTCATAACTTGAGGAATTAGGCATGCACTTTCATAAATACATAAGGCCATGTTACCTAAATATGCCAATTTTCACTTGAAATCATGCAATTTAATGGATTCATACTAGAAATCAGCTTTAATGCATGGGCTCTTGAAATAAATTAAGAAATCTCAATTAAAATATAGATAAGCAATGAGAAATCATAAATGGAAACTTTAAAACAGAACACATAAGTTTTCCCCAAATTGGGTAAGAACCCTAATTTCATAAATTAATAAATCAAAGTAGAAATCATGTGTTTTGGGCAGAAGGGTGAAATAAATCTCCTATTAAATACCCACACTCCTTATTGAAGCTAGCTTGATCAAAGATGAAAATAAATGGAGGCTTGAACTTGGAGCTTGAGACTTGAAGCTTGAAGGAGTTCTTTCTCCTTTAGGAATAGAATTGCTTAGAATGAGAAGAGTTTAGGCTATTAGGGAATAAAACCCTACTAAAAATGGTCAAAACAACCTCACTTAGGAGTTAAAAGGATGGGTAATTACAAAAATATCCCAGGGACTTAAAATGAAAAGCTGCAGGAAACTCTCGCCTCACGGGCTACCCAATGGGCATCGTACACACGACGGCCCATCAGACCCAGGCGTTTGGTAAGCTCAGCTGAGGCAAAGGCTGCTGGAAGGTTTTGATGGCAAATTACCATGGCCCGTCGCAACTGTGATGCCCGTGGGGTATGCCCATCGGAGCACTGGGATCATTGGGAAAAACCTACTGGAGAATTTCGATGGAGGGTTCCCATAGGCCATCACATCTATGATGCCCATCGTGATCGTCCGTCCGTTGGGAGAAAAACTGGCTTAGAGACACTGGTCATTTACTATAGGGCATCTCACGGGTCGTTTGAGCTACAATGCCCGTGGCGCTGCTCGTGGTGATCAACAATTGTAGCGGCAGAATTTCAAAATTTTTAGTTGGACAACTGATTATGATTCCGGGGTGTTACAACATCTCCCCTTTGGGATCATTCATTCTCGAATGAAGGTTAAAAAAGGAAGACATGAGAGATAACAACCCAACCATACAATAAAACATAAAACTCAAGAGTAAACATGAAAACTGAGCTTTTCAACTTAAACCATGATTGGACTAATTTCAAAAAATATGAATGCATGCTAGGATCATGAGGGAAACCGATGGAATAGAATCAGAGGTACATACTATGGATAAAACTAATACCTCAAGATGAAACAGGATCAGAAAGAATGAGATGAGGGTACTTGGCTTTCATGTTTGCTTTTGCTTCCCAAGTAGCTCCCTCAACTAGCTGATTTCTCCAAAGAACCTTTACCGAAGTGACTTCTTTATTTCTCAACCTTTGAATCTGACGATCAAGAATCTCCATGGGAACTTCCTCATAAGTACGGCTATCCTTCACACCCACATACTCCAAAGAACAATCAAGGTTGGATTACCAGTACACTTCTTCAACAAGGAAATATGGAAAATGAATGAACCTCTTCTAATTCTGTTGGCAAATCCAACTCATAGGAAATACTACCAACTCTCCTTAGAATCCAATAAGGACCTACATAGCGGGGACTAAACTTCCTTTTTTTGCCAAATATCATCACCCCCTTCATGGGTGACACTTTCAAAAACACCCAATCATCAACCTCAAACTCCACCTCTCTTCTCTCACATCTGCATATGATTTATGTTGACTCTGAGCGGTCTTCAACCTCTTCGTAATGATCTGAACTTTCTCCATAGTCTCATAAACTGAATATGGACCAATCAAAGCTGCCTCACCTACCTCAAATCAACCAATAGGAGATCTACACCTCCGCCCATAAAGTGCCTCATAAGGAGCC
Source organism: Jaltomata sinuosa (assembly GCA_003996215.1). NCBI lineage: Eukaryota > Viridiplantae > Streptophyta > Magnoliopsida > Solanales > Solanaceae > Jaltomata > Jaltomata sinuosa. The sequence goes on along the minus strand of QJPP01007331.1, from coordinate 201,634 downwards.
ATCTGGATGCTAGAATGGAAGGTGTTGTTATAGGCAAACTTGAGAAGAGGTAAGTGATCATCCCAGTTACCTTTGAAATCAATCACACAAGCTCTTAATATATCCTCCAAAGTCGGAATAGTACACTCTGCCTGGCCATCTATCTGTGGGTGAAAAGTTGTACTAAGCTTCACTTGAGTACCAAGACCTCTCTTAAACGATCTCCAAAACTGGGATGCAAACTGAGTACCCCTATCTGAAATGATCGACAATGGAACACCATGCAATCTGACTATCTCCCGAATATAGAGTCTGCCATAATCATCTGTTGAATCTGTAGTCTTAACAGCCAAAAAGTGGGATGACTTAGTCATCCTGTCGATAATCACCTAAATAGAATCATGTTGCCTATGAGTACGAGGCAAACTTGTAATGAAGTTCATATTGATATCTTCCCACTTCCAAGTAGGAAGGTCAATATCCTGAGTCGTACCACCCGGTCGCTAATGCTCTACTTTCACTTGTTGACAGTTGGGACACTTAGCCACAAAACATGTTATGTCTCTCTTTATGCCATTCCACCAATATACTTCCCATAGGTCACAGTACATCTTGGTGGCACCGGGGTGAGTAGAATACCTGGAGCTATGAGCCTCTGTCAAAATTTGTTGTCTCAACCAATCTATGTCAGGAACACACAATTGACCATGATATCGAAGCACACCATCTCCCCCTTGAGAGAAAACCTCTACCCTTTGCTGATGGACGACACCCTTCAATTGGTGCAAAATAATATCACGGTCTTGCTTCTCTTTCACTTCAGCTACAAAAGATGATTCAGAACCATTCTAAACTATAACACCACCTTCTATCAAATTCATAAGGCGAACTCCTAACCGAGAAAGTTGATGAACATCCTTGGGCAATTCCTTCTTTTTGTCCTCTATTAAAGACATACTACCCATGGACAACCTACTAAGTGCATCCGCCACGACATTAGCCTTACCCGGATGGTAAAGAACACTCATATCATAATATTTAAGAAGCTCAAGTCATCACCTTTGATGAAGATTCAATTCCTTTTGAGTGAACACATACTGAAGACTCTTATGATCAGTGAATACATCCACGTGAACACCTTACAAGTAGTATATTCAAATCTTGAAAGTAAAAACCATGGCTGCTAACTCAAGATCATGTGTGGGATAGTTCTTCTCATGAATATTAAGTTGTCTCGAAGCATAAGCAATCACCTTACCATACTGCATCAACACACAACCCAAACCAATCTTAGAAGCATCACAATGCACAATAAAATCATCTAGGCCCTCGGGTAGAGCCAACACTGGAGATGTGGTCAATCTAGTCTTCAATTCCTGGAAGTTCTTCTCACATAGATCTAACCATTGAAATTTAACATTCTTCTGAGTCAACCAAGTCAAAGGGGAAGCAATGGAAGAAAACCCTTCCACAAATCTCCTGTAGTAACCAGCCAAACTGAAAAAGCTTCTAATATCAGACAGGGAAGTGGGTCTAGGCATGTTCTTTACTGCCTCGATATTTTGAGAATTAACTCGAATACCATCTCTAGTCACAATATGACTTAGAAAAGCAACAGACTGCATCCAAAACTCACACTTTCTAAACTTCGCAAATAACTGTCGATCTTTGAGAGTTTGCAACACAACTCTCAAATGGTCCACATGTTCCTCCACACTCTGAGAATAGATAAGAATATCATCCATAAAAGCAATCACAAACATATCCAAATATTGTTTGAACACACAGTTCATCAAATCCATAAAAGTGCGGGAGCATTTGTTAGACCAAAAGACATAATCACAAATTTATAATGACCATATCGAGTTCTGAAGGCTGTCTTCAAAATGTCACACTCTTTAACACGAAGCTGATGATAACAGGATCAAAGGTCGATCTTGGAGAAGTAACTGGCACCCTGAAGTTGATGGAAAAAGTCATCAATCCTATGAATGGGATACTTATTCTTGATTATGACCTTGTTTAATTGACGTTACTTGATACACATTCGGAGGGAACCATCTTTATTTTGCACGAATAGGATTGGAAAACCCCGTGGAGAGATGTTGGGTTGAATAAAGCCCTTATCAATGAGGTCTTTCAACTGATCTTTCAATTTCTTATGTTCAATTAGAGCCATTTTATAGGGAGGGATAGAGATAGGATTTGTATCTGGAAGAAAATCTATTCCAAAGTCAATCTCCCACTCGTGAGGGACTTTGAGTAAATCCTCAGGAAACACTTCTAGAAACTCATTCATAAGAGGAACTGACTGAAGAGATGAGGTGTCAAATTCCGTGTACACAACTCAAACTATATGATAAATATAACCCTTATAACTCATCTTCCTAGCCTTGAGATAAGATATGAAAGGACCTTTTGTGGATGGAGGACTACCTTTCCACTCTAGGACAGGTTTATTTAGGAATTTGAAACTAATAACTCGAGTACGACAATCAACTGAGTCATAACATGCATACAACTAATCCATGCCAAGAATAACATCAAAATCAGTCATCTCCAACTCTGCTAGATCCGCTGAGTGAATCTATGGAGGACTTAGATAAGGTAATTTCAGTAGATTCTTTTGGCTAGGACTGACTCACCAACATGAGTAGAAACAAAAAAGGGTTCTAAGAGCTGATCAGGACTACTTTCAAACTTGCAAGCAGCATAAGGGGTCACAAAAGATAAGGAGGCACCAGGTTCCAATAAAGCATACACATCGAGAGAGAAAACTTTTAACATACCAATAATAATGTCCGGTGAACTCTCCTAGTCCTGGTGTGAGGACATAGCATAAAGGAGATTCTGGCGCTGACCACCAGAAGTAGAAGCAGTGCCCTACTACGTCGGTCGACCTGCTAGGGCAGACTGAGTCCTGCCACCTCTCTGTCCCTTCTTACCTGAAGGGCAATCCTTAATCTTGTGTCTAACCTGACAACACCCAAAACATCCACATGAACCAGCTAAACACTCACCAGGATGACTTTTACCACACTTGTTGCAAGAAGGGTAAGGAGTCCCTTTTGCAACACTAACCTGTGAATAGAAACTAGATCCTCTACCAGCCTGATCATGACAAGGCTTGGGTAGGAGCACTAGCTAAAGAATGAATGGGCCCTGATGATCTCTTCTTAAATGAAGAGTGATGTCTGCCTCCGGACCTATGATGGCCAAAAACTGAACCCTCTGATCTAACCCTCTAGTTCTACCTTGCCATCTCCCTTAAATTATCTCCCTAGATCTGTTGGGCATGAATCATAAGTCAAGAAATATCCATGTCACAGCATCACAGACCTACACTTCTTCTTTACCAAATCTGATACTCCATAAAAATACTTACTCATCTCATCCACCATGGAAAGAACATACCTAGAAAGCTGGGTGAACTTCAACTCGTACTCCTGAACTATCGTAGAACCTTGTCTCAAATTCATGAATTCTTCGGCCTTAGCTTGCCTCAACTCCCTCAGAAAGAACTGGTCAAAAAAGGCCTTCTTAAAACACTCCCAAGTCATAGGAAAAACGTGCCTAGCCCTAGCATCTTTTCATTGAGTGAACCAAATATGAGCCACGTCATTGATTTGATAAGAAGCTAGCTCAACACCCTCGACATCAACAACTTGCATCACACCAAAGATCTTCTTTACCTCATCTAAGAAAATTTACAGATCCTCACCAATATTAGAACCCCAAAACTCAGGTAGGTTCATGCGATTGAAATCTTAGACTCGGGCCGCTACTCCACCTTGAGGGTTGATGGGGATAGGAGCCTGCTGATTGGCCTGAGTGACCACAGTCTGGGCTAGCATATGAATAGCATTCTTGAACCACGCATTTGTAACCTCAGGGTCTAGTATCAGAGGATTAGCATTTTGGGCATTGGCCCGACGAGGCAAAGCATGACAAGGAGGCATTATTTGAAACACATAAAGAATGGATTAGAGGGTTAATAGAGTTAAACTCTATCGCATGATATTGATCAAGAAAGATGTGAAGTTTTTTCTAAGACACCTCATAACTTCTCTCTCATGAGTGTGGCATGCTTCACACACATGAAAGAGACTCTACTCGATGTAGTTTCTGACACCCTAGGACTCTTGAATCTAAGTCTCTGATACTAAGTTTGTCACACCCCGAGGCTACCCCCTAAGCATAACATGGGACCCAGGACCACAAGTGTCTCAAGTTAATCCTTGGTCATATCATACCCAGTAAAATCATAAGGAAACATAGTGGAAGCATAAATAGAATGCTAGGAATTCCAATGTATACATGATAAAGTCAAGAAATAACACAATCCGAAAGAGAGACACGAATACTGTCTATGTCTGAAATCCTCTAACTATCATCAATGGGACAATACCCCAACTAACTCGGAAATCCAAAGAGAGAACATGAAAATAACCAACATAACTAAGGTCTTCGAATAATAAGGACTCACCAACCAAAACTAGGACACCGGCTAATCTTTAGCCATGAACGAAGGTAAGGAACCTCAATCTGCATCATAAAGAGGATGCAGCGCAAAATATGCATTAGTACTATAGGATGTACTGAATATATGAGACATGTGTAAATAAGATAAAAACATACTTAAAACGTAATTAAAACTGAGTTTATGCATAAGGAAGTATCGTAAATAAATCTCATAGTTTAAAGATTAAAGCATGAAATAGAAAAGTATAAGTCTTTAATCTTCATACGAGAGTTTCTCTTAACCGACATAAACCATGATGAGCTACATGGAGTCCAGTGTCATACACCCACATTGAAAAAGGTTGTCCTAACCGTCCAAAGTAAAAACCTTATCACATCAGATCCTGTCATAAGCCACAAAAGGCACCTACGGTGGCACGTAGTTCTGGGACTAAGGGCAATCTCACCCCATTCAACTCGGTGCTAAATACTACTCCCAAAACATATACATATATCTCACATAAACTTGTGGCAAATATAAGCCAATTTTGTTTGAAAAGCATAAAGGTATATCTAATACCATGCAATTCACATAGCTTAGGTAGACATATCTAGATGTCAAACCTTTCATAAATCATAAATACATATCTAATATCATGCAATTCATGCTTCAAAATCCTTAAACCTTAGCATAACCATAATTTAAAACATACTTGTCTTTCTAAATTAATAACTCGAGGAATTAGGCATGCACTTTCATAAATACATTAGTCCATGTTACCTAAACATACCAATATTCACTTGAAATCATGCAATTTAATGGATTCATACTAGAAATCAACTTTAATGCATGGGCTCTTGAAATTAATTAAGAAATCTTAATTAAAACATAGATAAGGAATGAGAAATCATGAATTGAAACTTTAAGACTGAACCCATAAGTTTTACCCAAATTTGGTAAGAACCCTAATTTCATAAATTCATAAATCAAAGTAGAAATCATGAGTTTTGGGCATAAGGGTGAAAGGAATCCCTTATTAAATACCCACATACCTTATTGATGCTATCTTGATCAAAGATGAAAAGAAATGGAGGCTTGAACTTGTAGCTTGAGACTTGAAGCTTGAAGGAGTTCTTTCTCTTTGGGAATAGAATTGCTTAGAATGAGACGATTTTAGGCTATTATGGAATAAAACCCTACTAAAAATGGTCAAAATGACCTCACTTAGGATTTAAAAGGGTGAGTAATTACAAAAATATCCTTGGGATTTAAAATGAAAAGCAGCAAGAAATTGTCACCTCACGGGCTGCCCGAAAGACGTCGTACCTGCCACGGCCCATTGGACCCAAGCGTCTGGTAAGCATAGATGAGGCAAGCGCTGCTGGAAGGTTTTGATGGAAAATTCCCATGGCCCATCACAACTGTGATGCTCGTGGGGTCTGCCTCTTGGAGCACTGGGATCATTGGGAAAAACATACTAGAGAACTTCAACGGTGGTTCCCACAGTCCGTCGCATCTGCAATGTCCATCATGACCGCCTGTCAGCTCGGAGGAAAACTAGCTTAGAGCTACTGGTCATTTACCACAGGGCATCCCATGGGCCGTCTGAGCTACGACGCCCGTGGCGCTGCCCATGGTGATCAACAGTTGTAGCAACATAATTTCAAGATTTTGAGTTTGACAGCTGATTCAGATTTCGGGGTGTTACACCAACTGAGGAGATAATAAACCTATTAGGGCATATAGTTCTAGGACATAAGGGTAAGCTAAACCCTTGTCGAACTCAATGCTCAATACTACTGCCAAAAATATACTTTAGCTCATACATAAACTTGGGCATATCTAATGCCAAAACTGTTTGAAAAGCATAAGGACATATCTAATGTCATGTCGTTCTCATATCAAAAGTCTTAAAGCTTAGCATAGTCATAATTCAAAATGTACTTCTTTCTAAAATTCATAGATTGAAGAATTATGCGTGTAATTTCATAAATACTTGAAATCATGTTATCTAAACATGCCAATTTTACCTAAAATTATGCAATTGGGTGAAATCATACTATAAGTCATCCTCAATGCGTGGGCTTTTGAAATACTTGAAGAACTTTATATAAAATCATGGGTACAAGACTAGAAACCATAAATTGATATTAACAAACTGAATTCATAACAACTTCATAAATTGGGTAAGAACCCTAGTTTCATAAATTCATAAATTCAAAGTAAAACTTGAGGGCTTAGGCATAAGGGTGAAAGGAATCCCTTATTCGATACTCACATACATGAATTGAAGTTTTCTTAATATAGAATTTTAGGAATGGAGGCTTGAAGATGGAATCCTTAGCTTGGAGCTTGGAGCTTGGAAGAATGGAGTTCTTTCCTCTTTTAGAGTTTTAATGAGGATTTGGGGAAAGACTTAGGCTAATTAAGGTAAAAGCCCTTCTAGAATTGTCCAAAACAACCTCATTCAGGACTTAAAAGATTAGAAAATTACAAAAATACCCCTGGGAAATAAGCTTTAAAATTGTTGCAGTGACTAGGCTTCAGGTACCACAGATGGGTCTATGGACCATAGATTGGAATAACAGCCCATGGAAATGACTCGTGGAATCAGAATCCACTTTTGAGGCTTGCTGAACTTCCATTTCCATGAGCCATAGAATGGCCCGTGGAACAGAACGATGATTCGCCAATTGACTCGTGGTTTCCAGGACCTTCATGGAGGGGCCTCTGATGATCAGAACCACATATCATAGGACGGTTATGTGGTTCTAATCCATAATCTATGAAGTGATCCGTAGATTTAGGGAAGTGAAAATAGACGGTCAAACTACAGATCAATTCACAGGTCATTATCCAGAACAACGGACCGTAAACCTGATCGTGATCCCTGGGAACATCAGAAATTTGAAGATTCCAAGTTTAACGGTTGGTTTGAATTTCATGGTACTACAATATCTCCTCCTTGGGATCATTCATCCTCGAATGAAGGCTAAGTGAGGAAATTAAAAGAGAAAACAATAATGCCAACCAATAAAATAGGAAAACTGAAGAATAAGCATGAAGACTGAGTTTTTAACTTAAAAATATGACTGAACTAACTTTGAAAAACATGAATGCATGCTAGGATCATGAGAAAAGCTAATGGAATAGAATTGGAGGGACATACTAAGGAGGAACTTGTTACCTTAAAACTTAATCGGAAGGAAAGAGATGAGGATACTTGGTCTTCATGGCTACTTCTTCTTCCCAAGTAGCTCCCTCAACTAACTGGTTCCTTCAAAGGACTTTCACCAAAGCGACTTCTTTGTTCCCCAACCTTCAAATATGATAATCAAGATTCTCAATGGGAACTTCCTCATAAGTGAGGCTATACTTCACATCCACATCCTCTAAAGGTACAATCAAGGTCAGATCGCCAACACACTTCTTCAACAAGGAAACATGAAAACTGGATGAACCGCTTCTAGATTGGCTGGCAACTCCAACTCATAAGCAATGCTACCAACTATCATCAGAATCATTTAGGGACCTATATAACAGGGTCTATGTTTTCCCTTCTAACCAAACCTCATCGCACCCTTCATGGGTGACACCTTCAAAAATATCCAATCATCCACCTCAAACTCCAATTCTCTCATTCTCATATCTGCATATCATTTCTATTGACTCTAAGCGGCCTTCAATCTCTCCCTAATAATCTGCAATTTCTCCATAGTCTCATGAACTGAATCTGGACCTAACAAGGATGCCTCACCTACCTCAAACCAACCAATATGAGATCTACACCTCCGACCATAAAGTGCCTCATATAGAGCTATCTGAATGATAGAATGAAAACTGTTATTGTAGGCAAACTCAATAAGAGGTAAGTGATCATCCCAATTACCTTTGAAATTAATCACACAAGCTCTCAACATATCCTCTAAAATCTGAATGTTATGTTCTGCCAAACCATCTGTTTGTGAGTGAAAAGTTGTGCTAAAATTAACCTGAGTACAAAGACCTTCCTGAAACAATTCCTTCTGAGTGAACACATATTGAAGGCTTTTATGGTTAGTGAATACATCCACATGGACACTATACAAGTAGTGCCTCCAAATCTTCAAAGCGATAACCACTACCCCTAACTCAAGATCATGAGTAAGGTAGTTCTTCTCATTAATCTTATGCTTTCTGGAAGTATAAGCAATCACCTTACCACGCTGCTTCAAAACACAATCAAAACCAATCCAAGCAGAATCATAATACATAACTAATCCATCTAAGCCCTCGGGTAGAGACAAAACTTAAGATATGGTCAGCCTAGTCTTTAATTCCTGAAAATTCTTCTCACACACCTCAGACCACTGAAACTTAACCTTCTTTTGAGTCAACTTGGTCAATGGGGCAGCTATGGAAGAAAAGCCTTCCACAAATCTCCTATAATAACCATCAAAATACAAAAACCTCTTAATATCCGATGGGGAAGTGGGCCTAAGCCAGTTCTTCACTACCTCTATTTTCTGCGAATCAACTCAAATACCATCTCTAGTCACAACATGATCCAGAAAAGCAATAGACTGCATCCAGAATTCACACTTGCTAAACTTAGAAAATAACTTCCAATCTTTGAGAGTTTGCAATACAACTCTCCAATTGTCCGCATGTTCCCCATTCCACAAATCTCCTGTAATAACCATCCAAACCTAAAAAGCTCCTAATTCCAAACTCCCAGCATCAATGATTATCTTTGCACTGGCCAAATCTGACATAGATTTTGAATACAGCCGTCCCTGCAAGATCGAGTTTGACTTGCTCAATGAACTTGATTTCCTTTGTGTCTTTCTCTAATAGGCCCCATTCGGGGTTTTGTCCAGTACCTCTTGCTTCCCGAAAAAGAAATTCATAAAGTCCCCGGTAGGATTGGAAGCATCCCTTCTCAAGGCACCATTCCGAGATAGAATCTCTTGAATGAGAAAAAACATGAATGTTTTCTCTCCTTGTTTTGTAGATTTCTATTGTCGAAACACAGTAACCTAAAATACTCTTTCTGAGAGCCACAATTGTGGAGTGTTGTCTGTACTTCTAACCAATACTCCCCCTTTGCTTTAGAAAGCACAAAAAGGCTATTTTTTTGAGCTTTCTTATTCGATTGAGCATAGAGGCCTCCATACTTTTATTTTTTCTTATGAAAAAATCTCCTTTCTTGCCCAACTATTTCAAGTAAAGGAAAATTGGGACCCGTTGGGCTGAATGAGCAACCTTCTATTTGGCCTCTGTACCAATAGTTCAGTGGGTTGCTACTTTTAATTAGATCACATCTTTTGAATAAATCCAGTTAGAAAAGAAAATACAATTAGAGATAAGCTTCCCATGAGCATCATGGCATAGGTAAAAGGGAACGAGGAGGCAAGCCCCCCCATCTTCTGCATATCTTGCCAGCTGAAGGAAGGTCGCGTAAGAGCCCCCTATTTCACTCAAGCAAGAAGGGAGAAAGTTGACTTTGAGAAAGAAGGGCATCTATTTAGATTAGTTTCTTAGTAAAAAAATAAGGCAAGATGTAAGGGCGTAGAACTGGCACTTCAAATTAGATTCTAAGGGCACTACTAAAAGCCTTTTTTTTACTGTAATAGGGAGGTGTAAGCCTCAAAATACTTTGGTACTTTCGTTGGGTGAGCTGAAGGAAAAGTGGGTCTAGGCCAGTTCTTCATTGCCTTTAGTTTATATGAATCAACTCGAATACCATCTCCAGTCACATTATGATCCAAAAAAGCAACAGATTGTATCCAGAATTTAGACTTGATAAACTTAGCAAATAAATGTTGATCCTTGAGAGTTTGTAACACAACTCTCAAATGGTTTGCATGTTTCTTCTTACTTCGAGAGTAAATAAGAATGTCATCAATGAAAATAATCATAAGCATATCCAAATACTATTTGAATTAATGGTTCATCAAGTCCATAAAGGCTGCATGAGCATTCGTTAGTCCAAAAGACATAACCAGTAATTTGTAATGACCATACCGAGTTCTGAAGGTTGTTTTTCAGAATGTCACACTCTCTAACTCTAAGTTAATGATAACCATATCTATGGTTGTTGATCTCGGAGAAATAGTTGGCACCCTGAAGTTAGTCGAACAAGTCATCAATCCTAGAAATGGGATACTTATTCTTGATTATGACCATGTTCAACTAACAATATTTAATACACATTGTGAGAGAACCATCTTTCTTATGCACGAATAGGACTGGAGCACCCAATGGAGAGATATTGGTCCTGATAAAACCCTTATCAAGAAGTTCTTTCAACTGATCTTTCAGTTCCTTAAGCTCCACTGGAGCCATTTTGTAAGGAGGAATAGATATAGGTTGTGTATTTGAGAGAAGGTCTATCCCAAAGTCAATCTCTTGCTCGGGAGAGACTCCAAGAAAAACTTTGGGAAATACTTCAGGAAATTCATTTACAACAAGAAATGACTATAGAGATGGTGTTTTGGACTCTGAATCCATAACCCAAACTATATGATAGACATAACCCTTAGAAATTATCTTTCTAGCTTTGAGATAAGATATGAAATGACCCTTCGAGGATGGAGGACTACCTTGCCACTCAAAGATAGGTTCATTTGGAAACTTGAAACTAACTACTCGAGTAGGACAATCAACTAAGGAATAACATGCATGCAACCAATCCATACCAAGAATAACATCAAAATCAGTTATCTCCACCTCTACTAGATCAACTGAGGTGACTATATGAAGGACTGAGATAGGGAAATTTCTGTAAATTCTATTGGCTAGTACAGACTTACCAATCAGAGTGGAGACATGAAAGCGTTCTAAGAGTACGTTCAGGACAGACTTCAAACTTCCAAGCAACATAGGTGGTCACAAAAGATAAGAAGGCTTTGAGGTCTAGTAAAGCATAAACATCGAAAGAGAAGACTTGCAATATACCACTGACAACATCTGGGGAACTCTTCTGATCCAGGCAAGATGACATAGCATAATGATGATTCTGGCGCTGACCGCCACCAGTGCCAGAAGTGGTACCCTGATAAACCAGATGACTTAATGGAGGTGTTGAAAGAGACTGTGTCCTGCCACCTCCACCACCCTTATTGGCTGAAGGGAAATCTCTGATCTTATGACCAATCTGTCCATACCTAAAGCACCACCCTCTGCCAGCTAAACACTCACCAAGTTGACTCTTATAATATTTGTTGCAACTACGGTAAGGAGTCACCTTTGCAACACTCCCCTGAGAATGAGAACCTGATCCTCTACCTGTCTGGTCATGCTTAAGCCTAGGGGCCTGAGTAGGAGTGCTGAATGATAAAAGCATGGGTCCTGATGACCTCTTCTGAAATGAAGAACGGTGTCCACCTTCGTACCTTTGATGACTAAAACCCAAATTCTCTATTTTGGCCCTCTTATTCTCGCTTGCCATTTCCTTCAACTTATCTCCCTTAATTTGCTGAGCATGAGTCATAAGCCTAGAGATATCCATGTTCCCCAAAAGCATAGTGGACGTGCACTCCTTATTAACCAAGTTTGACACCCATTAAATGAACTTACTCATCTGATCTCTCGGATCGTCCACCATAGATAGAGCATATCCAGAAAGGTAGGTGAACGTCAACTAGTACTCCTGAACTGACATAGATCCTTGCCTTAATTTTATGAACTTCTAGCCTTAGCCTTCCTCAACTCCCTAGGGAAGAACTAATCAAGAAATGCTCTCTCAAATCACTCCCAAGTCATAAGGACCGCATCCCTAGCCCTAGCATCCTTCCTCTAAGTATAGTAAATGTGAGCCATATCCTTGAGCTGATAGGAAGCTAGATCAACACCATAAACACCGATAACCTCTATCACCTCTAAAATTTTCTTCACTTCATCCATGAAATCCTATGAATCTTCACCAACCTTAGACGCCAAAAATTCTGGCGGGTTCATACGGATGAATTCTCAAACTCTGGCAACAACTTTCCCACCATGAGGGTTAAAAGGAACAGGTGCTTGTTGATTGGCCTGATTGGCCATCATATATGCTAACATCTGAATGACATTCCTAAACTATGCATTTGTGACCTTGTGGTCTGGAACTGGAGGATTAGCATTTCGATTGGTTGCTCGGTGATGCTTGGCACAACGAGAAGGCATAATCTAAAATGTATAAAGATTAGATTATAGGAGTAATAGAGTTAAACTCTATCGCACGACATGATCATGAAAGAAGTGGAGTTTTTCCTAAAATATCTCATAGTCCCTCTCTCATAAGTGTGGCGCACTTCACATACATGAAAGAAACTCTTCTCGATGCAGCTTTCAGACATCCTAGAACTCTTGAACCTGATGCTCTAATACCATGTTTGTCATGCCCTGAGGCTACCCCCTAGATATAACATGGGACCCGAGATCACAAGTGATCCAAAGTTAATCCTTGGCCTTAGCATAATTTAAACATGCATAGAAAATAATAGCGGAAGAATATCTGAGACAACAAGCATACTAACTCAGTATAACATAAAAGTTTAAGAATGTCACAATTCAAAAACCAGAAACCTGAATAATTATCTATGTGTGAAAAGCCTCTAAAACCATCATAATGAGTTGCTAGGATAAGACCCCAGCTAACTCTAAGTACTGAAGAAAAGACATCAAAATACTAGACTCATAACTAGTCCTCGAAAGATGAGGGCTCACCAACAATTACTGGATAGCCGGCGGTCTTTAGCCACGAGCCTGAGAATGGGAGCCTGAATATGCATCATAATAGGATACATCACAAGAATATGCATCAGTACTATGGAATGTACCGAGTATGCGAGATTATGCAATAACATGGTAAAAATATACTTAAAACATTCATAAAGTTGATTCCAAGCATAATAAGAGATATTGTAAGTAAATATCATAGTTTAACCATAAGACATGAAATAGAAGTCAAACTTCAAAATAGAATATCATATAAATTTAATAGCTTGAAAAAATTCATATGGGAGTTCCTCCTAACCAACATAGACAATGTAAGCTACATGGAATCCGATGTATATTCCCCATCGAGAGGACCCAATATACCTTGCCAGGATATAAAGGCATGGCTGGCGTGATCACTAGTTCTAATACCTAACTGAAGAGCTAATAAACATACAGTGGCACATAGTTTTGGGACTTAAGGGTATGCTAAACCCATTCCAACTCGATGCTCAATACTACTCCCAAAAACATACTTTAGCTCATATATAAACTGGGACACATGATGCCAAAATTGATTGAAAAGCATAACGACATATCTAATGCTATGCCATTCTCAAATTATAAATCTTAAACCTTAGAATAGCCATAATTCAAATGTACTTCTTTCTAAAATTCATAGCTTGAAGAATTAGGCATGTAATTTCATAAATACTTGAAGTGATGTTATCTAAACATGCCAGTTTTACCTAAAATCATGCAATTGGGTGAAATCATGCTATAAGTCATCATCAATGCATGGGCTTTTGAAATACTTGAAGAACTTTATATAAAATCATGGTACAAGACTAGAAACCATGAATTGATATTAACAAACTGAATTCATAATAATTTCATAAATTGGGTAAGAATCCTAGTTTCATAAATTCATAAATTTAAAGTAAAACTTGAGGTATTGGGAATAAGGGTAAAAGGAATCCCTTATTGAATACTCACATACCTGAATTGAAGCTTTCTTAATCTAGAACTTGAGGAATGAAGGCTTAAAAATGGACTCCTTAGCTTGGAACTTGTGAGAATGGAGTTATTTCCTCTTTTAGAGATTGAATGAGGGTTTGGGGAAAGACTTAGGCTAATTGGGGTTAATACCCTTGTAGAATTATCAAAAATGACCTCACTTAGGAGTTAAAAGAGCATGAATTACCAAAATACCCCTAGGAAATAAGCTTGAAAAACTACTGAAGTGACTCGGCTTCAGGTACCTTGGATGGGTCTACGAACCATAGATTGGAATAATGGCTCTGGAAAATACTCGTGGAATCAGAATTCACTTTTGAGTCTTGCTAAACTTCCATTTCCACGAGTCATAGAATGGCCCGTGGAATAAAATGATGAGTCATCAATTTACTCGTTGTTTCCAAGACCGTCATGGAGGGTCCTCTGATTATCAGAACCATGTATCATAGGATGGTTACGTGGTTCTGATCCATAATCCATAAAGTGATCCATAGATTTTAAGAAGGCAAAATAGATGGTCAAACCACAGATCAGTTCACAGGTCATTATCCAGAACGATGGACCGTTAACCTGATCGTGATCCCTAGGAACATCAGAAATTTGCAAAATTCCAAGTTTAATAGCTGGTTTGAATTTTGAGGTGTTACAATATCTTCCCCTTGTGATCATTCATCGTCGAATGAAGGCTAAGTAAGGAAATCAAAAGAAAACATCAATACCAACCAATAAAATAGAAAAACTTAAGAATAAACATGAAGACTGAGTTTTTAACTTAAAAAATATGACTGAACTAACTTCGAAAAACATGAATCCATGCTAGGATCATGAGAAAATCTAATGGAATAGAATCTGAGGGACATACTAAGGAAGAAACTATTTTCTCATGTTGAAATTGGATCGGAAGGAAAGAGATGATGATACTTGGCCTTCATGGCTGCTTCTGCTTCTGAAGTAGCTCCCTCAACTAACTTGTTCCTCCAAAGGACTTTCACCGAAGTGACTTCTTTGTTCCTCAACCTTTGAATCTGACAATCAAAAATCTCAATGGGAACAACCTCATAAGTGTGCGTATCCTTCACACCCACATCCTCTAAAGGTACACTTTTAAGGCTTGTTTAACTTCCATTTCCATGAGTCACAGAATGGCCTGTGGAACAGAATGATGGGTTGTCAATTGACTTGTGATTTTTAGGACCTTCATGGAGGGTCCTCTAATAATCAGAATCACAAATCACAGGATGGCTACGTGGTTCCGATCCATGTTTTGTGAAGTGGTCCGTAGATTTAGAGAAGGCAAAATAGACGTTCAAACCATGGATCATTTCATGGGTTGTTATCTAGAATGATAGACCTTGAACTTGATCGTGATCCCTGGGAACGTTAGAAATTCACAGAATTCCAAGTTTACGGCTGGTTTGAATTTTGATGTGTTACAACTACTATAGAAGAGTAAGTCACAAAAAATGAAAAAACATCCCCAAAAACGTCTAGAATTCTCAAAAATATTTTGGGGAAGGGCAAAGACAATTTGGGCGATTCTCCATCATATTTTCATCAAGTTTATTCCTAAAGGTAAGTAAATTACTCCCCTAATTTAGTACTTCAAATTATGTACCTTAGAATCAATAGTTATGGGCTTTGGGAAGGTTTTGGCTTGACCTAGAATGGAAAATCTGGTAGAACAAGGAATGTGGGTGTAGAAAACCTTGGATTTTGTGCATAAATAGTGTATTTCATAATTTTACATCATAATTTGCTAATGTGACCATGAAATTGATAGTTTTAGGAAAATTATGGGTGGAATAATCACGGGGTTTGGCCTGGGGATTAGGAATAGGATAATCCAGGTATTTCCAGGACACATTAATTGACTTTGGGTAATTGTGATTGTTTTTAGTCCAAGAATAAGCTAAAGCTTAAAAAAAAGGGAAATCTCAGGTATAGTAGAGCATTCGGGCATAATTCGAGGTAGGTGATGATTGATTACTACCCATTTATGATATGTGTGCTTATTAACTATTACATGAGTGTTGCATGTACAATTCATGTGTTAGGGAATAAGTTAATGAATGTTACTGATATTTGATTGTCAATCTTGTGAAATAAACTTGTCTTTAATACTTATTGGTTTTACAAGTGTGGTGCATGTTTATTATGATTGGTTATTGTATTATCTGTGACATTCGATTGGTTTGGGTATCATGCCTGGTACAAATCATTAGTTCGCTTGGGTACCACACCTGGTATAGGATATCTAGCAATTGTCTCGAGTACCACACCTAGTACAGATTCTATCATGGTTGGCTTTGGTACCACGCCTTGTATATGTTTTAGTGTGTTTTTCTGTGTTGGTTCTATGAGTGAACTGGGTTATTTCTTGTGATGCAATTATTACTGTGTTGGTCCCATGAGTTGTCAGATATTGCATTTAAATGCTAGGTTAGTTCTTATGTAGATTAGAATTGCATATTAAACATTATCGATGATATCTTTGGGATCCTTTGGTGGTTTGGGTTACTTGAATGGCGTATGGGTCGTATATATTATTGTTCTTGTGGTTTTAGGACACGCTTTATATAGTTGATAAGTCAGGTTATTGTCTGAAAGTCTGGGTTATATTTGCTGACTTGTTTATACAGGTTGTCCTACCTTACAAAGTTTTAGTTAAGTGTTCATATTTCATTTATTGGAGTGGCCAATGATCCTACCAGTACACTATTGTTTTTGTGTACTGATACTGCACTTGCTCTTCTTTTGTTGAGTACAGGGCAAATTCCAGCAGCTATTGTGCAACCTCAGTTGTGATACAAGTATTTTTTGAATCTAAGGGTGAGCTACTTCTTCTAAGCTGCCATGGATTTGTCATTCCTTTCTAGCCCATTGTTCGGACTCAGACTACTTTATTTTAGGGTTGCATCCCTGTATTATAGACTTGTTAAATATTTTGGTATACGACTTTCAGATTCTAGGGGTTATTTCCACAGGGATTCTTGTTATTATATTTCAGATGTGAACCTTAGTTTCTTTAATGAAAATTGGTTTTATCTTCTTAGATTTTGATAAGTGTTGACTTGATTACTTAGTTCGCTCACCGGAGGTTTTGGGTGGGTGCCACTGTAGGTGAGTTAGGTCATGAGAAAGATGGTATCAGAGCCCTAGGTTTTTTCATCTCATTGTACTAAAATGGGTCTAGTTGAGTCTTGAGAAATGGTATGGAGATGGTTTTACTTTTCTTCGAGAGGCTACAGAACTTTAGGAAACTATCTCTTATTTCTTCCTTCGTTCTATAACTTGATTCCAATTGGTATCTAGCGATCCAAATTGGTATCTAACTTCATTCATTCTTTTATCCGTAGATGGTTAGCACCAGATAAAATGCAGCCAGGGCAGCAGCTTCAACTGCAGGACTGGTGGCTAGAGGGCAAGAAAAGGGCAGGGGCAGGGGCAGAGAAAGAGTAACACCTGCCAGGGGGTGGAGCTCATGGCAGTAGGTGAGCCAAGGGTGGAGACCCCTTCCCCACCCCAGGATCCTGTTGAGTAGGAGGCTGAGGTTGTGCACAAGGAGGGCACAGAACAGAAGGAGGCGACATCGGTCAGAGGTGTAGGTCTTCCCCATATGTCATTTGAGGTAATTCAGCAGGTGTTTGCATTACTGAGCGGGCTAACAGGTACAAAATCCACCCCTACTATGACAGTGGATCAGCTTTCGGGCACTCATCCAACTATTTCCATAGCTTCCAAGATGGATAAAGCATCGGGTACTGATGCATTCTTTCATCTGATGCTAGGCCCTGTTATGACCGAGATCGAGCATGAGTTGTTGACCAAGTTCTTAAAGTTGAAACCTCCGTCTTTTCATGGTATAGAGAAGGAGGATGCCTTTGAGTTTATTCTGGATTATTGTGAAAGAATGCATAATTTGGGTATTGTACGATAGCATGGGGTGGAGTTTGTTACTTTTCGGCTGCAGGGTGATGCTAAGCAGTGGTGGAGGGATCATGTAGAGTGTCGATCTTCAATATTTCCTCTGATGACTTGAGATCAATTTTATGCTCTATTTTTGGAGATATATGTGCCTCGCACTCTGAGGGATCGCAAGAAGGATGAGTTTTTGGACCTTGAGCAGGGTAATATGTCTGTTTTAGCTTATGAGGCTAAGTTTCATGCCTTGTCTCATTATGCTACCCAACTATTAGGCACTTAGGAGGGGAGGATTCGCATGTATGTTAAGGGTCTGAATACTGAGTTCCATGTTCTATCCATTTATAAGACTTCTGTAGGGAAGAGTTTTAATGAGGTGACCAATTATGTAATAAAACTGGAGGGGGTCAGGCAGGTTGGGACGGCTAAGGTGTTAGCTAAGAAGTTCTGAAATGAGGGTAACTTCAGTAGTTCTTACTCTAGAGGTCCCAATCAGTAGGTCTATTCAGCTCGCTCTATTCAGTCAGCCCTGCCAGCTTCTCCAGGTGGTTGTTCAGGGGCCAAATAGTAGTTTTTAGCTCCTAGAGGCCAGTGGGCTTCTTACTCTTTTCTAGCAGGCCCTCTATTGATCAGGGATGCTTTCATTGTGATGATTTGAGTTATTTTAAGAGGGAATGCCCTCTCAGACAAGCAGTAAATCAGATGGAGCATTCGACTAAGGCTATAGTTCCAGCAGGTGGAGGTGGCCATGGCAGAGGGAGCCCACAGGGTGGGCGAGGGAATTTTTAGGGAGGCTATGGAAATAGGGGGAATGGTAACGCGGGAAGGGAAGTGGTGTATCCAGCTAAAGAGGTTGCCCGAATTAATAATAGAGCCTATTTGTATGCCTTCCCGAGGAAGTCTGAGGTTGAGGCGTTGAATGTTGTGATAACAGATACAATTCTACTCTGTGACTGGATGGCTTCTGTTTTATTTTATCCAGGTTCCACATATTTATAAATATCTGTTAAATTTGCCTTGGGTCTAAAATTGATTTGTAATGTTCTTGATTCCCCTATTCATATTTCTACCCTAGTTGGGGAGTCTGTGGTAGTGACCCATATGTATAGTACGTGCTCTGTGGCATTTATGGGTTTTCAGACTTAGGTAGATTTGGTTATTCTAGATATGCTAGATTTTGATGTTATTTTGGGTATGACGTGGCTATTTCCGTATCATGTTGTGTTAAACTTTAATTCTAAGACAGTAACTCTAAAGATTATGAGTAGGGATAGACTAGAGTGGGAAGGTGTGTACAGACCTAAGCCGACAAAGATTATATCATTTATTCGGGTTAGGAAGCTAGTGGGGAAAGGTTGTTCAATCTTGTTGGCTCACTTTTGGGATATTAATGTGGGGTCACCTTCCATTGAATTTGTTCCAGTGGTTTCTAAAATTCTGGAGTTAATTTTGGCGGATTTACCTGGCATGCCTCCAGATATGGACATTGACTTCGGTATAGATTTGGAGCTAGGCAGTCGACCAATCTCTACTCCTCCTTATCGTATGGCTCCGGAAAAGTTGAGAGAACTTAAGACTTAGCTTCAAGAACTTTTAGATAAGGGATTTATTCATCCCAGTGCTTCACCTTGGGGTGCTCCAGTCTTGTTCGTAATGAAGAAGGATGGTAGCATAAGGATGTGTATAGAATACATGCAAATAAACAAGGTTACCACCCAAAATAAGTATCCTTTACCTCGCATAGATGACTTTTTTTATCAGTTGCGGGGTGCTTCGGTGTTTTATAAAATTGACTTATGGTCAGGGTATCATCAGCTAATGATTAGGCTTGAGGATATACCTAAGATGGAATTCCGGTCTCGGTATGGGCATTATGAGTTCCTGGTTATGGCATTTGGGTTGACCAATACGCTGGCAGTATTTATGAGTTTAATGAATGGTTTCTTCAAGTCATTTTTGAATTCCTCTATGATTGTGCATATAGACGACATTTTGATTTACTCCAAGAGTAAAGAGGAGCATGCAGAGCATCTCCGCATTGTTTTGGGGATTCTAAGGCACCAGAAATTATATGCCAAGTTTTTGAAGTGTATATTTTGGTTGTCTTCGGTTGCTTTCTTAGGGCATGTGGTTTCAGAAAAAGGGGTGATAGTGGAACCCCAAAATATTGAGGTAGTTAAGAGTTGGGTCTGGCCTAGCTCAGTGACTGAGATTAGGAGTTTTGTAGGTCTTGCAGGCTATTATCGTAGGTTCGTCAAGAACTTTGCTTCCATTGCTACTCACTTGATAAGGTTGACTAAGAAGGAGGTACTTTTTGTTTGGTCTGACAAATGTGAGGAGCGTTTCCAAAAGCTTATAACACTTCTGACTACAACGTGCATCCTATCATTGTCGGTTGAAGGTAAGGATTTCATTGTGTTTTGTGATGCTTCAGATTCGGTTTTGGGTGCAGTGTTGATGCAGGACAAGAATGTAATAGCTTATACTTCAAGGAAATTAAAGCCCCATGAAAAGAATTACCTAAACCCTGATTTGGAGTTGGCAGCAGTGGTATTTGCACTCAAGATCCGGAGACACTTCCTCTATGGTGTCAAGTCTGAAGTGTTCACAACCATCACAGCCTGTAGCATGTGTTTACATAAAAGGATTTGAATTTCAGATAGAGAAGGTGGATGGGGTTGTTGAGAGAATATGATGTGACCATCTAGTATTATTCGGGTAAAGCTAATGTGGTGGCAGATGCATTGAGATGGAAAGAGGTTAGCATGGGTAGTTTGGCTTATTTGATGGTGTTCAAGCGACCCTTGACTAGAGAGATTCGGACACTAAAATCCAAGTTCATGCAGTTGGGCATTTCAAAAAAGGGTGGAGTGCTAGCCAGTGTTGAGGTTAAGCCCACATTTCTGGGGAAATAAAACCCAAATAGTTTAAGGATGCACAATTGAACAAGCTTCGAAATAAGGTGGTATCTGGGGAGGCTCAGGATGCCACACTGGATATTGGCGGGGTGTTATGCTTTAGAGGGCGGATTTGCATCCCTCGGGTTGATGACTTAATACAAAATATGTTGATAGAAGCTCATGGTTTGCGGTACTCGATTCATCCGGGCGTAACCAAAATGTACGAAAACTTGAGGCAACTTTATTAGTGGCTTGTGATGAAGAAGGACATAGCTGAATATGTGTCTAAGTGTCAAAATTATCAGTAAGTGAAATATAAGAATCAAAGGCATGCATGATTGCTTCAAAGGATGCCCATTCTCTAGTGGAAGTGGGAAAGGATAGCCATGGACTTCATGGTGGGTCTTCCTAAGACCATGGGAAAGTATGACTCCATTTGAGTCATTGTAGACAGGCTGACCAAGTCAGCTCATTTCATTCTAGTCAGGGTGGATTATAATTCCCAGCAGTTGCGCAAGATTTACGTCAAGGAGATAGTGAGATTGCATGGGGTGCCACTCTCCATCATTTCAGACAGAGGTACGCAGTTTACTTCTAAGTTCTGGGGCAAGTTACAGGAAGAGTTGGGCACCCAACTCACTTTTAGAACTACTTTTCATCCTTAGACGGATGGTCAGTCGGAGAGGAAGATTCAGGTGTTGGAGGACATGTTGAGAACATGTGTGATCAATTTTGGGGTTCATTGGGATAAGTTTTTCCAATTGTGTAAATTCTCATAAACAACAACTATCACTCCAGTATTGACATGGCCCCATTCGAGGAACTTTATTGGATGGGATGTAGATCACCCATAGGGTGGTTCGAGGTAGGCAATGTGAATCCTTTGGGTGTTGACTTGGTGAAGGAAGCTTAGGAAAAGGTGAGAGGTATTCAAACCAAGTTATTGGCAGCACAGAGCAGGCAAAAAGAGTATGCAGATCATAAGGTAAGGGACATGGCATTTTAGGTTGGTGAACAGGTTCTGTTGAAGGTGTCACCAATGAAAGGGGTAATGCCTTTTGGCAAGAGGGGTAAGCTTAGCCCTTGGTATATTAGTCTATTTGAGGTTCTCGAGATTATAGGGCCGGTAGCTTACAAGTTAGTATTTTCATCGAGTTTATCCAGAGATCATCCAATTTTCCACGAATCCATGCTGAAGCGATACCATGGGGATAGGGAGTACATCATCAAATGGTATTTGGCCTTGTTAGACAAGGACCTTCAGTATGAGGAGAAACCAGTTTCTATTTTTGATCGGGATGTCCAGAAATTGAGAACGAATAAAATCAGATTGGTGAAGGTTCAATAGAAGCATCGTCCGATTGAGGAAGCCACTTGACAAGCTGAGAAGGACATGCAGGATAAGTACCATAACCTGTTTGAGGATTCAGGTAATACCTTTTTCTCTTATTTTTGCTCATGTTTTTTGTGTTTTATCGTTCAGGGATGAATGATGGGTAAATTGGTATCTATTGTAATGACATATTCCTTCATTATAGGTGAGCTATTCGTGCGAAGAAATGGCTTAGAAAACTTCCAGTTTTGAAAGTATTTTGGGCTAGGCTAGTCTCGAATGAATTCTGAGCGAGGTAAGGTCTAAGTAAATCTGGGAAAGGATTTGGTGAAATATATAAAATTGAGCTAGGATTCCTTTTAGTTAAGATGTTAAGGAGTTCGTAGGACTTTTCAAAAGTGAATTTGGGTTAGTAAAACTCCCTGTATTGAACTTGATGTGAAAGGGTTGGTCTGGAATGTTAAGGGGTGAAGGTGTGTTATGAATTGGGAAAAATTAGGAGAAATACCAAGTTATAATTCCATTTCAACTACTATAGCGGGTGACACACCACTATGGCGATGACCGCTATAGTGGAGAAATTCCCGCTACAGCGGAAGTCAGGGCGGTCAACCCTACTATAGCGGGCGGCTTCCACTACAACGGTGCTGCTATAGTGGGATAGGACTGCTATAGAAGAATAAGTCACAGCAAATGCATACATTTCTTCAAAAATATTCAGGAATTCTAAAGAACATTTTGGGAAAGGGAAAAGGCAATTGGGCAATTGTCCATCAAATTTTCATCAAGTTTCTTCCTAAAGGTAAGTATATTAGTCCCGTAACATAGTATTTTGAATTCTACCCCTTAAAAATGATAGTTACGGTCTTTGGGGACGATTTGGATTGACCTAGGATGGAAAATCTGGTAGAACAAGGAATATGGGTGTAGAAAACCTTGGGTTTTTTGCATAAACTGTGTAGTTAATAATGAATAACCTGTACCAGACGTGGTACCTGAGCCAACCAAAGAATCACAGACATCACAATAATCACAACCACAATGAATAACATACAACACTTGTACAACCAAGAAGCATTTAAAATAGTTCATTGCATGCAATTAAAACTTAAGACATTTCTAACACTTATTCCCTTATCCCGAAACACACATGGTGCAAGTAATACTAAAGAAATAGTTATAATGCACACATAACAAGTTGGGATTACAACCACCATCACCTACCACAACAGGTACAATTTGTTATTCGAATCTTGATGATCTATACGAAGACTAATCCTGGCCTAATACATTAAGTATATTAGCTCATATACCTCGAATCCTGGAACTTATTTAAGAGTATATATACATCCATGAGAAAGCTATTACCCAATACAAAAAGCCTAGTACCTCCTAGCTCATCTGTCCCCTCATCATACCAACCCAAGAAATCTGCTATGGCCTAACAACCCTCTTAAAATTTGGTTATACGAGGATTAACAATCATAACTTCCAATAAATCAATCATATTACAGGATCACACTACCCATAATAGTAAATTCCACCCCAACCTTCCAGTTTAAAATATGTTTGTCTCTCCAGACTCTGTGCTCAAAGGCCTAAGCATGAAATCTCCCATAAATCTACAACATATTAGGTGGCAAAAATAAGGTCTAAATTACTCAGTTAAACCTAGCCTACCTGGACGCCAAACAACTACTGCAGAAGTCTAAACATGAAATTTTGGCTCTGTGGAGGTGAATTCTGATGAGAACTAGGCATGGAATCCATGCGTTTTACCCCCATCCGAGTTTAAATCCCTCCTTTCTATTGTTTCCTAGCTCTAAGGCACCCAAGGAGGGTTTTTGGAGTAAGCCTCATCTTTTTTGAAACTGAAAAAGAGTAGTCAAAAATATAAATCCCACATTCTAGGTTACTGGTTCCATCAGCTTGCTATAGCAGCCTACAGACTCCTACTGCGATGGCACTATAGCGGGAAAATTCTTGTTATATCAAGATGATGTCATCCCAAGCAAACCTTTAAATTTCAAAAAAAAATTATCGTGTCACCCCAAATTAAATTGAGAGCATATTTCCACAGTTTGCATATGCCACAATGAGGTGCCTTTTGGTAACGACTGAATAGGTTATTATAATATATACAAATTTATCCATTATTCATCCGAGAATTATAGCCTTACATGAATCACCGAACTTCATTCCCTTTGATATACTGGAAACCCTGGCCAGGATTATTACCATTCTACCTTATCGAGAAAATCCCCCTCCCCCCTTTGAGTCGCACGAGACTAGTTAAAGCAACCCCTCCCCAAGCACCCAAGAAATTTGGGGCTTCATCAATATACCATAGCGAAGGAATTTCAAACAATACTGAAATAACTGCTCTAGTTCAAAGTTGTTTGGATCCCTCTATAGTGGGAATTATTCTGCTATAGCGTCCAACCTCCTGCTATATTAGGTGCCAACAGTTTAAAGGGGTGGGAAATGGGTTTATCCCCCTTTTTCACCGGATAAACACCACTCTTCCCCTGATAACTATGCTCCTGATATTGGAAAATAAGGTAAATCGCTCAACTTTACTTTCCTTACTTTATTGCACGGGTATTCCTGTTCTAGGCTCGAATTTTAATGAAGAGAATAAGTAGTGGGTTGGTTTTTAAATTTTGAATTTTAGCTTTTTTTTGGTTGAATCCTTGAATCAGGGATGCTTCCCTTATATTTACAGTGCTCCCACAGCTTTTGGGCATAAGAATTACGGGGTTCATGGCCAAAATGGGCTCAAAATCATAAGGAATATGAAGGGTTATTTCTTCGTTTAAAATGTTAATTTGGGTAATTTTTAAGAGTTATAATGCCCAAATTTTTGCATGAAATAGTAGTAGGGTACTTTGGGAACACTGATCTAAACTTGGAATGTTAAAACTGGAATTTTGGGTCAAGAGGCGTCATTGTTACACCTCTTGAATTTATGGGACGATGAAGGTCACTATAGTGGCCTTGCTTCACTATAGTGATGCTGCTATAGTGGATAAATTCCTACTATAGTGTCGTCACCGTAGCGGGAGACTGCAGGCAGTAGCCTTCCAGCAAAGCCAAGAATTGGTCTTTTTCTCCAAAATTTATTTCCTTAGCACTATACGAGTCCTAATTCACCCATTTAGTTAATCTTGTAGATTCAACCATTCAATGGCTTCTAACCAAGAACACATACAAGCTTACAAGAGGTTCCCCGATGATGCTAGTCGAGAAAGATTTCTCGACTACTGGAGGATCGAGTTCTATTTTGAGAGGGGTTTCCATATGATCGAGGTGGGAGAGAATGCAGGGGATTTCTATAACCAGCTCCATAAGTTCGGCTGGGATCCATTGGTGGAGGATCCTTCTTCTGAGATCTCAAGCTGGGTGAGGGACTTCTATGCCATACTCCCTACCGGGCTTTGGGATGACCCCAAGCCCACCATTCTCATCCAATGAATGGATGTCCCTATGGATTTCTGGACCATCAATGAGGTACTAGGAGTACCAAATGTCTCAAATTCAGCATACGATGTATAACGTTGGGAGATGGACATGAAATGGTTGAGGGACATACTGATAAAGGAAGAGTTCAGGGACCAGGTCTACTGGCCCAGTATCTAGGACGTCACGAGCACTTACTTCACATCCGATGTTAGGAGGTGGCTGAACTTGGTGTCTCAAAGGATTCATCCATCAGGCAACCTTACCGACGTGACCTACCCTCAGGCTTTGGTAATGGCATGAGCCATACAGGGTATTCAGCTTAATGTGGGGGTGCAGATTGTGTCTGAGTGGAGGGACTTCTACTGGGGCAATAAGAAGGGCCCCTTTCTTCCTAGTCTAGTTTCTTTACTGTGCAGGCGAGTTAGGGTACCAAAGAGGTTGCCGACAGAGAGCTGGAGATGGACCCAAACTTCCACCCCCTCTAGGTAAAGGTGATCACTTCCAAGGGAAAGAAGAGAAAAGTGGGTGAGGCCGAGAGTTGCCAAGCTGTAGAGGGAGTTGATGATGATGACGACGATCCTTCCCCTCATTCCCAGGTCCAGCCCCCGATAACTAGCAATCGCCGGGAGGCGTACATGGCCACAGTTAGGAGATTTATGGAGAACACCCCTACTAGAGCCGCAGCCCTACCTCCCACTGCCCAGGACTATGCAGCACTTTGTAGGGGCTTAATGAGGAGAAAAAGAAGAGGTGTTTCTGGGATCGCATGCTTGCATGGATGTGGAAGACCATGAAGGTTATGATCAGCTGCGCCGTCCCTACTCAGGAGCATCCCCAGCTAGAGCCAGAGGACATATGTGAGTTTTCTTTCCTCAGTGACACAGATGCAGAGGACCCCGCCCCTACAGCCCTTGATGGTGATGAGGCATCCGGCTAGGACCTTCCCCCTTTTATTATATATACTATTACTTTTTTTGGGTTTGCCCCCATTTAGGGAATGTACTAGACATTTTCTATCCTTTTTCCCTTTTTCTTTTTATTTTACGCACATGGATGCTAGCTTAACAATATTAATCTTATATGCATGCTAAAATTACTCATAGCGATTTTCCCTTATTCCCGCAGTAGCTCCCAGCTGAAACAAACTATTTAAAACACCCTGGGAATGAAAGGAAAAATAGGGAAAAATAGGGCAGGGATTCTGTCCTACTCGAATTGCTATAGCGGCTTGCACGCTGCTACTGTGACGCCGTTATAGAAGAAACAATCCGGCTATAGAAGGATCTCCATAGCGGGTCAGTCCTTCTATGGTGGCCCCGACTGTAGCAGCCCAAAAAATTTCAATTTCTACAAAGTTCCCTCATTTCCCATATTCTTTTATCAACATAAACACCTGAAATTGCATTATGGCCTTAATATAACCTCAAGACCAATCCCCGCAATGCATAAACAAGAACTTAGCACCACAAAATCATAAAACCAGTCATGAATCACACTAGAAAACTATTCAAAATATCACATTCCCGCTATCATACAACAATAGCCCTTTCCCCTATGGTTCTCAATCAATTTTGACTATCTTGACACTGGATTTTCCCCACAGCCACAAATCCTTTTGTCCTTTTACCATTTTTACCACCGGTAAGTCCATGCCCAAAATTTAGGACAAATTTTTTTAGTTAAACCACATAGCATTTTATCCCTTAACCAATCACACATAACCCCTTTATGATCTCTTCCTAACCATGAATTTTATAATAATTCAAGCAATTACGCACCACACATTTGCAATCCTCCAACCAATACAAATACACATAAGCACAATCTCAAGCTTCATCACTAAAATAGGTCCTGTTTATTATCTTTTATTCTCCTCAAGGATGATCATTAGCCTGATCATATATGCATTTACATAGCCTCTAAGGCCAGATACCAATTGGAACCTTCCTAATTCCCACATCTTTGTTTGTGTCATTTCAGCCAAAAACAACTCTATTCATTTACCTCGTTAAGATACCAATTGGAATCAAGAGATACCAATTGGACTCAACCCATACAAGCAATCAATAGACCACACAAAAGGAATGAAGAAAGTTGAATAATTTCCTAAAATGCTTCATAGCTTTCCAAGGATTAGATGTGGACGTCAACATATCGATTTGCAGGACTCTATCCAATATTTGCTCTTATATTAGGAGATCAGTAACCTAGGTTCTGATACCAATTTTTCATAATCCAACTACCAGGTCATGCGGGCACCTACTCTAAATCACCTATATAGGAGAACCCATATCACCTAATTAAAACAAGTAATGCGTAAGTAAATAAGAAACATGAATATTTGTCTTAATAAAATAGAAACTAATTTCAAACTTTGATTACAAACAAAAGCTTTTCAAAATACGATTGAACCCTTCCTAAGAACTAGTCTAAATAGGTGCAAGAGCTTCTAAGAGAAGTACAAGATCAAAACAAGATACAACTCACATCATAGGAAAGAGATAAGTAGAAGCTGCTGGAGATCACCATCGTCTTCACCTAGGAAACATCACTGATCCTACAACCAGACTATACCCAAGGCATAGCAAGATTATTATCAATATAAATAACATGTACTGATGGGCATCATCGGTCGATCCAAATCTTCCACATAACATCATGTAAAAATCCAAAAGAAAGCATGCAACTTTAAAAGTATATAGTCAGGGTCCTTTATCAGCAACTCATACTACCCAAATATATTACTTGTGAATCTCATTCTCTCTTCCCAAATTCCTCATTACCTTATTCCACTGCCAACTCAACCATTAGAGAACGTCCCACTCCATTAACTTGGTCATAAGCTGACCCGACGCTTATAACCCTTAGACTCATCCAGCCTACCCATACTGCCAACCACTAGAGATACCTCCCAATATCCGCTTTTGCTGCCAATTTGCCAGCTATCCCTATAGCGGGCCATTCATCCTCACTCAATATCCTAAGTCAGTAATCCTTTCCCCCAGCCCTTAACCAAGTCAAAGGACTAACTGCCAGACTATCAGTTACCACGCTGACTCAACCACCATACAAGACATGACCCAACCATATTAACAGACACATTCAATGTGTCACACCCTGCAAGTAACCTGTGCCACCCAAGGATCCTCAGGACATCATTTATGGTGCCAACATATAATGCCAGTTTACTCAAAGAAACCACCTGAACACCTGACATACTAACCCGACCACTCATGGACAAACACGTAATAATACATCACAACAGATAAGCATGATTCACTCATAAAACCAACACACATATCCAAATCAAACTTGTACCAGGCATGGTACCCGTGCCAACTATAATGAAACTGTACCAGGCGTGGTACTTGAGCCAATCAATGAATAACCTATATCAAGCATGGTACCCAAGCCAACTGATAATCTGTACCAGGAAAGGTGCCCAAGCCAATCGAAGAATCACAGATATTATAGCAATCATAACCATAATGAAAAACATACCATACTTGTACAACTAACAAGGATTTAAAACAGTCATTGCATGCAATTGATACTTAACACATCTCTAACACATTCCTTTATCTCGAAACGCACATGGTGCAAATAATACTAAAGAAATAATTATAATGCACACATCATGAGTTGGGATTACAACAACCATCACCTACCATAATAGGTACGATTTGTTATTCTGTCACAACCCAACCCATTGTGAGTGGCACCCACCTGAAACCCCCGTATGAGCGGACCAATATCAACCCAACACTTAGTAAAGTCTAACAGCTCAAAACCAGTTTGCATTAAAGATAAACTAGCATTCACATCTAAACTAAAAAACTAACAATATCCTGCGGAAATTACCCCTAGAATTTGAAAGTCATCATACCAAAACCATCTACCAAATGTCTAGAAACAAGGATGCAACCCTAAAAATAAGAGTTTGAGTCCGAACAGATGGACTAGAACTAAATTGGATTAAACCAAGGTAACCTGATAGGAGCAGCTCACCCTTGAAA
The DNA here is from genome assembly GCA_003996215.1 of Jaltomata sinuosa. Classification (NCBI taxonomy): domain Eukaryota; kingdom Viridiplantae; phylum Streptophyta; class Magnoliopsida; order Solanales; family Solanaceae; genus Jaltomata; species Jaltomata sinuosa. The sequence goes on along the minus strand of QJPP01007331.1, from coordinate 171,862 downwards.
TTTGAAATCGCTAGGACTAGATCAGAAGTTGGGTAGGAGCCACCAAAAGATGTCTTGTACTCATAAAAAGAAAACTAGTGCAGAATCAGTACATAACCACCATGTACTGGTAGGATCATCGTCCAGCTCCAATAAACAATAAATATACAATAAACCAAAACTGAGTAAGTAGTACAACATGTAATAACAGCCAGTAATGAAGTTTTGGGCTCCCAGCCTACCTTCTAACTTATCAACCACATAAACAAGTTCAATAATCATCTAACAATGAACAATAATCATGACACTTACTCTTTTACACATCACCATGACCTTCTAAGGTTCCCTAGACCAGCACCTAAATGTTAACATGCAATGCCCGGTCCATCCCGGGACCATCCCTATGTTTAAGTGTAACAACTCGGCCTCTCAAGGACCAATAAAAATTAATCACAGATTCAACAAGAAATCTGGTCCACTCATAAAACCATCAACAAACACAGTCCACAATGTATAATTAAACCCGTACCAGGCTTGGTACCTGAGCCAACCGATATAGAACCTGTACCAGGCGTGGTACCCGAGCCAACTATTAGTATTCCATACCAGGTGTGGTACCCGAGCCAACCGAATATCATACAAAACCAACAGTCAATAATTAAATAAACAGAAAATACCCTTGTAAAACCAACAAACAATAATCAAGTTCATTTCACATAATTGACACCCCAAATAATTGGATATTCATAACTTCCTTTCCTAGGCATGAAAGCACATGCATTACTAATTTATAGTTACATGTATATACATTGTATTTGGCAAGACAATAGCCATCAACTAACCTTGAATGGCCTAAAACTTTACTGGACTGGAGACTTCCCATTTTCGGAAGCTTCTAGTTACCCTTGGACTAAAAAGAAGCATACAATATACTAAAATCAGTCCAATGGCCTAAAATTACCCAAATTATGCAAAAATTCTAATCTCCAGGCCAACCCATAGTCATTCCACCCATTCCTGGGCTTTCCCATCATTAATTCTCCCTAGAATACCATTTTTACGATTACATTTAGCGAATATTAGTGTTTTTAACATCCATAAGCGATAATAAACACAACCTAAAAATTACACCACCTACAATTCCCTTTTTCCCCAGATTGTACATCCTTAGGTAAACCTAAACCTTCCCACAATCCCCAAGATAATAATTTTACTATGTAAGAAACATAGTACTAAGTTAGGGGAGCGAAATCCTTACCTTTAGGATGAAATTTGGCGGAAAACTGCCTTGAAAACACAAAAATTGCCTTAACCCTTTCCCAAAATGTTCTTCAGAAATTTTGAACATTTTTGGAGAAGTTTATGCATTAGTCCTGACTTATTCTGCTATAGCGGTCCATACAGTGCTATAGCGGCACCACCGTAGCAGAATCGACTGCTATGACAGTGTTGACTGACGTTGACTTCCGCTATAAAGAGAGAATTTCTCCACTATAGAGGTAGTAGTTGTAGTGCAATATCAATCGCAATAGCGGTTTACATGGGACGGAACCTTCAAAAATCCTCTAAAAGGGTCCATTTTACAATGCACTTTAAATCCTGGCGTTCTGAAATAACCCCCTCACATCAACCTTAATATCGGGAGTTTTACTTACCCGAATTCATTTCTGAAAATTTCCCCGGACTCCTTAATATCTTAGGTAATGGAAAAACTATCTCAACATAAGATACATTACCCAATCCTCACCTGAATGCCCTAGACTATACTTTACTCAGAAACTGGTCGAGACTAGCCTAGCCTAAAATTTTCACTTTCAAACCCGAAAGTTTTCTAACCTAAAACTTAGCACAAAAGGTTTACCCATAAAGATAGACCCTGTTATTACAACAGATACCAATTTACCCATTGTTCATCCCTGAATGATCAACTAGAAAAAGATGATTTTAAAGAGAGAAAGTATAGTACCTGAATCCTCAAACAAGTAAGGGTACTTGTCCCGTATGTCCTTGTTGGTTTCTCAAGTGGCTTCCTCAACCGGATGATGTTTCTATTGAACCTTCACTGACCAAATCTCTTTTTTCCTCAATTTCTGGACCTCCCGAGCAAGAATCACAACCGACTCCTCTTCGTATTGAAGATCCTTGTCTAGCAAAATGGAATCCCATTTTATAATATCCCCATCCCTATGGTATCGCTTCAGCATGGACACATGGAAAACTAGATATACTCCGGATAAATTGGGCGGTAGTGTTAACCTGTAAGTTACTAGCCCTATAATCTCAAGGACTTTGAATGAACTAATATATCGAGGGCTGAGCTTGCCCTTCTTGCCGAATCGCATAACCCCCTTCATTGGTGATACTTTTAGCAACACCTGTTTACCAACCTTAAAATCCATATCCCTTACTTTGCGATCTGCATACTCTTTCTGCCTGCTTTGGGCCGCTAGCAACTTGGTCTAAATTTCTTTTACTTTTTCCTGAGCTTCCCTCACCAAGTCCACGCCCAAAGGCTTCATATCATCTACCTCAAACCACCCTATGGGTGATCTACATCCCCTCTCGTGCAGTTCCTCTAATGGTGCTATATTAATACTGGACTGGTAGTTATTGTTGTATGAGAACTCATACAATGGTAGAAACTGGTCCCAATGACCCCCAAAGTCGATCATACATGCTCTCAGCATGTCCTCCAATACCTGAATTATCCTCTCCAACTGACCATCTATTTGAGGATGAAATGTCATGCTAAAAGTGATTTGGGTGCCTAACTCTTCATGCAACCTACCCCAGAACATGGAGGTAAACTGTGTACCCCTATCTGAAATGATTGAGAGTGGAACCCCGTGCAGTGTCACAATCTCCTTAACATAGATCATAGCTAACTGTTGTGAATTATAATCCACCCTGACCGAAATAAAATGAGCTAACTTGGTCAGCCTGTCCAAAATGATCCAAATAGAGTCGTATCTTTTAAAGATCTTAGACAGACCCACCACGAAATCCATGGCTATCCTTGTGATGACCCTTTTGGTCATCTTCACATTTACCTTTATTTATACTATTAAAGCTTTCATGTAGTGTCCCCAAGTCATTTATGGCTTGCTAGGACTGGTGGTTCGGTGCCCTGGTCATTCATTTGGTCATTTTGGCCGTTTGCCTGTTTTAGAGCTTTAACTTAGGATATAGTTGACTTCGGTCAACATTCTTGGTAAACGTGCTTGGAATCAGATTTTGACAGTTTCGTTAGCTCTGGATCATGGAGTTTGGTCTAGATGGACTCTTGGTTGGGTTTTGAGAGCTTTTGGTTCTGTTTTGTCTTGGTTTTTGTGTTTTAGCCAAGTTGAACTTAAAAGTTTGACTTTGGTCAACATTCAAAAAAAACGACCTTGGATAGAAATTCTGACACTGATGTTAACTCTACAATGTCAATTTTTTAGGCTAGAGGGACCTTTGGTCTGGGTCCCGAGGCTTCTGGACTTGTTTTAGGCCATGGTGTTCCATTTTGGAAATATTGACCTAACTTGTTTCTTGAGCGAGGGGCCCACTTTTTGTGCTATTGACCTCCGTTGGGATTTATGTTATTTCTGTTGAGTTCGGAATACCATTTTTAGTTGAATAGCTCTGCTTATTTGCATTCATGGGACCCCAGATGTGTTCCCGAGGGTCCATCAGAGAAATTTCCACGTTGGTTTTGGCTGTTGGGAGTTGGTACTATCATGGCACCAGCATGGCCTTTGCCTATGCAGTGGCCTGGCCGCATTTGTGCAAGGCATATGTCAGTTGCCCCTCTGCCAAGCCTTCTCCTAGGAGCTCCCATGGTAGCGTCTGCAGGACTGCGTACGCGGTGGTATGGCCACATTCGCACAAGGCAGGCGCCTGGCCTAGCCAGTGCTTGGCCTTCATATGCGCACTGGCTTCCCGCGTTCGCGTGCACACGTAGGCGGTGACCTGGCCACGTCTGCATAGGCACGTCTGGCAGCTTTAAGTTATCTTCTTCTCTGATCCTTCTCATTTTCAAACAAACTCCGTTCCTCCATCTCCAACGGCTTCTAAACCCCATTTTTCTCCACTTTTGAGCACCAAATTCCTGGGGTGATTTCACTATTGCATCGTGGTCATTTCCTATTATCTAATTTGGTATGTTCGTTACTAATTTCCCTTTTTTTCATTCATTAATTTTCCACCATTGATGTAAACTCTTGGAACTTGGAGATTCTTGTATATTCTGCCTTCTTGGGCTTGCATGATCGTGGGTTCGTAGAACTCACCTCCTTGGCGTTTTCTCTCGTTGTGGTACATAATCCTTGCCCAATTCTCAATTTTCATTCCTTAAATTCCCTCTTTGTGGTCTTGGCGTGTAGGGGCTATTTTATCTTGTTTTTCTTGCCCAATTGCTCTAATTCTTGAGGCATGCACTCTTATGATCATTCGATACTCTTTTGTTTTTGGCCACAGGTTGCGCAGCCCACGGGCCCACCGGTGACCCATATTTTACCTCAGCTATAATTATAGGAATATGAGTATTATTAGCCTCATTTTAATATGTTATTTATGTTTATGATAATTTTATTATCATTTCGGAGCTTTTCGGAGTTGTTCGGGCTCAGACATCATCATTCTAGAAGATTTTCATCAGATGGCAGGTAGGTTACGGTCTAACTTCTCTAGATTTCATATATATCATATAAAATTGTACTAATTGGCATCCTTGGGTTGGGTTATTAGCTTGGCACCACTAACCTTGACCGCTTTTCCATGTTCGCCTCATTTCTTTCGTCCATTATCTATAGTATTCTTCATAGATTGGTATTATCACCCTGGTGTTCTGGTGTTTCCTTGATATCACTCTGGACCACAGATGGTTGGCTAATCGGGGGTGTTCGTGAGTCCCGGACATTGTTTTCGCTACTTTAGGCTGGTTATCTGTGTTATAGAGTAATTGGAGCCTGTGCAGGGTTGATAGGTTGGTTGTGAGCTGTTGGGCTTTTATCTGTGATTGATCATGTCATTTTCATGCATATAAGATTTTGGCTTTGGGCCCACTTGTATTGATTTCCTAAACCTTGTATGGCCCTGGGGGCCCATTTTCGATGGAAATGACTGGGAAATGGTTTGGACTTGACTTGTGGATCTTCTTGGGGTAAAAGAGTTAAATTATGGTTTCTATCACAGTTTTACTACTATTACTAGACTCGGTAGAGCCGTAGTGCTAGTTGGATTTTCTTACAGATTTGAGATGATATTAGACTCGGTCAGACTGAGCAGCAGAGATATTTTACCACTCTCTTAGACCCGATTATGTCCAGGCACCTTTGGTGGGGTTTTGAGACGTATTTCACTATTCTAGACCTAGACAGAGTCTAGGAATGTGTGTTAGAGATTTGAGCCATTATCTTAGATCCAGACCCACTCCATATGATGTTTTTGAGATTGAGATATAGTATGGGGTCCGAGACCTCCATGGACCCTGTCATTCCAAACCAAGGGCCTTGGGCTGCATGTGCCAGAGGAAGGGTATACGGTGGAGTTGAGGTATACGGGCAAATTCCTTCCATGGAACCTATCTGCTGGGCCCGTTCGGCATCGAAAAAGGTATATACAAAGTTACTGTTCTACCCAAAGATCATCATGCATCATATTATTCCTTGTTTGAGGCTCTACCCTTGTTTGTTGTTTGCTGATTGTACGCTCTTGTTGTATGGGTGGCCGAAGGGTTTTGTTTTCACTTGTTTGCATTCCTCGGTTTTATGGGCGGCCGAGGGACTATAGGTAGACTCTTTGTTACCCTACCACAATACTATTCCCATGTCATGATTGTATATGAGGTTGGATACTGAGAGGTTGTTAGTTTCTTGACTTGAGATTTGTATGCTTAGTTGGTTATTGAATCTTGTTTTCGAGCATGACTATCTTTATTCTTCTTCTCCCTTCCATTGTATTTGAGGTTACCAGTATACCGCCCACTTCTAAACTCCTTATATATATTGTTATTATGAGGACCCCAGGTGCGTCATTTCTTACTTTCACATGTGCATGTTGTGTATATATATTCTACTTGCTAGGCTTGTATATTGTATTCTGTTGTCTTTCCCTCTGGGCTAGTTTTTTTGTACTTCTTCATTGATTCTGTGATGACTTGCTTCTACTCTATTTGTTACTATTCTTTTATCTTATATGTTCCCAGTCGACCTATGATACCTACTGGGTACCTTTTGCTTCGCATTTGGTGCTCATACTATACTCTGCATCTTTTACTGCAGATCCTAGTGTGGGCCATCACCGTTAGATTGTGGACATTCGTTCTTGGACATTTTGGATCGTCCCAGACTGAGGGTGAGCTCTTGGCACCCGGGGCTCTGCTTTAGTTATCTTTTGTATTATGTACTCACTTACTACTCAGAGACATAGTGTATACATTATTTTGGATCCCGTTTGTACTCCTTATATGTAATTTTGGTTCTTATATACTATGATACCAGTTCTTAGGTTGGTTTAGCTTCTTTTATCATCCCGTTTCTTATCTTTTCATCCTTTTCCCTTGTTTCTTCTATTTAAATTGTTCTTCCACTTTTGATTAGATAGTATCCCATTACTGACCTTTCTAGGCTACGGGGATTGGTTCACCTACATGGGGGTTGTAGGTGCCATTATAACCAAGAAATTGGGTCGTGATAGCTTGGTATCAGAGCCTAGGTTAACCGGTATCATCGGTATAGGAGCCAATGTCTAGTAGAGTCCTGCAGATCGGAGCGAAGACGTTCGTACTCAATCTTGGGGAGGCTATAGTGACATCTAAGTAAATAAGACTCTCTTATTTGCTTTTTTATCGTGCGTATTCCTTAGGAGTTTCTTAAAATCTCACTTGTTCTAGTTCATTCTTTCATGGAAGGCTTATACGAGATCATCGGTGTCAGGCAGAGATGAGCCTCTGACTCCAGCTAGGGGCCGAGGAGGACGTAGAGGTAGGGGTCAAGGATATCCCCGAGCAGTGGCACCTACTAGAGCTGCTACAGTTGAGATAGAGCCCGAGCATGTTTATGAGCTAGAGTTTGCTCCCGAGCAGCATATGGACCGAGGGAATCCCAGGTACCACCAACTCCAATGCCAGCTTTAGCCCCAGCTCAGTGTTTAGATATTTGGGGTTTACTGTTACAGTTGTTGGGTATGATTGGAGATCGGCCTTCTGAGGCAGCACAAACATCCGCTCAGGTGGCAGCCCTGGGTTAACAAAGTTCAGGAACGAAGCGTGCTACTGCAGCTACCTGTGTTGAAGTTATTCCGACCCCATTAGTTGCATAGCCTCCTGCTCCTCGCCCATCTATGACAGATATGGAGCAGAAGGCGCATCTATGGTAGGTTTTTGAGATTGGCACCTCTGAGGTTTGCTGGTATTTCTAGTCAGGATCCACATGATTTCATTTCTACCTGTGAGGAGATGTTGCACCATCTGGGTTTGTTGGAGACTCACGATATTGGGTACACTATATATCAGCTGGGGGGCCCAACTAAGTTATGGTGGAGGCCCAAGTTACTTGCAGGCCATCATCATCGCCTCTGTTGACTTATTCCAAGTTTTATGAGGCCTTTATGGCTAAGTTCCTACCACAAAGCAACAGAGAGCATCGGAGAGAGGAGTTCACTAGACCTACTCAGAATACTATGATTGCCTTAGAGTGTGAGACCCATTTCCATCATCTTGCTCCATTTGGGGCCATGATTATGCCTAATGTGTCTAACAGAGTCTGCAGGTTTGTTTGGGGGCTACGGAGGGAGTTTAGAGAGCCAACAAAGATATTGGTTGCTAGTGGTCGTTCATTCCAGGCTATTGTGGACTATGCTCGTACTGTGAAGGATTCGCGTCATCATGTCACCAGGGCCAGATATAAGTGGCCTCGACATCAGGGCAGTTACAGTGGTTCTCATTATGGTGATAGGGGTTCAGGCCAGTGGGGCCGAGGTTATCAGCCGCAGAGGCATCAGGGTCAGCCTAGTAGACCAGTACAGGCTTCCCTTCAGTATTCTGGTGTTTCCTGGTATAAGCAGGGTTAGAGTAGTCAGCAGGGCTGTGGTGGTCAGCCATTGAGAGGGATAAATTTTGGGGAATCAGGCCAGAGTGGCCACACCGGTTCTGCTAGTTCATCCTGATAGAGTAGGTCATCAGGGGCTTGTTATTCTTATGGTGTTGTTAGTCACTTTGCAAGAGATTGCCCTTAGTATGGTACAGTTCATCCTGCTGCTCAACTGGCTCAGCCTATTTTCTCAGCTCATCCACCGGCTAGAGGAGGTGGTGGTCAGGGTAGAGGAGGTATCCCACGGGGTAGGATAGATGGTACGAATGGCGATCGGTCAGGTGGTGTTCGTTGTCAATTCTATGCACTCCCAAGGAGGCCAAAGGCAGAGGCCTCGGATGCTGTGATCACACGTACAATTTTTGTTTGTTGTCTCCCAGCATTTCTATTGTTTGATCCTGGATCCACTTATTTGTATGTATCTGCCTACTTTATGCCTTGTTTGGGGTTGGATAGTGAGCCGGTATCTGTGCCTGTATATGTTTTGACCCCGATAGGATATTCTTTAGTAGTGGATCAGATTGTGAGGGCTTGCATGATTGTTGTGGGTGATTTAAAGACTTCGGGTGATATGTTGATACTCGATATGGTAGATTTTGATGTGATTCTGGGCATGGACTGGTTATCCCCTCACTGTGCAATTTTGGATTGCTATGCCAAGACCGTTACCATAGTCATGAATGGAATATCCCTAGTTGTGTGGTAGGGTTCTATCAGCCATGCACCGTCTGGGATCATCTCTTGCTTTCGAGCTAGGAAGTTTATTTCACGAGGGTGTTTGGATTACTTAGCATATGTTCGAGATGCTAGTGCCGACCCTTCTTCCCCTGGTCTGTTCTTGTGGTTAGATATTTTATAGATGTGTTCCCTACTGACTTGTCAGGCTTTCCACCTGAGAGAGATATAGACTTTTCTATTGAGTTAGAGCCTGGCACCAGGCCAATTTCCATTTCTCCATACCGTATTGCTCTTGCTGAGTTGAGGGAGCATAAGGAGCAGCTCCTGGACTTGTAAGCTATGGGGTTTGTTAGACCGAGTGTGTCACCTTGGGGTGCTCCTGTTCTGTTTGTGAAGAAGAAATATGGGTCGATGCGGATGTGTATTGATTATCGGCAGCTGAATAAAGTGATAGTGCAGAATAGGTATCTGATGTCGCGCAGAGATGACTTGTTTGATCAGATTCTGGGTTCAACCATGTTTTCGAAGATAGATTTGAGGTCAGGCTACCACCAATTGAGGATTAGGGCGGAGGAAATCCCTAAGATAGCATTAAGGATAAGTTACGGCCACTATGAGTTCCTGATTATGTCTTTTGGTTTGACTAATACCCCTATAGACTTTATGGTTCTGATGCACAGGGTGCTTAGCCCATATTTGGACTCATTTGTGATCATTTTCATAGACGACATCTTGAAATACTCATGGAGTAGAGAGAATCATGAGCAACACTTGAGGATTATACTCCAGACTTTGAGAGATCATCGGCTTTATGCCAAATTCTCAAAATGCAAGTTTTGGCTTTATTCAGTTGAATTCCTAGGACACATTGTGTCTAAGGATGGGATTAGAGTGGACCCGAGTAAGATTTCAGCAATTTGTATTGGCCTAGACCTACTACTCTTACTAACGTTCGTAGCTTCATTGGGTTAGCAGGGTACTATAGATGATTCATCGAGGGATTGTTTTCCATAGCAACACCCTTGACAATGCTGACTAGAAAGGATGTTCCATTCCAGTGGTAGGATCAGTGCGAGGAATGTTTTTAGAGGCTTAAGGCCTTGTTGACTTCAGCTCCTGTGTTGACTTTTACAGTTGAGGGTTGGAGTTTTTTGGTGTATTGTGATACTTCTGGGGTTGGTCTTGGTTGTGTACTCATGCAGCAGGGTCATGTGATAGCATATACATCGAAGCAGCTAAAGGTTCATGAGCGCAACTACCCCACCCATGACTTAGAGTTGGCGACGGTAGTTTTCGCACTCAAGATCTGGAGGCATTACTTATATGGGGTTCACTAAGAGATATTCATCAATTATCATAGTCTTTAGTACATTATGAGTCATCAAGAGCTGAACTCAAGGCAGAGGAGATGAATTGAGCTACTAAGGGACTATGATTTCACCACTTTGTACCATCCAGGCAAATCAAATGTAGTAGCTGATGCCTTGAGTCGGAAGGCGATGAGTATGAGCAACCTAGCTGCACTTTCAGTTTTTGAGTGACTGTTGGCCTTGTACATCCAGTCCTTGGCTAACCATTTGGTTAGACTTGACTTATCAGATCCTAGAAGAGTCCTTGCCAGTATTGAGGTTCGTTCTACACTAGTTTATCCGATTTAGAGCCGACAGTTTGAGGATCAGAGATTGAGTGACCTTTGTGATCAGGTAGTTCAGGGTGAGGCTATTTGCGCTACTTTGGGTTCTGATGGTATTCTGAGATTTGACGGTTGTCTTTGAGTTTTGAGAGTTGGAGAGTTGATTCAGTTGATACTTCACGAGGCCCATTATTGTAGCTACTATATTCATCCGAGCGCGGCAAAGATGTATAGAGATTTGAGATAGCTTTACTGGTGGAGTGGTATGAAGCGGGATGTAGCGGAGTTTATATCTTTGTGCTTGAACTGTCAGCAGGTTAAGTTTGAGCATATGAGACCTGGCAGTTTGATGCAACGACTTCCCATTCCTGAGTGAAAGTGGTAAGGCATTACTATGTACTTTGTTGTTGGTTTACCTCGTACTTCTCGGAGGTTTGACTCTATTTGGGTGATTGTTGATAGGCTGACTAAGTTAGTGCACTTCTTACCTGTTTAGAATTCTTATGGTGCAGAGAGGCTAGCTCAAATTTACCTTCGGGAGATCGTTCAGTTGCACGGGGTCTCAGCTTCTATCATTTCAGACCATGGCACTCAGTTCATATCTCAGTTTTTGATGGCTGTTCAGTGAGATTTGGGTACAGAGGTTCAGCCTAGTAATACTTTCCACCCTCAGACAGATGGCCAGTCCGAGAGAAATATTCAGGTCCTGAAGGATATGCTTCGGGCTTGTGTTCTTGACTTTATGAAGGTTCATGGGATTAGTTTGTGCCATTGGCCGAGTTTTCTTATAATAATAGCTTTCATTCGAGGATCGGCATGGCACCTTTCGAGGCCTTGTATTGTAGGCATTCTAGTCACCGATTGGTTGGTTTGATGGTTTAGAGTTTAGACCGCAGATTACAGATTCTCTTCGAGATTCCTTAGGCCGAGTCTATATGATTCAGGATAGACTCAGAGCAGCTCAGAGAAGGAAAAAGAGCTACACTGATCATAGACTTTGTGCCTTGGAGTTCAGTGTTGGTAACTTGGTTTTCCTCTGTATATCACCCATGAAGGGCATATGAGATTTGGTAAGCGGGGCAAGCTTAGCCCCCGGTTCATTAGGCCATTTGAGATTCTACATAGGGTTAGTAGTGCTTCCTACATATTAGTTTTGCCTCTGATGTTTTCAACTATGCATCTAGTTTTCCATATCTCGATGTTGCATCGGTATATTCCAGATGAGTCTCATGTGTTGCATTGGGATTTGGTTTAGCTCGATGAGAGTTCATCCTTTGTTGAGGAGCCAATTGCTATTCTGTCCAGAGATATTAGGAAATTGAGATCTAGGTATATTTTTGTTGTGAAAGTTCAGTGGAGGCATCATCCGGTCGAGGAGGCTACCTGGGAGGCAGAGAGTGAGTTGCGAGCTTAGTATCTATAGTTTTTTGAGCCTTCAGGTACTCCCTTCCTCTTGACTTTCGAGGAAGAAAGTCTTTTTAGTAGTGGATATTGTGATGACCCTTCTGATCATCTTCGCATTTACACCTTCTTTGTACTATTAGAGCTTTCTTGTAGCGGCCCCAAGTCATTTATGGTTTGCTGGGATCGGTGGTTCGCTGCCCTGGTCATTCGTTTGGTCGTTTTGGCTGTTTGCCTATTTTTGAGCTTTAACTTAGGATATCATTGACTTTGGTCAATATTCTTGGTAAACGTGTTCAGAACTGGATTCTGATGGTTTTGTTAGCTCTAGAGTATGGATTTTGGTCTAGATGGACCCTTGGTTGGGTTATAGGATCTTTTAGTTCAATTTTGTCTTGGTTTTTGTGATTTAGCCAAGTTGAGCTTGAATGTTTGACTTTGGTCAACATTCAGAGAAGACGACCTTGAATGGAAATTATGACAGCACTGTTAGCTCTGGAATGTCGATTTTGGGCTAGAAGGACCTTTGGTTTGGGTCCCGAGGCTTCCAGACTTGTTTTAGGCCATGGTTTTCCATTTTGGAAAGATTGGCCTAAGTTGGTTCTTGGGTGTGGGGCCCACTTTTTATGCTATCGACCTCCATTGGGATTTTTGTTGTTTTCGCTGAGTCTATAATTCCATTTTTAGTCAAATAGCTTTGCTCATTTGCATTTGTGGGACCCCGAATATTTTCCCGAGGGTCCGTCAGAGAAACTTCCATGTTGATTTTGGTTGTTGGCAGTTGGTTCTGTCATGGCACCAGCATGGCCTTCGCCTACGCGGTGGCCTAGCCGCATTCGCGCAAGGCATATGCCAGCCGCCCCTCTACCAAGCCTTTGCCTAGGCACTCCCATAGTCGTGTGCGCAGGCCCACGTACGCAGTGTTCTGGCCGTGTTCGCGTAAGGAAGGCGCCTATCCTGGCCAGCGCTTTTCCTTTGCGTGTGCGCTGGCTGCCCGAGTTCGTGTGCCCGCATAGGCGGTGGCCTTGCCGCGTCCGCATAGGCACATCTTGCAGCTTTAAGTTGTCTCTTTCTCTCCTCCTTCTCATTTTCAAACCAACTTCGTTCCTCCAGCTCTGACAGCTTCTAAACCCCATTTTGCTCCACTTTTGACCACAAAATTTCTAGGGTGATTTCACCATTGCATCGTGGTCATTTCCTGTCATCTAATTCGGTAAGTTCGTTACTAATTTGTTGGAATAGATAATACATATATGATCAGATGCATATGTAGGTAAGGACTGCTTAGAGTTGGACACAGAATGCCTAATTCAAATTGAAATGTACAATGATCCGGGAAATAAGATTTTCCCTTTTTTCATTCTTTAATTTTCCACCATTATTGTAAACTCTTGGAACTTGGAGATTCTTGTAGATGTTTTCCTTCTTGGGCTTGCATGATCGTGGTTTTGTGAAACTCACCTCCTTGGCATTTTATCTCGTTATGGTACGTAATCCTCGCTCAATTCCCGATTTTCATTCCTTAAATTCCCTCTTGGGGTCCCAAAGAGGGTCTTTGCGTGTAGAGGTTGTTTTAGCTAGTTTTTCTTTCCCAATTGCTCTAATTCTTGGGGCATGCACTCTTATGATCATTGTGATCATTCAATACTCTTTCATTTTTTGCCACAGGTTGCGGGCCCCGTCGGTGACCCAAATTTTGACCCAATTATATATATAGCAATATGGGTATCATTAGCCTCGTTTTAATGTGTTATTTATGTTTATGATATTTTGATTATCATTTCAGAGCTTCCTGGAGAGGTTCAGGCTTGGACATCATCGTTCCAGCAGCGTATCTTCGGAAGATAGGTAGGTTACGGTCTAACTTCTCTAGACTTCGCATATATCGGATAAAATGGTACTAATTGGCATCCTTGGGTTTGGTTATTAGCGTGGCACCACAAACCTTGACCGTTTTTCCATGTTGGTCTCATTTCGTTACTCCGTTGTGTGTAGTATTCTTCGTAGATTGGTATTATCACCCTTGTGGTCCTGTGTGGCCCTGATTTGACAATTGACCATATATGGTGGGCTAATCGGGGGTGTCCATGAGTTCCAGACATCATTATCGCAACTTTAGGCTAGTTATCTGTGTTGTAGAGCGATTGGAGCCTGTGCAGGGCCGATAGGTTGGTTGTGAGCTATTGGGCTGCTATTTGTGATTGATCATGTCATTTCCATGAATATAAAAAGTATTTTTACTATATTTTACTATGGTTTTTGCTTTGAGCCCACTTGTATTGATTTCCTAAACCTTGCATGGCCCAGGTGGCTCATTTTTTACGGAAATGACTTGGAAATTATTTGGACTTGACTTGTGGATCTTCTTCGGGTAAAAGAGTTAAATTATGGTTTCTATCACAGTTTTACTACTATTACTAGACTCGGCAGGGCCGTAGTGCTAGTTGGATTTTCTTATTGATTTGAGATGATATTAGACTCGGTCGGACCGAGCAACAGAGATGTTTTACAACTTTTTTAGACCCGTTTATGTCCGGGCACCCTTGGTGGGGTTTTTGAGACGTATTCCACTGTTTTAGACCTGGATGGAGTCTAGGCATGCATGTTAGAGATTTGAGCCACTAGGTTGGATCCGCACTCACTCCGGATGATGTTTTCGAGATTGAGATATAGTATGGAGTCTGGGACCTCCATGGACCCTGTTGTTCTGGACCAGGGGCCTTTGGCTGCGTGTGCCGGAGGAGGAGTATTGATAAGTCGGTAATGTACCATCTTATTGAGCCTATATCCATGAATTATTATTATGTTTTGAATAGATTTAGAGGTTCTTATGGCCTTTATTGATATTTATGCAGGTACTTTTGATAGATGGTGATAAACAAGGAAATGGACCCAAAAATATCTCAAAATGAGTGAAGTGTGAAGTGTTTGGAAAAGCTAAAGATTTCGACCGGAGGTGCAGTGGTCGTACGACACGCACAGGCCGAGGTGCGAACCGCACCTCCTCCGCACAAGCTGCAAAAGTCACTGAAGAGTTTGTCAAGGGGTGCAGTTCTTGTGCGACGCACACATCCTGAGGTGCGCACCGCACCCCCTTCGCACAGAGCTCCCAATTCTAGCTGAAGTCACTGGTTCAACCGGAGGCAGTGTGCGACGCGCACATCACAACGTGCGAACTGCACGTCGCGCCGTACACCTCCCGAAGGGTATTTTTGTCCTAATTTTTTATGTCATTTTGGGAAACTATAAAGTCCTATTCTGGAAAAATTGTAAATAACTTTTATCATTTTGAAGAGTTTTTAGCTTAGAGACCAAGTTTTTCACCTCCATTGAGAAGAGATTTTCAATCTAATTCTCTTTGTTAACACTTGTGTACTCAAAATTGAATCTAGAACTTGAGATTCAGCTCTAATGGAAGGGATTTTAAATTACCCAGCTAGTATCTCTTTCTGTCTTACCATGAGTGGCTAAATTTTCTTGTCTAGGGGTGTATTGATGATGGGTGCTTAAGAAATGGGTGTGGATGTTATCTATTCTAGATTATAATTGCTTAATTGACATGGGTCTAGTAATTTCACCATGTTTAAATCTTAAAATTGGTGGTTGCAAACATTAATTGTTTCATTACTTGACTATGTGATTGCTTGAGAAAGGATTTCATAGTTTCGGATTTGAAATTACTAGTGGGAATTTGGGATTCCACTCAGATTTGAGGCTAGAGATAGCTCTTATCGTCGGATTCTTCCATTTAAGCATCTAAGCTAGAGATAGTGTGACCTCACCAACCTAAATTGGTTGTTTATTGATCAAACCGATGATGCTCTAACCGAGATCATCGGATATAAGATTATTGATCGAGAGATAAGCAAATCTTACCCATGACCAATGTTATTCATTTCATTTAGCGAGAATAGGTATGTATTGATAATCACCCTATCCCATAATCAAAGCCCCATCGGATATGCATCCCTAGTCGTCTAGTCAACTTGATACACCCGTTTTAGTTTTATTGCTTTTTAAATTGAATTGTGATTGTAGTGACAACATTCCCAATTCCCCCATCCTTTTACTTGTTTTTTTGGGCAATTACTCTCACCTTGAACGTAATTTGTTACAATCTCTATTTAGCTACCCCAAGTCCCTTGGGTATGACCCCGACACTCGTTGGGATTATAAATTTTGTTTTGCTGCACAATCACTGTGACCTCTTACTTTGGAGAGCACGATTTGAGCGTTCATCAAAAATGGCGTCGTTGCCAGGGAATTGAGTTGATAGCCATTTTTTATTGTTGTTTTGAAGTCACCTTGAGAGTACTTGTTTTTTTTTTTACTTTTGTTTGTTGTTTGTGTTATGATTAAGCAGGCTAGCCTACGAATGAGGCCGATGATAACGAGAGCGTTGACAACTTCATGGATGCCGTCGAGGCTGAGATATGATGCAAGGGGGTGTAGGTTCAATACACATACCTCCCACGGTGGGAAATGCTATTTTTTATGTGACTAGCACCATGCTCCACTTAATCCAAATGAAAGGCCTATTTAGTGGAGCAGCACATGAAAATTCCAACCGGTATATTTGGAACTTTAGGGAGATTTGCCAACCATATATTATTCAAAACATCTCCCAAGAGTCCATTCGATTGCTCTTATTCCCCTTTTCCTTGACAGGGCAAGCCACGGCGTAGTTGGAAGATTTTTTGGATGAGTCTATAAAATCTTGGGCTGAGTTGGTTGAAGCATTCACTTCGAGATTCTTTCCTCTGCCTCGTATGATGCAACTAAGAGACAAGATTACCAACGTCAGGAAACTCTCGGATGAACTCCTACATGAGGCTCGGTTGCGCTTCAAGAAGAAGCTTGTCTTATGTCCAAATCATGAGTTATCAGATAATGTGTTGCTTCAAAGTTTCTATCGATCGTTGAACTCCTTGAACAAGACAATGGCTGACAATCTTGGAGGTGGCACCTTCATGGATATGCGATTTCCCGTTGCCTTGGCTTTCTTAGAACGGATGACAAAAACTAACCAAGATTGGTATACACGAGAGGTGGATTTGCTAATCTCGAAATTAGACCCATACATCTTTGAAAATGAGATCTGAAAAAGAGGGGAAATCCATGACGAAACAATGACCAAGATGATGAACCAAATCAATCTCTTGGCAAGTCATGTAATTTTTGAAAAAGGGGTGAATACTGTGAATGCGTCAGAGATACAAGCTAATGTTGAAGAACTCATGGCTGAGGTTAATGGTAAGCTATGTTTTGTGTCAACGGGTTCTCGTCCTGGGTACTATCGCCCGAGGGAAGAGAATCAAGGTTGGATAAGAAATGACTGGGATAAATATGGTGAGCAACACAGCTATCGAAGCCCTTATGTGCCCCCAACAAAAGATGATTCCTTCTATCAACCGACCAAATCGACCCATGGCATTCCAAGTTAGAGGACATGTTGTCCTTGGTGCTAAAAAAATGGACACAACACATGCCGGGGTGCATGAGCTTAAAAGCAAAGTCTCAATACTTCATAGGACTCTGAGCTCTCATTCTACCTCCATCAAACAACTTGAAGTCCAAATGGATCATCTTTCTATTCAAATAAGCCTGGAGATGAAGATGTCACTTCTTAGTAGCGCCACTACCAATTCTAAAAGTGATGGGCACATCATGGCCATTGTTACTAGGAGTAGACGAACAACCGGTGAGATAAGAGGACCCATTGTAGAACCGGTTGTGAAACCAAAGGAGCCTACTCCTAAAGTAGGCAAGAATCCAAGAGACAAAGATGAAGAGGTGGTGCATGAGAATGTGGTCGAAACTCCGAAGGTAATGGAATAACTTGGTGCATCGAGTGCCCCAGAAAGTGCTGCAAGTGATGAAGATAAAGAAGAGGTATAGACCTCTCCCCAAGTAACCATCGATGACGAGGTAGATCCCTCTTGTGCAAAGCACACCTACCATAACTCCCAAAGGACGTCCTCCGTACCCTCATCAGCTAAATAAGAAGAAGGAAGAACAAAAATTTAGCAGGTTTGTTGACATGTTCAGCAAGCTTTCCATAAACATTCCTTTGGTCAAAGCTCTAATGCAGATGGCAGGATACTCCAAATTTATGAAGGAATTTCTTAAAAAGAAGAATGTGGTGGACGTGGGCACGATTGAGATGTCACTTAGTTGTAGTGCAGTAATGAATGTGGCTATGAAGAGAGAAGACCCGGGTGCATTCACCATACCATGTACAATTGGGTTGTTTGTATTCCGAAAGGCCTTGTGCGACTTGGAGACAAGCATCAACTTGATGACCCTTGTTATTTTCTAGAAGCTAGGATTGGGTGTCCCCAAACCTACTTCTATGCGGCTACTCATGGCTGATAGTTCTATTAAGCGCCCTGTAGGAATCTTGTTTGATGTATTGGTAAAGGTGGACAATCTAATTCTTCCTGCGGACTTTGTCATCTTAGACTGTGAGGTAGATGTGGAGATTCCAATTATTCTGGGATGACCATTATTTGCTACGGGGAAAGACCTTGTTGATGTAGAACTCGATGAACTCAAATTTCTTGTAGGGGATGAGGTAGTGACATTCAACGTTACCAACCCACGAGGCCTCTGGATGATTTGAGAGTAATATCGCTGATAGAATCAGAGGGGGAGTGGGATGATGCTCTTGGAGAGTGTGAAGCAGGCAAGACGCCCGCATTTGATTCATTGCCAAATGAGAAACTTAATGACATCTCTAAGATATTGATGGAGTAGTTTCACCTCTGGGGATGGGGCAACGCAAATCGGATTGGCATGCCTTCCAAAAACAGTTGAGAATTAAGGTACTATCGTCGAACCACGACGTAAAATCAAGCGCTTCTTTGGAGGCAACCAAGTCTTTTCTTTAAATTTCTTCACCCATTGTTGTTTTAGTTATTCGTAGGGAGTTTATGAAGTGGAAAATTGAACAAAGGAAAAATAGGGCAAACATGGGTTATGTGGCAAACTATGCAATCTGCACAATCAATTATGTGTGTCGCACAGTGAACCACAAGCCAACACAGACTGCCTGAAGTAAATTTGAAAATTTAGAGGTGACGTGCGATTGGTCTTGTAGACCGCATGAGCCCAAGTGCGTGTTGCACCTCCGTCGCATGGTGAAACAGATTCCTGGGCAAACCCAGGGGAGAAAAAAGAGCATGTGTGATATGCCATGCGGTTCGCATATAGTCTGGTGTGAACTGCATGTCGCAACGCACAAGCGGTAAGTTTGAAATTTAATTGACCGACCCGACCCAGAGATGACTCGGCCGACCTTTCTTCTTTTTTTTCTTTTAAAACAACCTCTTGTCTTCTTCTTCTACCATCTTTACTCTCCAACTCCCAAAATTCTCTCCCAAAACTTTCTCCAAATCCATCAAACTTCTCCAAAATCTTTTTCTCTCACCTAACCATCTTCAATACTCTATCACCACTGCTGACGTCATCTCTCTGGGTAGGCTTCGTGGGTCACCATTGTTGAAGAGGGAAAATCTTTAATTTTCACTCCTCTCTTCCTAATTTTCACTTGTGGTAAGTTCTCCAACGTTAAGTATTTTTTTTATGAAGGTTGGGAACTAATATTGTGAAGCATGCTTAGGAGAATTTCCATGTTGATTTTGGGTGAGATCCGAAAATTTTGGGTCCCCATTTCTAAGTTGTATTGATGATATTGCTATGTGTCGACTTGGTAGAACTTTAATTTTGTTGATGCATGTTGATTGATAGTGATTTTTAGCCTTGAATTTTGTGTTGGGGTGAAGATTGAGTAACCCACTTATGATGAACGAATAATTTATCCCAATAATAGATTGGGTGGCGTCGTTCTTAAGGGCAAATCGTCGTTTATCATAAGGTTTTTGTTGAAAATTGTTATGAAGGCTGAATTTCGCTGATTGTATACCCATGGTTTTTGTTGTGCATTATACTTGGGGTATATGATCTTTTGTAGAGAGGGGGTTAATTGTTGCTAAAATTGTGATATCCATTGTTGCAAGAAAAGACTTGATGTTCCCAATGATAGACGAGGTAATGCCCATCTTAAGGGAAGTCATTGAGCTCATTTGCTTGTTGTTGTGATAATGGAAATCCGGGAAAGTCTGAGTACCCGAAAGTTGTAGTCATGATATTCCTTGCCCCCCTTGGGTTATCGTTGCTTAGTTTGTTGAATATTGCCAAGTGCCTAAGCACATCTTGCTCTATGGATCACATGCGGAATTCACAAGGCATGAGGAACCAAAAACTCTGATTAGGCCTTTGTGTGTTTCGCATGCGATACACAAATCTTGATGTGCAGTGCGCACAAGGCATCGCATCTTATTGAATATAGAGAGCCAATCACTGTTTTGAGGGGCAGAGCTTGGTGCGACACGCACTTGCCAAGGTGCGAGCTGCACCAGCTTCGCACCATAGCTAGAAACCAACTGTAGGACTTTGTTATCTCGTGCAATAGCACATGCGATATGCACTCTCCCTTGTGCGGTCCGCATATGGTTCGCACGAGCCCCAGCCCCCTTATTTGTTTTTTCCACTTCATTGAATTCCTAACTTCTTTTAGTTGTGTATATATTCATATTGCATATTGCTAACGCCCATCCACAAGATTATGTCTTCAAATAGGCACCATCAAAAGAGTTGTGCTATGAAGCACACTCCAAATGCAGGTGTCCCTATGAAAGAGGTTGTTGAGTCGGGAGTCTGCTTTGGGCTCAGAAGAATGGAAGCCTACTATGTTAAATTATGGAATTGCCCATTTTTTGAGGAAAAGGTGTTCAATGTAGAAGAGTTCCAAGAGGAATTCCTGAATATGCCAAAGCAATTTCGCATAAGAGCTTGGGAACACTTTGACAATACACCAGGCCTCTAGTTTCCTGAGTTGGTGCAGGAATTCTATGCCTCATACCGAGCCTGCCTCGACGAGCTAAATCACAAAGTCCCGATAAGCAAGTTGCCATGCCTCAAGTCAGTATTGGTATGAGGTATAGAGGTGAACATTACCCCTGAAGACATTTATTCTGCCATATGGGATGACAAACCAATCCCAAAATCAAGGTGCTTTAAACGTGTGGCCAGAAAGAATGACGAATATGAATGGGTTGCTAGTGTGATTGCTAAAGAAAACCCATTGTGGGCCACCTCTAAGGGACAAATCCATCTCTCTGATCTCTAATTCGAAGCACGTTGTGGCTTGACTTTGTGAGCACAAGACTCATCCCGACTAGCCACACCACTAAAGTAACCATAGAGATGGCCATTCTCCTTGCATACATCATGAGAGGCCTCTGCTTGAATGAAGGTGAGATCATAGACGAACACCTCAAGAGAAAGGCGCGACATGAATCCACATCCATGGATTTCCCCGTGCTTATAACTCTTCTATGTGTCTAAACTGTGTGTCCTTTGTTTCAAGCATTTGACAAGGCCAGACAAGCTAAGGGGATGGTTTGCTTAGACACAAAGAGGGATAAAGATGCCCCACATGTCAAAATAAGGCATCTCAATTAACCTTCACATGCTATCACACCCATGTCTCGAGACAACAACATTGTGCATAATCAAGAAGGGAGTTCACCCTTGTCTCAGGGCACGGTTCATGAGGCATCTCAAGCAACCACCTCTTCCTCAGGTAACTTGCTACAACTGAGTCTACTTACTAACAAGAATGAGGAGATGCTAAAAGAGTTGGCCAAAGACATTCTGACCATACTTCAATCCGCCATCAAGTCAGCCTTGAAACCGGTAGTGTCAAGAGTGAGAAATTTATATGCTAGAGTGGACAACATAGAAGTGGGGGTTGAGGAACTCAAGAAAGTGATCCCGCATGTTGACTCAAATGGAGATCTTAATCTACCAGCCCCAAACTCTGCACCATCCCAAGGAGTTGCTAGCCCCCCTGATGATTGGTGCACGGGGTGGACTCAATCTGACAAAGAATGTGCACCAAAATCGAAGAAGTGCTTGATCCATCAATGTCCAGCAATACTCGGATCCTCCCGACTCACATGTGCCAGGATGTTGGACTCCACCTAGGCCTAGCTAGGGCACGGGTCCATCCTATCATGAGTTGATGACTGTAGAGGACAGATAGTATGTGGATGACCCATTCGGTCCCCTTAAGCTGTCATGGGATCCTACGATACCACCATTGGCAAGTTTTCAGATAGATCTTGCATATGCATATATACCACCACCTGCACCACCAACTCCACCAGTACCTCAACCTCCTAGACCACCACATCGGTTCTACTCAAGGAGGCGTTGTCATTATTATTAGCCTATTCAGGGAGTTTTTGGCACTTATTTTCATTTGTATAACTTTTTGTGCATCGGGGCTATGCTTAATTTAAATTTGGGGGAGCCTGTAACTATTATGATGCTTGTTGTGTTGACATTTCCCTCGCTGGGCCCTTTTTATTATGTTCTGTTTTTATTCTGAGTTTATTTATGCCCTTGCCGGGCTTGAATTTTGTTGATTGAGATTGTGTCGCCAGGTTCGTCTTACATGCTCCATTGTCTTACTACCCGTGCTTTGCAAATGCACTAAAGACCTACGCCGAGGTTTGTTTTAAAATGAATCATGAGCGTAAAATTTTGATATCGCCTTGTTAATAGTTATTTAAAAATAAACTCTGAGGGTTTTCTTAATACCACGGTTCTTTCTCAAGGAGCAAATGTTTTGATTAGTTTCTTTTTCTTCTCTATAGTTATTTTGTCGAACCGGGTTGGTGTTTCCCTATGATAGATTCAGAGGAAACTTTCTTAAGGGAAAATGCCAAGTTTTAGTTTAGAATTGAGTTCATAGTTGCTTGTCTCGAAATGGGCCCACCAAAAAATTTCTCATGGAAAATTATTTTGAAAATAAAAGAAAGAAGGGAAATGAATTTTTGAGGAAAAGCATTCTCTTGTCATGACTTGCACACTCTTTCTTTGTCTTGATTGACTCACAAACGAGTGTGTAATGAACTCGGAATAGCTTGTCAAAAATCATTTGCCCCAATTGATTGTGAGACTAATAAAAGAGGTCTTGTGGCATGATGCCTTCTGTGGTGAGGCTTTACCTTGATTCTTGTGCATAAGGGTCATCTAGAACTTGCTCTGACTATGATTCAAGGCAAAATTCCAGGTCTGACCGAGCTTGGAAGATGACCTTAGGCCCTTTTTGCCAGCCATTTCACCCTAATAACTTCTCATGACATAAAATCCTAGTGAACCCCTCTTGAGCTTATGACCGTTCTTTGGCACCTTGTAATATCTTTCCCTTTTTAGAACCTCTATTTTGGCACCCATCCTCCCTAATTGCTTAAAAAATGAAATGTAGGCTAAAATCCTAAGTTTGGGGGGAAACAAAATACAACATAGGAAAATGCCTAAGTTTGGGGGTGCATGTGATCAAATGAGGAGAAGAAAAGAAGTGCACTTCAAGTGCAAGGTAGCACCTTAATTTTGAATTGAAAATTGATCCAAAAGATCAATCCAATGAGCAAATTGAAAGCAAAAATAGGTGCTACAAAGTGAAGGTGGTATAAGGAGTTTGAAGGATCATGAGTTAAAAGGAGAAATCTTGAGTTGTGTGAGGGAGGAATAAGGTGAAGTTGAGATTGAAAAAAGTGAGCAGTGTTTGAAATGAGAACAAAGAGCATTAGGGAGGTGTAGTCACTTGATCCAAATGATATCCTCATCTTAACCCTAGCCAACATCGTAACCCGCAAGTCCTTGGGGATTCCGAGCTTGGCTACCCTACATTAGTGGTGATATACATGAAGGGCAAGCCTATGGTTCGACGCATATGCACTTGAACTTCCTTGAGAGAGTGAGAGTTTTCTTGGTTCTCCTATAATCCCTTATTTTGTAAATTAAATGATTGTGAGTGGGATTCTCTCTTGTGGTGAGTGGCATCATGCACTCGAATTGAAACATAGAGTCTCTATTACAATTGAGGGAAATGAATGAGACAAGTTGTGTGGCAAATCTTGAGGCAAACCTTGACGGTCCATGCCAATGACTTGAGAAGCTTAAATGTCTTGTTTTAAATGACAAAATTCCCTTGATTTGAATGAGAAATGATGTCCTTTCGGAAAAGGTTTTGAATTGATAAATTGCCTTGAATTTGTGGTGTTCCAATTTGAGATGAGCATAGTAGTTGAGTTGGTTGTTTGAGTCTTTTGTTTATTCTTTTTCTTAATTTTTAGTGTAGACTAGTCTTTTGTGCCTTGATTGAGCCTAGAGCATAATTCATTCCTTACCTTGTAGACTAGTCTTTTGTGACTTGATTGAGCCTAGAGCATAATTCATTCCTTACCTTGTGAGTATCTTGCTTGAGGACAAGCAATAGTTCAAGTTTGGGGGTTTGATAAGTCGGTAATCTATGAACTTATTGAGCCTATATCCATGAATTATTGCTATGTTTTGAATAGATTTAGAGGTTCTTATGGCCTTTATTGATGTTTATGTAGGTACTTTTGATAAATGATGATAAACAATGAAATGGACCCAAAAAGAGCTCAAAATGAGTGAAGTGTGAAGTGTTCGAAAAAGCTGAAGATTCTGACCAGGGGTGCGGTGGCCGTGCGACATGCACAGGCCGAGGTGCAAACTGCACCTCCTTCGCACAAGCTGCAAAAGTCACAGAAGAGTTTGTCAAGGGGTGCGGTTGTTATGCGATGTGCACATCCTGAGGTGCAAACTGCACCCCCTTCGCACGGAGCTCCCAATTTTAGCTAAAATCACTGGTTCAACCGGAGGAAGTGTGCGACGCGCACATCAGAACGTGCGAACCACATGTTGCGCTGCACACCTCCCGAAGAGTATTTTTGTCCTAATTTTTAGTGATGTTTTTGGAAACTATAAAAGGCCTATTCAGGCACAATTGTAAATAACTTTTATCATTTTGAATATTTTGAAGAGTTTTTAGCTTAGAGACCAAGTTTGTCACCTCCATTGAGAAGAGGGTTTCAATCTAATTCTCTTGGTTAACACTTGTGTACTCAAAATTGAATCTAGAACTTGAGATTTAGCTATAATGGAAGGGATTTTGAATTACCCAGGTGGTATCTCTTTCACTCTTACCATGAGTGGCTAAATTTTCTTGTCTAGAGGTGTATTGATGATGGGTGCTTAAGAAACGGGTGTGGATGTTATCTATTCTAGCTTATAATTGCTAATTGATATGGGTCTAGTAATTTCACCAAGATTTAATCCTAAAATTGGTGGTTGCAAACATTAATTTCATTACTTGACTATGTGATTTCTTCAGAAAGGATTTCATATTTTGGATGTGAAATTACTAGTGGGAACTTGGGATTCCACTCAGATTTGAGTCTAGAGATAGCTCTTATCATCGGATTCTTCCATTTAAGGGTCTAAGCTAGAGATAGTATGGCCTCCCCAAGCTAGATTGGTTGTTTATTGATCAAATTGATGATGCTTTAACCGAGATCATCGGATATAAGATTGTTGATCGAGAGATAAGCAAATCTTACCCATGACCAATGCTATTCATGTCATTAAGCGAGAATAGGTATGTATTGATAATAACCCTATCCCATAACCAAATCCCCATCGGATATGCATCCTTAGTCGTCTAGTCAACTTAATACACCCGTTTTAGTTTTATTGGTTTTTAAATTAAATTGCGATTGTAATGACAACATTCCCAATTCCCCCATCCTTTTACTTGTTGTTTTGGGCAATTACTCTCACCTTGAACTCAATTTGTTACAATCTCTATTTAGCTACCCCAAGTCCCTTGGGTACGACCTCGACACTCATTGGGATTATAAATTTTATTTTGGTGCACGATCACCATGACCTCCTACTTTGGAGAGCACAATTTGAGAGTTCATCAGGTATATAGTGGAGTAGAGGTATACTGGCAGATTCCTTCCATGGAACCTACATGCTAGGCCATTCGGCTCTGGAGAAGGTACATACAGAGTTACTGTTCCACCCAGAGATCATCATGCATCATATCATTCCTTGTTTGAGGCTCCACCCTTGTTTGTTGTTTGCTGAGTGTATGCTCTGGTTGTATGGGCGGCCAAAGGGTTTTCTTTTCACTTGTTTGCATTCCTCGGTTGTATTGGTGGCCAAGGGACTGTAGGTAGACTCTTTGTTACCCTATCGCGATATTATTCCCCTGTCAAGGTTGTATATGAGATTGGATACTTAGAGGTTGTCAGTTTCTTCACCTGAGATTTGTATGCTTAGTTGGTTATTGAATATTGTTTTTGAGCATGACTATCTTTATTTATCTTCTCCCTTCCCTTGTACTTGAGGTTACCGGCATAATGCCCACGTCTAAACTCCTTATATATATTGTTATTTCGAGGACCCCAGGTGCGTCATTTATTACTTTCACCTATGCCTGTTATGTATATATATTCTACTTGCTAGCCTTGTATGTTGTATTCTACTGTTTTTCCCTCTAGGCTAGTTTCTGTGTACTTCTTTATTGATTTTCTGACTACTTGCTTTTACTCTGTCTGTTACTATTATTTTATCATATATGTTCCCAGTCGTCCTATGGTACCTACTGGGTACCTTTTCCTTCGCATTTGGTGCTCATACTACACTCTGCATCTTCTGGTGTAGATGGTAGTGTGGGCCATCGTGGTTAGCTCATGGACGCTTGTGCTTGGAGATTTTGGATCGTCCCAGATTGAGGGTGAGATCTTGGCGCTCGAGGCTCGGCTTTAGTTTATCTTTTGTATTATGTACTCACTTACTACTCAGAGACATAGTGTATATATTATTTTGGATCCCGTTTGTACTCTTTATATGTAGTTCCGGCTCTTATATACTATGATACTAGTTCTTGGGTTGGTTTAGCTTCTTTTATCTTCCTGTTGCTTATCTCTTCATCGTGTTCCCTTGATTCCTCTATTTAAAAGGTTCTTCCGCTTTTGGTTAGATACTAGCCCATTACTGACAGTTCCAGGCTCTGGAGATTGGTTCGCCTACTAGGGGGTTATAGGTGCCATCATGACCGAGAAATCAGGTCGTGACAATCCTTTCCCATTTACACTGGAGAATGGGCATCCTCTGAAGCAATCCTACAGGCTGTTGGTCCTCATACTTAACCTACTGACAATTCTGATACACATAATAAGCTATGTCCTTCTTCATCCCAGGCCACCAATAAAGTTGCCTCAAATCTCGGTACATTTTTGTTACGCTCGGATGAATCGAATATCATGAACCATGAGCCTCTGCCAACACCTTCTGAACCAAATCATTAACCTTAGGGACACAATCCTCCCTCTGAAACTCATAACCCTTCCAGCATCGAATGTGGCATCCTGGGCCTCCCCGGACACCACCTTCTTTCGAAGCTTGTTAAACTGTGCATCTTGGAACTGCTTGGCTTTTATTTCCTCTATAAATGTAGGTTTGACCTCAATACTGGCCATTAACCCACCCTGTTCTAAGATGCCTAATTGTATGAATTTAGATTCTAGAGCCTGAATCTCCTTAGCCAATGGCCATTTGGATACCCCCAAACAAGCCAAACTGCCCATCCTGACCGCTTTCCGGCTGAATGCACCTACCACCATATTAGCCTTACCTGGATGATACTGGATGGTCAGATTATAATCCTTCATCAACTCCATCCACATTTTCTGCCTCAGGTTCATATCCTTTTGAGTAAATACATTATGCAGGCTACGATGGTTCGTGAACACTTCACACCTGACACCATAGAAGTAGTGTCTCCAAATCTTTAGCGCAAAGACCACCGCTGCCAACTCCAAATCTTGGGTTGGGTAATTATTCTCATGGGGCTTCAACTGCCTTGAGGCATAAGCTAAATATTCATGTCCTGCATCAACACAGCACCCAAACCCAAATGTGTAGCATCACAATACACAATGGATTCCTTACCTTCCACCAGCAGTGATAAGATGGGAGTTGTGATAAGAAGTGTCTTGAGCTTTTGGAAGATCTCCTCACACTTGATGGACCACAAAAATGGTACCTCCTTCTGAGTCAACCATGTCAAGTGAGTAGCGATGGACACGAAGTCCTTGACATATCTGCGATAGTAGCCTGCAAGCCCTCTAAAACTACTACCCTCAGTCACAGAGCTAAGCTGGAACCAAATCTTAACTGCCTCAATTTTTTGGGGATCCACCATCACCCCATTTTATGACACCACGTGTCCTAAGAAGTGAACCGAAGACAACTAAAACTCACACTTGGAGAACTTGGCATATAATTTATGGCGCCTCAAGATATCCAAAACAATGCAAAGATGCGCTGCATTCACTTCCCTACTCTTGAAGTAAATTAAAATGTCATCTATAAACACAATGACGAACGAATCCAGATATGATTTGAATACCTCATTCATCAAGCTCATGAATGCTGCCAGCGTATTGGTCAACCCAAACGACATCACCAGGAACTCATAATGCCCATACCGAGTCTAAAATGTCATCTTAGGGATGTCCTCAGGCCTAATCTTTAATTGACGATACCCTGACCTCAAGTCAATTTTTGTAAACACTGAAGCACCCTGCAACTTATCAAAGAGGTCATCTATGCAAGGTAAAGGATACTCGTTTCGGATGGTGACCTTGTTTATTTTTCTGTAGTCTATAAACATCCTCATACTACCATCTTTTTTTCACAAATAAGACCAGAGCACCCCAGGGTGAAGCACTGGGATGAATAAAACCTTTATCTTACAGTTCGAGCAGCTGAGTCTTAAGTTCCCTCAATTCTGTCGGGGCCATACGATAGGGAGAAATAGAATTTGAGCGAGTGCCCAGCTCCATGTCTATACAAAATTCAATGTCTCTATCCGGAGGCATCCATGAAAATCCTCCAGAAACACCTCCTGAAACTCCGAAACTACCAAAACTGACTCAATAGATGGGGACTCCACACTATCATCCTGGAGATGAGCCAAGAAAGCCAAACAACCTCTTCCCACTAGCTTCCTAGCCCGAACAAATGATATAATCTTAGCCAGCTTAGGCATGTACAAACCTTCCCACTCTAGCCTATCCTTACCCAGAATATCTAGAGTCACGGTCTTAGCATTATAATTTAGCACCGCATGATATGGAGACAGCCAGGTCATACCCAAAATAACATCAACATCTAACATGTCCAGAATAACTAAATCTACCCAAGTCAGAAATCCCACAAAAACCATAGGGCAAGTACGATAAACATGGGTTACTGTTGAAACCCAATTTTTACCCTCCACATTACAAATTAATCTTGAGACTTTTCTAAATTGTAAACAATTTCTGAAATAATTTTTTTATAAAAGGATGAAACATTTTCCAAACAGCTTTATAATAGTTTTGAATAAGAATTCATAATTTTCATATTTGATTATTATTATGGAATTTATATGGATTTATTTAAGAAACTATTTTAAAGTTTAAGGTAATAAGAAATCCTTTTTAAAAAGATTAAATGCTTGATTTTCCTCAATTAATTCAAAATAAAATATTAATTGAATAAATTATTTTTCATAAATTGTTAAGTGAGGTAATTATGTGTTAAATACAATAATTATTTCAAAATATTTAATTTTAAAGAGGCTCGGACGATTAATTGTGATTGATTCATTCTTTATTCTTATTCTAGCCTAAATCCCTAAAATTATTTAAATTCTAGCCGAATTTCATCAATTTATTCTTAATTTGGCTACCCCTTAACCTAAAGTGACCACATTTTACAAATGTGGCCATTATCTAAATAATCCCTTATGACTCTTTGTGTTTCAGGCAATTTGGGCTCACATCAGCACCAGTTAACCTGCTACGGCCCAACCCCACTACACACCGTTATACTCTTTCTTTCTTTCCTCTCTAACACAGACAAAACAAACGGACCCGTACCTCTCTCTCTCTTTGTTTGTTCCACACACAGACGGCGACAATAATGACACAACCCAGAAACACTCCTCCATCAAACCCAATACCAAATGACAACAATCAACTCCTCCAAACAACACCAAAATCCTCCAGAAATTGTTACCCTCCGTCAGTTTCCTCTTCATCCTCGTTTGATTGTATGAAAGGTGAGTTGTTCATCTTCTAGAAGCACCCAGAAGCTCACAGGTGGCATCCTCAACATTCCCCTTCCCTAGAAACGCAGTGGATGATCCTCAAGATCATTGGTGCATGATCAATTTCATAGCTCAAATGCACAAACGTGCCTCCATCTCAAGGGTTTTTTATTTTGGAATTCAAATCCCTCAAAATTCTTATCCGATTTCCCCAAGTTTTCCCCTCAAAAATCCTTATATAAAAGCCCCTCATATTTTCACTGTTGAAGGTAGAGAAAAAATAGGGATTTTGGGTCTAAAGTTGAGAGTAATCAGGAAGAAGAAATAATTTCGTCAAGAATTTTTCCAAGTTCTTTCTCAGTAATCTCGCAGTAGCCTGGAGGGTCTTTTCCTCTTGCGGTTGAGACCAGAGAAGCCTTGAGTTTGTCAAAAGGTCACTAAAATCTCAATTCGTTTGTTCCAGCTTTGCTGCCCAAAAATAGGTAAACCATCCACCCTCTCTTTCATTTTTCTCTTATTTTAATAGCATACTGATTTTATGATGGTTTTGGCTGGTTTGTTTGAAATTATTTGCCTATTCTGATGAAGAATGGAAGGTGAAATTCCACCCCTCAATTTATTCTTGTTTGTTGTTAGCTTGTCCTTGTGTGAAATTTTCTTGATAATTTGCCTGTTGTCTAATAGTGCTTCGGGGTTGTCTGCTGGATTAAGGGAACAATGGGTTGAGCTATTGGGGAATGGTTGAGTTTTTTGGGAGAAGCTTTGAATCCACAAGGTTTGGCTTCTCCCGGATGCTCCCAAAGACCTGGTACTCCCTGTTGTTTCCTCTAGATCAGTGGTTCAAGAGTATGTGTTTAGTATGTCTGCTTCATATGGGAAAAAATTCTTTTAGTTGATATAAGCATGGTTCATTCCTTTGGTGGCCTTTGATTAGTCTGTTGTTACCTTCGTGTTTGATTGAAATACATGAGCTGCTATTAAGACTTGAAGAGGTTAAGATGTCATTCTTGTCTTTGCATTGTTTGATGCTGTCTCCTTTCCTCTTCTCTATCTCCCTCTTGTGTGTTGCGAAAGAGTAAACCTGAGCTAATCAACTACCCGAAGTCCTGATTTTTCTCTTTTCTTTGTGTGTTGGGACTGTTCAGTAGTTAGTTGTTACTCTAGTATAAAATTCAGTCTATGTTGTACCAAAATATGAAACTATTATGCTGATTGCTGCGTTTTAAATAAGCATCGACTCAAAAGATTGGAGCTTTGATTTTGATTTTTTTTGTCTCAAAGGAAGAGAGGCTAAATGCAAGTCGTCACTTTTTTATCGTGTGTTGGTTCATTTTGCACCACTTTATTATTGCTATATTTCTTTCTTCATCCATAACTGTTAGAAGTTCTTTTGAGAATCTCCCTTGATCCTTTTGTTTGAATTGACCATTTACAAACCAGCTCTTAGCCTATTGTGTTAAATGTGTGAAAATAAATGAATCCCTTCGAAAATGACCATTGAGATTTGTCATTAGCAAAATAGGGGAGGGAATGAACTGTGATATGATTTCTTCTTCTATTTTCTCCTATGATTCGGGTAGTATTGACTTGACAGTGAGAACTTTTCCGAAAAAATGATTTTCTCAGTAATGAATGCTACACATAGTCTTCACTATTTTTAAAAGTTTTCATTTGAGCCTTCATACAATTTGAGTCTTGTTTTAAGGAAGCAGATATGATTTATCATATTTGTTACCCTTCTCTTTCCCTTTAAAGACTAAAACTGGTACTGATGAAAAGCTTTTGGTAGTAGGATTATGGAAGACTCAAACTCAACCCCCTAAATTCCTTTTTCAAATCTGACTGCTTTGTGCTTTTCTTTTTGCTCAAGTTCTTTGGGAGATTTATGCATCCCACTTGGTGAAAACTTGTCTTAAAGTTATAGTTACTTGAGATGGATCTGTTATGACAATTGATAATCAGTATATTTTCCTTCAAGATGATATAATGAGATGGTAGTATGTCATTGTTCCCATTATTGAGTAATTGTAGGTCTACGAATGGCTATATTTAAAAACACAAATTGTTGTATATCTCTATATGTTTTCTTTGAATTGATATGAATCTTTATCGTTTTTGTTACATGAATACACTTTATCGAGTCCAATGGACTCCCACACCTGCATTTCTATTGGGCAAAGCCCAATCTCGAGTCAAAATCCATGTCGAGTCCAAAGGATGGATTAATATGCAAAGAAACAGGCTGGTATACAATCATATACAACAATATATAGATGATATACGGTAGTATATGAGCCAAGGGAGCTGGTATACAAGTTCAAGAAGGAGGAAAGTAGGAAAGGAAGCTAATATACAGGTCTCGGGAAGCAAAAATACGAAGTATATAGCTGGTATACAATAATATACACAGCTGATATACAAATTAAAAGTGGACTCAAAGGTCAATGAAAGTTCATTTCAAAAGCTTTGGACAGATTTTAATGGGCCAAAGCAGGGGCCCAAATCTCAAACCTTCTTTATTTTCATGTATTTATTTGAATTATTTGTATTAACTAACATTTAATCTTAATAAATTCCCTAGATTTGTTATTCCGATTTTATCTTCGATTTCTCCTTTTACGTTTTATTTACTTAGATTTCTTTATCAAGTTGCCTTGTTAAAAATAGAATAAAAATGAATCTTTTATCAATTGCCTTTAAAGAATAAGTACACAACCACCATGTACTGGTAGGATCATTGATCAGCTCCAATAAATAATAAATATACAATAAATCAAAACTGAGTAAGTAGTACAACATGTAATAACAGCCAGTAATGAAATTCTGGGCTCCCAGCCTACCTTCTAACTTATCAACCACATGAACAGGTTCGACAATCATCTAACAATGAATAATAATCATGACACTTACTCCTTTACACATCACCTGGACCATCTAAGGTTCCCTAGACCAACACCTAAGTGTTAACATGCAATGTCCGGTCCATCCCGGGACCATCCCCACATTTAAGTGTAACAACCCGGCCTCTCAAAGACCAATAAAAATTAATCACAGATTCAACAAGTCACTCGGTTCACTCATAGAACCATCGACAAACATAGTCAATAATGCATAATTAAACTCGTATCAGACGTGGTACTCGAGCCAACTGATATAGAACATGTACCATGCATGGTACCTGAGCCAACCGTTAGTATCCCGTACCAGGTGTGGTACCTGAGCCAACCGAATATCATACAAAACCAACAGTCAATATTTAAATGAATAGAAACACCATTGTAAAAGCAACAAGCAATAATCAAGTTCATTTCACATAATTAACACCCTAAATATTTGGACATTCATAACTTTCTTTCTGAGTCATGAAAGTACACACATTATCAAGCTATAGTTATATGTATATACATTGCATTTGGATAGATAATAACCATCACCTACCTCGAATGGCCTGAAACTTTACTAGACCGGAGCTTTCCCATTTTCGGAAGCTTCCGCTTGCTCTTGGTCTAAAAATAAGCACACGATATACTAAAATCAGTCCAATGACCTAAAATTTCTGGAATTATGCAAAAATCCTAATCCCAGGCCAACCCATAGTCACCCCACCTATTTCGGGCTTTTACACTTTTAATTCGCCTAAACTGCCATTTTTATGGTTACATTTAGCGAATACTGGTGTTTTTAACATGCATAAATGATAATAAACACAACCCAAGAAAATAACACCAACTAAAATCCCTTTTTTTCCCGAATTCTACATCCTTAGGTCAACTCAAGCCTTCCCCCAATCTCGTAGATAACAATTCTACTATGTAGAAAATATAGTACTAAGTTAGGAGAGCAAAATCCTTACTTTGGGACAAATTTGGTGGAAAACTGCCTTGAAATCACCAAAATCGCCTTAACCCTTCCCCAAAATGTTCTTCAGAAATTCTAAACATTTTCGGGAAGTTTCTGCATTAATCTCGATTTATTCCACTATAGCGGTCGATACACCACTATAGCGGCAACGCCATAGCGGAATCGACCGCTATGGAGGTGCTAACCGATGTTGAATTCTTCTATAGCCAGAATATCTCTGCTATAGTGGTATTCGCTATAGCACAGTGTCAACCTCTATAGCGGTTGACACGGGACAGAACCTCAAAAAATCTCCCAAAAGGGTCCATTTTGAAACGCACTTTAAATCCTGACGTTCTGAAATAATCCTTTCATGTTAACCTTAATACTAGGAGTTTTACTTACCCAAATTCATTTTTAAAAAGTACCCCAAACTCCTTAATATCTTAGCTAACGGAAAAAATATCTCAACACAAGAGACATTACCCAATCCTGCTCAGAAACTGTCCGAGACTAGCCTAGCCTGAAATTTTCACTTTCAAACTCGGAAGTTTTCTAACCCGAAACTTGGCACAAAAGGATTATCCATAACGATGAACCTGGTCGTTACATATTTGAACCTTGATGATCCATACAAAGACTAACTCCGTCCTAATCAATTAAGCATATTAGCTCATATACCTCGAATCCTGGAACTTATTTAAGAGTATACATATATCCACGAGAAACTTATTACCCAATACAAAGAGCGTAGTACCTCCTAGCTCATTCGTCTCCTTATTATACTAACACGGGCAATCTGCTATGGTCTAATAACCGTGCCAAAATCTGGTTATTCGAGGATTAACAATCATAACTTCAAATAAATCAATCATACTACAGGGTCATATTACCCATAACAATAAAATTACACCCCAACCTGCCAGATTAAAATGTGTTTGTCCCTCTAGACTCCGTACCGGAAAGCCTAAGCATGAAATCTCCCGTCAATCTACAACATATTAGGTTTCAAAAATCAGGTCTAAACTACTCAGTTAAACCTAGCCTACCTGGACGCCAAACAACTGCTGCAAAAGTTTGAACAAAAACTTTTGGCTCTGTAAAAATAAATTCTGACGAGAACTAGATGTGGAATCCGTGGGTTTTACCCATCCGAGTGAAAATCCCTCCTCTCCATTGCTTCCTGGCACCCTAGGAGGATTTTTGGAGTAAGCCTTGTCCTTTTTGCAACTGAAGAGGAGAAGTGAGAAATATAAGACATGCATTCCGGGTTATTGGTTCTGTTAGCTCGCTATAGCGGCCTGCCGACCGCTACTGCGGCGGCGCTATAGAGGGATGATGCCAACCCGAGCAAAATTTTAAATATTTTTTTATCATATCACCCCAAATTAAATCGAGAGCGTATATCCACAGTTTCAACGAGGTGTCTTTTAATAACGACTGAACAGTTCGTTATATTGGGATGGGGGAGAGATAATTACCTTGACAGAACAAATTTTAACACTCTAATTATCCTTTATAGTGATAATTTTAAAAATTTATCAAACATAGCTATAATTTGAATTTCATAGCAAATTCCTAAAAATATACCCTATTGCTTTCCCTGCCTCCTCTTTTTCCTTTCCATGCAGCCCCTTTCCCTTTCATGCAACCTCCTATTTCTCTATTCTTCTTTGTTGTCTTTCCTCGCTCTTCTCTTTCCTCTTTTTTCTTTCTCATTTTCTAATTCTTA
This sequence comes from Jaltomata sinuosa, assembly GCA_003996215.1. NCBI lineage: Eukaryota > Viridiplantae > Streptophyta > Magnoliopsida > Solanales > Solanaceae > Jaltomata > Jaltomata sinuosa. Next base: position 136,481 of record QJPP01007331.1, on the reverse strand, counting down.
TCAACTTTGAAGTACAAAATTCTTTAAGACATTCTTCAATTTTACTATCGAAAATTCAATTCTTTTAACTATAAAATGTTTTACCCCACCTAAAATTTGTGGTCAAAATAGTGATAGTAGAGAAAGAATAAACACAAAAAAATAAACTTCAAAGTGTTTCCTATCTCCTTAAACCAACAACCGCCATCTCACTAATGCTAAACAAAAAAGATTTCACCATCTATTCCTTCAAATATCATTCTTCAAAATTAAACCTTTGAAAAAAAGTGATACAAGTTGATAACAATTGCTATAGTAGAGCGATTAATATAAGTGAAATTAAATCGAATAATTACAAGTGATACAAGTTGGTAGTAATTAGTATATTATAACAAATGAATAAAAGTGAAATTTGAGTTGAATACAAGTGATATAAGTGATTTTCAATAGTTGTAGATAGATTGTAGATGTGTTGTAATTGAAATGTTTTTGGATTGTTTTGGTTTATATGTAAGATCAAAATCTGAATTTATAGTGATGGTTAGAGTGATTTTCGGATAATTATACAAGTGTATGTCACAAAATATAAGTGTACACAGATACATGAAAATAGAATGAATGTTGTATCACTAATATAGAACGGATTATTGTATCACTGATACATCATGAATTTTAAAACTATTGCTATATTTAATAATTAGCCAAATTATCTTTATATTTTGGTAAATAGACATCAAAATGCTGCTATTTGTGAAATCTACTAAAAAAGAACTCTTTATATCAGGTGGCTTGGAACAAATTTCGTGAATTGAAAAGAAAAGATAGATTTAGGATTGGATTTTCAAAAATATACAATTTTTGAATTTTTTTATATCACGTAGCTAAATATATGATATTATACAATATTATACTTAGGGAAAAATTATTATATATAATGAATGAACCTTGTATAAATTGTATAATAGTATATATAAGGTGTTTATACACAAATATAGGTTAAATTGTATGTTTATACACAAAGTATGGGCTAACGACCATCAAAACTTAAAGGTAAATTTTATGGAGTGGTGGTTAGATCGATGTTGTTACAGGGTGGAGTGCTGGCCAGTCAAGAACTCCAATGTTTTGTTGCAAAAATGAGGATGCTGAGATGAATGTGTGGGCATACTAGGAGCGATAAAATAGGAATGAAGATATCCGGGATAAGGTAGGAGTGGCCTCCGTGGTGGACAAGATGAGGGAAGCGAGATTGAGATGGTTTGGACATGTGAAGAAGAGATGTGCAGACGCCCTAGTGAGGAGGTGCGTGAGGTTGGATATAGTAGGCACGATGGGAGGTAGAGGTAGGCCAAAAAAGTATTGGGAGATGTGATTAGATAAGGCATGACCCTACTTCAGATTACCGAGGACATGACCTTAGATAGGAGGGTGTGAAAGTCGCGTATTAAGGCAGAAGGTTAGTAGGTAGTGTAGTATTGTCGTACTTTTCGAGGGTTTAGGCTTATTGGTGTTTGTCGTTGTACTAGAGGTAGTTCTTGCTTTTGATATCTGTCATCATCTGTTCATTGTGTTTCGATTATTGAACTATTTATTGTTGTTCTTGTTCCTTTCTTGTAGGCTTTGCATTGCTTCTCTTATTAGTTGTTATGTGTTCTTCACTATTTTCTTCTTACTTGAATCTGAATTTGCTGCACTTGAGCCGAGGTCTTTCGAAAATAATCTCTTTATCTCCACGAGATAGTAATAAAATATGCGTTCCTTAGACCTCACTTATAAAATTTCACTAGGTAAATGCTATTGTTGTTTTCTTTTTTTTTCTTTTTTTTTTTGCTAGAGTTAGGAAAAAGTTTAAATGCTTGATCATGCAACTGTTTTTGTCACACATCGACTATACAGCTATTTGCTAAGGATGTAACGCTGAGTCAGGATTTTGAAGTTAACAAATAGAGTTGGTTCAACAAAAATCAAAAAGTCTTATTTGAGAAAAAGTGACATAAAATCTGATTATATTATTTTCTCAAAGATGATTCATCAACTGAAATGTAGTTACATTTCATTTTCAAGAATGTTACAACTTTAGTCTACTAGTAATTTTTATATGATATCAGATCAAAGCTTTAAGGCATACTCCACTAAGGTAAGCGAAATTGGTATTTCAATTTTATGAGTTTTAAATTTTAAGGTATAATAACGTATTGAGCTCAGAATAATTTATTTATACAAATTAAACAAGTGTTATGGGGTCAAAATCAATGAGTCATAGTACTGATCCTTTTACCCATAAAAGTTCAAAAAAAAAAAAAAAAGTAATTATTATCCTTCAAGTATTTGATATTCTTCTTCAACTATATATACTGCTAGTGGCCAGACTGAATTAATCTTATTGGCACGCGGCAATGGCATGGACATTTGAAATATAGGCCACAAATAAATTAAGTAATAAAAAGAATAGAAAAAGAGTACTTTTTACTTTGAAATTTTTATCCTTGATTCCTTTTGGATTTGGTAAAAAGGTATATTTAATTTGTTAGGATTCTATCTTCAAGACTTATAAAAGGGGTAAAAGATAAAAAGGGAGTGAAAAAGAGAATGTATATAAGCTTCTTTTCTGGAAGAGTTGATCTTTCATCCCCCTCTATTAACGCTATTAAAATGTCACTTTTTTTCTCTGAAATTTCCCATTGAAATTTGTTCAGCGTCTATTTCAACATATATTTTGATTGAACTAATGAGAAATTAAAAAAATAGTAATGTAAAAATTATGAAGTTTTTCAGTCTTTCAGTGAAAATTAATTTTTCACCGTGTGTTTTTCAGTGAGCTAGTTCGGTGAAAAATGAGTGCGAAAATCATATTTTATAGTATAAAATTTTCACTGATTTGCGGTGGAAAAAACCTCTATCTCCCGTAGTATAAAGATAGAGACAGAATTTAAAACTTATGTGTTTGAGATATTAGTTTTTAAAAATTACTAGATTCTAAATTAATAATTTGAATATATTTAATAATTTTTTAAGACAAATATAGAATTTAAATCAAAGCTACTTAATTCGATCGAAATCGTAAGCTATACATTGGCTCCACCCCTGATTATTCACGATTCTTGATGAAATTGATTGTTCAGATTGCGAAAAGTAAGAATTTAAATTCTTCTCTTGAGTTTAGTCAAAATGCCGTTGTTCTTCTCTTGAGTTTAGTCAAATGTCGTTCTTCTTCTCTTGAATTATTTGTTCAAACGTATCAGTTTAAATTCAGTCAAAAAATATCAGTTCAAATTCAGTTAACTAAACAAGAATTTTTAATTTGGCAAGTGAGTTGGCTATGACTCAATACCAAGTTTTGCTTTTAATTGTATGTGTTTTCATTCCTCATAACTCTTTCATGTATATCTTGTTCATTCAAATAAAATTCTTCATCAATCGAAAATACTTGTCACTTTACAAATTTAAGATGAAAAATAAATAGACTTTTAACTATAATGTCTAATACATATTTGGTTGTATAGTGTCTAAATATGTAGCTTAATTCAAAACTACAAAAATAATTAATTCAGTCCCATTAAATCTTTAGAATGGTCAAATTAACACTTGATAAGGGAAAAGTGCTAACTAAATTAAAATATAAAAAATTACAGTGACAATATCACAAGTAGGTATATGACATTGGACTACTGATTCGTCGATTATCATCCAATATCTTTAGCATTAGAATCAACCCTCTTTTTGGGTAGGTATTATGGAACCAATTTTTGAAGGGGACCATTAGTTATTAGCATGGGCTTCTTGTAATAACTAAGTTATATTTCTTCTTTTAAGAAACTTTTAGAATAAACAATTTACATATTATACAATAATAATTACATTTCAGTGTGAAACATATAGTCTACTTCAATTTATTTAGGATTGAAAATGCAGTTTTTGTTAAATTCACATTCAATTGGTTTATTATCAAATAATAATAATAATAATAAGAGTATGTGTAGTTTTTCGTTTCTTTGTTTGGGGAGTCTGGAACAAAAATGATCGTAATTTTTTTGGCCAAATAACCAAAGTATTGTGTTAAAAAATAAGAACACCAAAATATCTATAGCGCATGAAATAAATATGTTGTATGAGTTTGAACTAACGTCCGGTCTAACAGGCTTTAGCTACAACAAACTCATATAACGCATGAAAATCTATAGGTATTGTTCTGGGAAAAGAAGAAGTAAGACATTTAAATTGATATGGAGGGTATATTCTTTTCTATATCAATTTAAGTTAAATCTTGTCTTTTTTTGTTTGTCTCAAGAAAATGATTATAATTATTTTCTAAAAAAAAAGGACGACATTTAAATTGATACGAAGAAGAAATTATGTTTCAAGTATAAGCTATTTTTTTTATTTTTTATTTTCTTGAAAACATAAATTTACACAAACTTTATTTATTAAAAGAGTTGATTATTTGTTTATTATTATAAGCTAAAAAGATTTCACATGCACCTTTGTAGAAAGAAGAGAGCAAATTGAGATTTGCATAATGCACTTTTTTAGTGCGTTATATAATTTTATTTTGTTTTTCTAAAAATAACATAGGCAACAGATTTTAATAGGGGTCATTAATTAAGTTTCGTATAGCACACTCAAAAAATTGCGTTAAAGATAGTTTGATTTTTTTTCTACGTCATTTAGGTTTCAAACCTTTTTTTCAACTAAATGGGCGGGTGAGAAATGGGGGGACCATTGGGAGAAGACGATTATCAGGTTTGGGTTGGGGGGGAGGGGGATATGACTGTTAGAAATTAAAAATATTTTTTTTTTGGTACGTAACAAAAGTGAACTTTCAAGTACAAAAAAAAAATGAAAGCTGGACATACTGCCCCAAACCCTCAGTATACTGCAATCCTACTTGCTATACATAGAACTATCAGCAATTAATCATATTCTCCTATACATATCAAATGCCTTCACCACTCAGATCCTCTTAAGTAGGGTAGCGATTGTTGTTCAAGCCAAGTTGCTACTCTCATTTGGTGGACTCCTCTAGCATGTATCTCTTGTATAATCATCTTGACAAGTTTGTCCACTGGTTGGTGCCTCTATTGAAATACTCGCGTGCTTCTTTCCCCCCATAAGTGATAAATTAGTTGCAGCAAAAGCCATCCTATATATTTCATCCTTAGCACTTCTACATTTTGCATATGCAGCAACCCATACTAACTCAATATCCCAGCTTCTAGGTACCCTATTGACTCCAAGCGATATGAGCATTTTGTGGCAAACTTGAGCAGATAGAGAGCAAGAAAAGAGTAGATGGGAATGTGACTCATCAACTTCGTTACACAGAGGGCAAGTGGAATCAAATGTCATTCCCCATCTTAGCAATCTGTCTCTAGTATACAGTTTGGAAAATACAGCCAGTCTAAGTATAAAGATCCATTGAGGTGACCCTAGGTTTTTACAAACCAAGCTCTGCCACTCCACTTTTTGGAAGTCACCCCTAAGCTTAAGATAGAAATCTTTGATAGAGAACTGCTTGAGGTTTCTAAAATCAGTCATACTAACCCCAACTGCATCAACATACTTGGTTGCCTTTAGATTCTTTGCATGATCCAGGATGATTGCTTTGGTATATCCATAAGGTGGTCTCTGTTATTACCATAATAACAGTGGATCCATCGTACCCATAGCTTGTCTATCTTGCTACAAATGTTCCACAAAATCTTTATAATTGCAGCCTTGTTCCATGCCTGAATGTCCAAGATGTTGAGGCTACCTGCACTCTCAGTTTGACAGAGCCTTTCCCATGCCATTAGAGCTTTCTTAGTCAGATCAGACCAACGAGTCCACAAAAAGCTCATACAAGTAGCTTCAATAATTTTCACTACTTTCTTTGGTAGCACAAATATTTGGGCCCAAAACACTTGAATAGAGAATAAGACAGATTTGATTACTTGGTCTCGCCCAGCATAAGATAAGAACTTTGAGGTCCATGACTTAATCCTTCCTAGTATTTTCTCAAGTAGGGGCTGAAATTGAACAGTGGACACTCTCTTTGTACTCAAGGGTACTCCCAAATATCTTATGGGAAGGAGCCCTTTGTGAAGTCAAGCACCTCCAAAATCTCTTGTTGCACTTCATCAGATACACCACTACAATACATAGAACTTTTAGTTTGATTTGCCATAAGACCCAAGGCTTGAGAAAAACACTGAAACTGGTCATACAAGTATTGAATAGAGCTCAAATCACCTCTACAGAACAACAATAAATCATATGTAAACCCAAATTGTATGAGGTTTAATTTGGCACACTTCAGATGAAAATTAAAATTTGGATTTTCACCTAATCTTCTCAACATTCTGCTCAGGTATTCCATTGCCAAAATAAACAAGAATTGAATAAAGGGTCCCCCTGTATGAGCCTTTTCCTAGCTGAAAAAGGTGGTGAGGGCTTGCAATTTATAATAATAGAGTATGATACCATTTTGATACAAGTCATAATTCAACCCACAAAAATATTAGCAAAATTCAAGCTAATCAGGACTTGTTCTAGGAATGGTCATTCAACAGAATCATAAGCTTTTTGCAAGTCGATCTTGAGCATGCATCTAGGTGAAATGCTCTTCCTATTGTATTCTTTACAAGTTCATGACTTAGTAAAATATTATTAGTTATAACTCTACCTGGTACAAAGGCTGCTTGTCCATGATAAACTAAACTATCCATCACAATTTGTAACCTTTTAGTCAAAATTTTGGAAATTATCTTATAGAAGAGGGTTTTGCACCTTTGGCACCAGTATGACAGTTGTGCAGTTGATTGCTTTGTATATCCAGTTGGTCTTGAAAAATTGCATCACAGCTTCTAAGATATCCCTCCCAATAGTAGGCCATGTCATTTTGAAAAAAATGGGCATTAAAGCCATCACAGCTGGGGGTTTTAAGATCAGCAATATCATGTACAGCTAAGGATATCTCATCATTTGTAACTGGAGCTATGAGTTGCATCTGTTGGTCCCTATGTAATAAAGTCCCTGTCCTCATAATAGAGGGATCAATAGTTGGTAGTTGCTCTGCACAATTGCCCAGTAACCTTTTTGTAGAAACTAGTTACTTCTTTTTCAGTCCCCTCCATAGACTGAATGACTATTCCTTGGTCTAAGACAAGTTTGGTTATATGATTCTGAGCTATTCTGTTCTTGACATTAGCATGAAAAAATGCAGAGTTTGTATCTCCCAATTTCAGCGATTGAATCCTGAATTTTTTGTCTTAAAATGCCTTCTTCAACCATAATCCACTTTTTTCCAGTGCCACCTTAAGCTCCTTCTCGTGGCTAAATAGTGCTTGATCAATGTAGAAATCCCTAAGTTTCTCCTGAGTTTGTTTCTATTGGCATCTAGTATCATAAATTCTTTGTTCCACCCTTAAGTATTCCTTATGATTGAGTTATTTCATTGCATCCTTCATTCTCTTCAATTTGTTCCAGACCTTGACCATATAGGCACCTTGAACAGATTGGTCCAACACAGAGTCTACAATGCTTGAAAAATCCTTATGAGTGGTAAACTGGTTAAGGAATCTAAAAGGTCTGGCTTGCACTATCGGAGCCTGCTCTATAGTCACACACATCAAAGAATGGTCAGAGAATTGAGGGTCCCTTTCTTCTGCCTTAAAATATGGAACAAACCCATCCTAGAAGAGTTGACAAGTGATCTTTCAATTCTGCTATGGACATGTTAGTTCATCCAGGTGTAAAACCTGTCTATTGTTCTGAGCGTAGCCAAGCCAGTGTTTATCAGAAAATCTGTAAAATCTTGCCTCAGCGTCCTGTAATTGACTACCCAGCCAATCATCATGGTTGAGCACAAAATTAAAAGCACCCATGACTAGCCATGGGAGGTGAACATTTGGTACTAATCTTTCAATATCCAACCATATATCCTTCCTGGCAACAATGGTGTGGAGACCATAAACAACAACAAATAATAGGTTTGTGGTGTCATTTCTCTTCTGAACACAACAATGGACAAACTGGGTACTAGTGCTAATAATTGAAACATCCACCCTTGCATGATCCCGTATTACCCATATTCTCCCCCTATCAGATGCATCATAGTTACCAAACCAACTCCAATTTGTAAAACTTTCTTTACAATAGCTTTTGCTTTCTGCTTGTTGACTCTATGTTCTGTAATAGCTAAAACTACTATATTCTCCTTCTTTATTAATGTTGGCAGCTCCTTATGGTTGAACTGCTTATTGAAGCTCCTTACATTCCAGGAGGCCACTATCATCTAGACATTTATGGGGTGAGGTTGGGAGGTTTACCACCTCCAGCATTACTACATTGTCCTTTGTACGCCAAAGTCAGGGCATTTTAAAATATTTGCTGAAATGTGACCTCTTGCAGTGGATTAAAACAATTATCAGATACCTCATGTTGATCATGAACGTTAGGGATGACTTTACTTGTAGACTTTCCTGTCACTTGTTTCCACCCCTCAGCTACTTCATTCTGATTTCCCACCCTCTGCACAGGATTGTTCTCTTGAGTGAACGAAGTATGTGTCTTCTATGGATCGTTCTTATTCAGCCATTCATGTTTCATCTTTATTGGGTCCACTTTCATTTGTCGAGGTTGTTGCTTTGCTTTTTGTTTAGGGGGGATGACCTTACATATATGTCTAACATGCCAACATGTTGGGCAATATTGTGGCTACCATTCATAATCAATGCATTGGTCTAAAATGACTCCATCTGGATCTATCACTTTTATAACCTCGGGCAAAGGCTGGGTGATGTCTACTTCAATCAGCACTCTGGCATAAGAAATTCTCTCTATTTTGGTAGTGCATTCATCAACACATAGAGGGGTTCCCATGACACTAGATATTCTGCTCAACGAGTCAGTACTCCAACAATTCAATGGTAGACTTGGGAACATCACCCAGAGTGGTATTGTTTTGAGGATCTCCTTGCTGAAATTGAATTTTTCACTCTATGGTTTAACTATGACAGGTCTGCTAGTCATTATATGAAGGCCAGTTAGCAGTACCTGATCCTTATCACCAGTATTCAGGAATTTGATGATAAAATAACTTTCGTTGTGGTAGTAGATCATGGGTTTGGCTGTGAACTTCCACTGTCCAAGGAATCGAGACACCGCTCCTATAGTAGGAGAATCGCCCACCACATACAATACAATCATATCCTTCCACATCATAGTTTCCTTATCTACCTCTACTTTGTCTAGTTTCACCACTTTCATACCATCTCGCACAACAGGAGCTATAAATTGCAGGGCCATAACTTTAGAAGTAAGCTTGTTACCGGTGAACAAGTTTGCCCAATTATTCCCCTCGACTTGTGATTTATCCAAGTGATGCCTCCTCTGAGAACCCAGCTGAGGAAATTGTTCCATTGGATCAGACTCTAGGTTCGTCGGGCATTTTAGGCTGCTCGTTGGAGCAGATGGATTAGCAGGACTAGGAGGTTGCTGTCTATTTCCAGCTTTCCCTAGTTGGATTTCACTCGACTGGCCCATGGATTTCATTTGGTTATTGCTATGCTCTGCGATACTCATTTGTTTACAGTCTCCTTCGCCATCATATTGCTCGGAGGAGTGACCATGACACCCAATTTTATCATTTCCCGTTGAGCCCTAGCCATAGGGATTCCTTCCATGGTCGAGTCCCCAAGTATCTCCTGTGTTACCCTTGTTACATCATCCCCAATCGTTCTAGATCTATGATTCACCTTGGCCAACGGCGGATCTGATAGTTGGATCTTTTTGATGCCTTCTTCTGCCGACCCTTCGGCATTCCGGCGTCAGTGGCAGTTGTGAGTCAAGTTGTCGTACGCCCAGGTAGAGGTTTTCTCTAAAATGCACCGAGAGCGTTTTTTGTGTTATAAATTTCTTAATATTTTAAAAACAATTTTAAATGGTTATTAAAAATGAATTACAAAGCTTGAAATCATCATATACGCAAATTGAACACGTACAACTGTTTTGTTTGATTTAAAATTTAAGTATTGAATTGTATATATGTACATATAGCTTGGCCTTATAAGGCTCTAAAGGTGGTATAAAGCCACCGATGTGGGAGCTCCCACTTATACTACAACTATTCAACTGTAGTGCATGTATTTCACACGCTATATAAGTCCACGGTAGCTAAAACCCATTAAAGTTTGCGTTAGTTCATATAGCGCAAGAATTGCATACGCTATATGCAGTGGCGGAGCCAGAAATTTGACTAAGGGTGTTCAAATTTATAAAGTAATTTTTTTTTTCAATGAGTGAATGCAACGAAAAATTCAAATGGAACTACATATAAAAAGGTACATAAACGCAGCGGAATTGAACCCACAAATTTGTGGTTAACCCATGTTTTTGATATAAAAGGGTACACAAAATGCTTTAAAGTGGAATCGAACTCGCGATGGGAGACTTAAAATGCACACTCTTCTCCACTGAGCTACAACACACGCTCGGTACAAGGGTGTTCAAACTGTTAAATATACTCATAATCAAAATATTTTATCTACGTATTCGATATAATTTTCCGGCGAAGGGTGTTCGGCTGACCACCCTTGCTATAGGGTAGCTCCGCCCCTGGCTATATGTACTTATGTTAATTTTTTGTTTCACATATTACTTTGATTATTTACAAATCAATTTGATCCCAAACTCTTGTTCGGGTGTATGGGTCAGTGTGGGTGGTGTTAAAGAAGTTGACGAGCAGTGGACGGTGACATAGAAAATTAGGAATAAATGCTTATTCACTGCGATGTAATAAAAAATATATCAATGCTTATTTATTGATCTTCAATAACAGTTAACGTTTGGTAAACCGAATATCTCTACTATTTTCCTTTTCTCCAATTTGATCATCTTTAATTGTAATGGTTCTGTTATTCTACAATCTAGTTTCAACTGCCCAACGGCCATGGATTTCTCAAGATTCAGACATGGAATGAATAATCCTTTTGAAATTGAATTTGTCAATTATATTCTTGGAACTAAAGGTAAAACTAGTAAACCACACCAAAAAGAAAAGAAGAAGATAAAAAGATTGGGTAAGCATATTCGTCGCATATTGAAATTGAAATGTACATTTAATAAGTTGTTAGCAGGAGAATAAAACTTCATCCCCTTGGAATACACTCAAAAAGAAATTATATGTAACGGAACTTTTTCTTTTTCCTCTCCGAAACCAATTTCTTTGTAACTTTTAAATTCTCTGTCGTTTGGATTCTTAAATTTGACAAATATTTCATTTAGACACTCGAATTAAGATCTGATCTTATTGATTACCTCAACTTCTTATTAAATGTTTCAATTAGACACTTTCACTTTAGATTATAAACTTTTTTGTGTGTATTCTCATTCGTCTATTAGGTAGCTAATTTAATCACATAAAGTATATCATTTCCTTTAATTATACGCATTTGACTCAATATGCCATAAAACTCCAAGCATTCTCTACTTGACATTGATACTATAATTAAAGCAGATGACATTTTTATGTGGTTAACTCAACTACTTAATAGACGAATGAAACAAAGCGTAAAAGTTTTTTTCTCGAAATTTGAATAAAATGTGTCTAATTGGAACACTTTATTATGAGTTGAAGTGTTCTATTGAAATATGACTTACTTCGAGTGTCTAAATGAAATATCATGTCAAGTTTAAATGACTGACTATGTATTAAGCCTTGTTTTGTTACCAATCGACAAAACTTATTCACATCATGTATTTAGATTAAATTAATAAATAGAAAATATGTACCTTCTATACAAACTTTATCAATTATCAATGTCTCTATGGTGATATGAGAATTACACTAGCTTCTCTTAATTATTTTTTGTTTTTGTTTTTAATTGCTTGATGAAAATTAAATGAAGAAATATATCCACGAATTTGTGGGTTTTATGTTGATATAAGAAATGCAAGAATCTTTGTATTTGGTTATGTTGGAATAAACTACTGCTAATTTCAGTTGGATATGTATCAATCAAATCCCAAATCATTCTCCTTATAAACTACATAAAGCTACAAAACCCCTTTTATATACCGACATCAACTATAACTTATGGGACAACTTTTAAGTTTAGTAAAATCCAAATGCAAAAATTTTGTGAGTGCAAATTACTATTCCTCAGACGACTGCTAATTCATCACTTGAAAATTTCACTTTACATCTCCAAGTGCAACGCACCAACGGGAAATAGGAACAAATCATGTTTATAACTAATTAAGTTTAAGAAAAAGATTACCTTGATTTGACTTCACCCAGATCATATGCACATGTTGCTTTCTTTGTGCTGTCTTTATTAAGATCTTTTTACCCACGCAGATCGACGACACATATAATTCTAAGAGGTCGTTTGGTACGAATAACATTGAATAAGATGTATTAGTAATGCCAGGATTAATAATGTAAAAGTTAATTGTGTTGGGGTTAATTATGCTGATATTATTTCTTATTACCTGTGTATGGGGTAAAACTGGTATTGGGCTAACTAGACCAACTTGGGCCGGGGCAAGGTGGAAGCGGCCTGCAACGACGTCATCTTTAGAGCACGTACGACATGAAGAAATGGCTTCTTAGGCGAAGGCTAGGCAGCTCGAGAAGTCCAACGATAGTGATTGCACGCAAAGGACAGACAAAAGAATTGTGTGTCAGAACATTCAGGTGTGCGGCAACGCCCGACAGAGCCCCGTCAGATGATGTATCCTCCAATGGCTCAAGGACAAGTGGCGGCTATCCATTGAACACAGTACGATTGGCCTAACAGGATAGTATTATTCCTTTCATCTCAAGGAACAACTCGGACATTATAAATAGACACTCCCTCCCTCATTGTAAAGGATCCCACTCTTTGTTAGCTCCATCCCTAAAGCAATAAAATCTCTCTCTCGCTTGGCTCTTAAGCTTGTTCTGCTTTTCCTCTGTTTTCCTCTTAGTTTCTTACTGTTTCATTGTTATTGTTCCCTCATGCTTATTATTTTTGGTCACGGCTCATTCATAGCTAGAAGGACCGAATACCTCATCGGTGTCTTAGATTAGCTCTTTATCTTTTCCTTACTGATTTATTGTGTATTTCCTTTACGATTATTTTCTTTTGCAAACTTATGTCTCTAACAATGAAGCTATTGTAATGCGTTCTATTGACCCATAAACAAATTTAACTGTCTCAAATCAATGGTAAACAGTTTGGCACCTACCGTGGGGCCATAGCAACTGGTGGGTTTAAACTTCATTTCTATTTGCTAGTTTTTCATTATGTGTTGTTTCTTTGCAAGAGAACAGATATGACAAACGATAATGTTGATCGTGTGGAGGATGGAACACCTGAGAAGAATTCCAAGTTCAATGATGTGACACGTGGGACTTCTGGGGCGTGAATGGATCTCTCGAATGATGAATGTCTCTCAACGTGAACAAGCAAAGGAGACAGAAGAGGATCCTGGGCCTAGAAAAAGATGAGGTGGAGCCCAGTTTGAAGGACTTGTAGGACCTAACAAGGAACATCACCGCATCTCGCGAGGAACTGATGGCTAGGGTGGAGGCACAAGATAAGAGGCTAGATGAAATACAAGCCGGTGCCGCTCAAGTGACTTCAGGCACTTCAAGGAGGAATGAGCGGGACAATTTGTAAGACCATGAGTAAGATAACTGAATGGAGGAAGTGACAACAACATACGAGGTGGCCATATTTAAGGACACAACACCGGCAATATCTGTTGGAGTTGCTGAGGAAAGAGATGAAGGCTTAATATTCTGAACTTCAGTCTCAGATGAACCATATTCCAGGAGCCTCACCGGTGGTCAAGGGACCAGAATCCAAAAGCTATCCCAAAGTTCCCTACACAGTAAGTACTGCAATAAGGCCTATCCCAAAGAAGTTTAAAATATTGGACATCCCAAAGTATGATGGAAACTTGGACCCCCCAGGAGCCCCTATTAATTTTTACCATGACATGACCAAGGAGGAAGCCGAGTCGGTGATGGTAAAGAAGTTTGGAGAAAGTCTCTCAGGAGGAACTTTGGTATGGTATTCCCTTCTTCCTAAAAATTCTATTGATTCATACAATATGTTGGTAGATAGCTTAATATGGGCCCATGCTGGGGCCAAGAAGGTGCTGCCCCATTGAGAGGACATTTTTAAGATATAACAAGGAGATACAGAGCTTCTTCGAGAGTTCGTCGCTCGATCCCAGAAAGAAAGGGTGCAACTCCCAATGGTTCCTGATGGCTATGCAGTAGAGGCCTTCACCAAGGGGCTGAACCCCGAAAGCTCGATCGCCTCTTTTAAGCTCAAGGAGATTTTGACTGAGTTTGAGGTGATAACTTGGGCCAACATGTACAACAGGTATGAGTTAAAGATCCGGATCAAGGATGGTTGCAGGCAAGTTAATGAGAAGGCTCCATAAGCATGGAATGACTCGAGATCTTAGAAGAGCTTGTGGGGCTCAGGGGATAGGTCATCCAAGAACCCAAGGTGATGGAGTGAGTCAAAGGGGTCAGCTTAAGGATGCTACACTTCATCCTCGATGGAAGCCGCAAGGCCAGAAACAACAAACATAATGAATTCCGAGGATCAAGCCAATTCAGCATAATTAAAGAACGGACAGGAAACCTTCACAAAAAAATCTGCAGCCCTGAGAGGTGGCAAAACTCGTAGTATACACCATCAATGAGGTTCCTATGATCACGAAACACTATTTTATTGTCAGCCCCGAGTGGCTAGTCTTGGAAATTCGAGACAGCAAAAGAGCTATGTTGAAACCCCTCTAGTCAAACCTGGACTCTAGGAATATGACCTCTTGGTGCAAGTTTCATGGGACAAATAACCACAAAACTGGGGACTGTTGTCACCTTTGGGAAGCTATAGATGAGCTTCTTAAAGGCAGGCACCACAAGGAGTTTCTGAATGATCAAGCCAAAGGCCATTACGGAAAGGGCATCGATGATAGTCAGATACCAGTCGAACCAGGAGCTCCTTGAAAGATGATTAACTGATTTGTGGCTTCGAAGCACCAGGTAACTTCTATCCCTCATGTTTTGTTTAACTAACGGCTTCTGGTTTTTGAGTATTTTTGCAGGTACGGGTATCGTAGCACAAAACCCAGAAGGACAAGCTACACTATTTTTTCCTTTGTTTAATTTTTATCCCAAAAAAGGGTTTTTTCTGGCAAGGTTTTAAACGAGGTATCAGTAGGGAATTTTCGGGAAAATAGGGAAAATTCTTTTCTTTTTCTTTTTTTGTGAAAAGAATGACCGATGGCATGAATAAGAACTCAAAGAAGTTAGCGTATGTCTATGCTTTTGGCTTTGAATTCCATTTCAATTTTCAAGAAAAGACTTCATAGTATAATCGATAGATGGATGACAATGTCCAGGGCCTCCGAGGTTTTCCCCACTCCTTAGGAGCTGAAAAGAGGAGACCCTATGATAGATTTCCCCGAACCTTGATAGGGAAGCGAGGCTGCAATTTTGAAGCCCACGCAAAGATCCATAAATGGACCTGGAACTTAATTTTAAGGAGCGAGCGTCCCCCTTGTCGCCTCCCTGGGTAGTATATGCATGACAACCACACAAACTGAGCATCTGATCGTGAAGAAAACCCGAGACCATGTCATCAGATGGACCAAATACGCCCAAAAAAGACGCTTACTTGAATTTAACACGTATGAATTAATTTTGTTCCTGAAATTGGTCCTTTAAGCCATTATTGGTTACTCGTAGTTTTATACTCTAAAGCTACATGCTAAACTATCTCAGAGATGTTTGGACTTAGATGCTCAGCAAATTTAAAATTAAAAGGATCCCTCCTCGGTATAACGAGGTATAAAAAAGGTTGGAATTCCCTAGGTCGAACTCTGATGACCTGATGGACCAGAGATTGCACAAAAATAAAAAATTGATTAGCTCATACTCACTCTCTCCATTTTTATTCGTGAGACTAATCATTCCAAAAATTCCACTCGCATAGATTGCAAGATGTCAGGCAAAGTAGATCCCTCAGAAGTATTTTCAAAGACCCCCAGGAAAGGACAACACTAGATACCTTCCTGAAAGAAAAAGTCAACAAAGGCTGAGAAATTTTATGAGGCAAAGCTTTTTGTATTTGCTCTGGGATACAAGTTGCTAAAAAAAGAAATAATGAAAAGGCATGGCTCTCGGGACAAACATAAAAAAGTGCAGTCAAGAAAACCTCTTCATTTAAACTGTAGTACCCTCAAAAGGGACATATAATTACATATATAAAAAAAAACTACAGAGTCAAGCACAAAGTTTTACTAGAAGAAGAGTTAGTGCAATAAAATCTTTCATGGAAGCAAAGTGATAAAGGAGGAAAGAAACGTTAAGGTCCTAATCCTCGAGTGTAAAATGATGTCCTTCTTGTATATCTAAAAGCCACCTGAATAGTCTGCATCAACAGGATCAGGTGCGGTGCAGCCCAAGACCTGCTGCATCCAGAGCTATAGAAACTGGGAAGGGAGCATTGACCCCATGGCATGGAAGGAGAGGCAGCTTGGGGTAACAATGCCTGCCATGGTCTTCTTTGGCCATAAACTTGACCCATTATTTTTGCGTTACCCTCGTCAAATAGCATAGGATAAATCATATGAGGATAAACTTCGGGATCAAAGACGAGGATAAGGTAAGAATGGTGGGGAAACTCTAGAGAAAAATCAAGATATCCGTGGGAATCAAAATCGAGCAACATGAGGAGAAAGTTTGTTTCTTTATTATAGGACATGGCTAAGTGCGACAAGTTTATCCGCTACTTTGTTTACTTCGGGATACCTATGCTAAAATTTCACCCTCTTTACTGTAGCAGCTTCTTTGATTTTTTCCACTAGTTTTCCTATCCTCCAAGGTATGTTAAACTCCCTGCTGGAGCACTCTTGATCAGTAACTCAGAGTTTGCTTCTGTAGTTACATCATTGATGCGCATTTCCTTACACTTTTGTAGGCCAAATACCATGGCCCATCCTTCAACCCAATTGCTCGTACCTATACCCAAAAAAATATAGTAGGCTATGATAAATTCACCTATACTATCTCGAATTACCCCGCCTGCTCCATAATTCCTTTCTTGACAACTCCCATATGAATTCAATTTGTACATATTTGCTGGAGGCTTTTCTCATCTTACCATCTTGCATTTTTTATGGTGCATTGGTTGGTCATCTATTTGTTTCATTCACTCCTAGGACGCCTGCAAGCTCATCTTCCTAAAATGGTGTCCAATTATTATTGCTAAATTGTTGAGCACCAAGAGTTCTAATATATGATTAAAGGGCTGCTCTGTCTAGATTTGACTTCACATCGAGATCACCATAACTCCCATTATATCAGCCCTGGTAGTATCTTCATCATAAAGGATGCTACTATATTCAAACTTCTTTGACTCCACCATCGCACCAATAGACATTTCAAAGTTTAATCCCCTATTGAAATACCAAATACCCCTAAAATTTGTGTCAACAGGCTTTGGGCCAGGTTACTTGAGTAAAAGAGGTGGTTTTTGGTCTCCAATTCAAGCACCGGGGGAACAAAATAATAGCACCTTGATTGAATATTTATTTCTAATTTTGCGACTTTCTCATATGTTGGAACTCTATTTACTATTGCTTTCCAGGACAAGAAGGTCATCTTGAATGGTACCTACTTGTGACATATTATTTTATCAGTTATAGTTGGTTTTTCTTCTGTCTGAGTAGTTTTGAGGTGGAACCCACTGTAAAGTCACCTGATTCAGTTGCCTTCAAAATAGCCTTATTTGCTCAGTGTTAATGAGTCTCTATATTTATGAATGATATCCCTAACTTCATCTGGCAAGTCTATTTTCAATGTTTCCAGATCTCATTCGCCATTGCTCCACAGATGTTTCAACAATATGTTCTTTGTCTTTTCCCGCTCTTCTAGCAGATTCACCAGAGTTCCTTCACCCGTCTAATTGTCATACTGCAGTGAGACATTCCCCTCTCCTAGTTGCCATATTATATTTTCCTCCACTTGTGATTTGATATCACATATAATTCTCCAGGATTGTGACTGTTTGACATGTCTTTCATGATGGTGGGGTGCTTTTCTTTACAATATTTTACAAGCATAAATTCTCTTCATAATGAGTGTCCAGTTCTCAAGTTCCACCATGTTTTTGTTGTGAATGCCTTACACACATGTCAAAGACTTCTAAATTGAGCCCCTCCTTCATTGTCAGGGTAGTACATGGCAGTCCATGAGATCTAGTGATGTCTATCATTGCCATCTAAAGCTCTCCAAAAGAGGTTAGCTAGGAAACATTCTATTTGGGTGAGGACTCCTTTGGGTGGATTCATAGCCTCTAGTAAATTTATTGGTATAGCCTAGAGTACGTGCCTGATGAGAATTGCTTTATCACCCAAAGAAAGAAATTTGTTCTGCCAACCCGTTGCTCTACTTGTTACGTTGCGAATTAGATCAGAGAAGTGAGAGATTTTATGTCTTCCTATTATCAGTGGACAACATAGATATTTGACAAGGAATTTCTTCTGTTGCCTGTTGTTTTGTCTTATGATTCTGCTTATCCTATTCATAGGTTCCCCTAAGGCCAAGAGTGCACAACTTTTCTCCTTGTTAACCTTCTGCCTTGAGACAACTTTATATTTATGCAACGTTTCCATGACTAGATTAATTGTCCTCCTTCTGCAACTGGAGAATTGAATCATATCATCTGCAAATGCCAGGTGATTGATTGACGGACCCTGTCCACTCATATAAATCATGTACACCCTCTTCTTCTTTGCAAATTATTCAATATGATAGATAGTGGTTCTGCATTGAGGACAAATAGGGACAGGGATATGGGGTCTCCTTGCCTAAACCTGTTCACTGACCTGTAGAATCCATATCTAGGCCCATTGACTATTACGAGTACCAATTGTTTGATATGTGCCACTTGATTAGATCAATCCATCCTCTTGACAAAATCCAACCTCTTCATTAGCCTATATAGATATGACCAGTCAACTCTATTGTACTCCTTTTCCATGTCTGACTTCATCACTACACTTCCTTTTTTCTGTGAGTTCTTTAGTTTCTTTGATTCCTTTGATTTCTTTGGTTTTTTGATGTCTTTAATAATTTCTTAGGCTAGATGAATATTCTCTGAGATAAACCTTACAATTATGAAGCCTGATTAGCTGAAGGATATGATCTTCAAAATTATCTGACATAGCCTTGTATTAAGTATTTTTGTGAAAGTCTTGCTAGATATGTTGCATAAACTTATTGGTTTCAAGTCTGTCAAGTGTTGTGGAAAATTCACCTTGGAACATGTGGTCCCTTTAAAAATTCTATCACTACCTCATCGACCCCTTTGGCAATAATTGAACATTTTTGGTAGAACAAGGCATTTAGTCCATCCAGGCCTAACAAACTTTTTGGATTTATTGAGAATACTCAATTCTTAAGTACTTTTTCTATAGCTAGTACGGACATAAGCCTTGCATCGTCTTTCTCTGTCACTTTTGGTATCACACAATCAAAAATTCTGTCATCTTCTATGGCTTCATTGTGTTTGAAGATCTTTTGGAAATAATTTATGGCTATGTCTGCTATTTCTTGGCTTCCTTCTCACCACACCCCTTCGTCATCTTGTATTCTTTGGATACTAAGTTTTCTCCTTCTCCCCTTAATCACCCTGTGAAAAAAAAGATGTGTTCTTTTCCCCATTCTTTAACCAATTAGCTAATGCTTTTAGTCTAAGTACAGAGTTTTGAAACTTCAGGTACTGGAGGTATTCAAATTAAGGTTATTCAACTACGCTTTTTTATTTAGGATATCATCTTGAACTAAGGCCCCCTCTATGTCTGCAATCTTCTTTTCCAGTTGCTTTGGTTCATTGTAAATGTCTCTGGATGCTTGTCTCGACCATCTACTCAATGAACCACACATTTTTTCAACTTTTGATGCAATACCCACACAGGATTGCTAAGAACTTTTTCCTATCACACTTCTTCCATTGTATTGTGAAAGTCCTAGTGTTTGACCCAAAAATCAAGAAATTTGAAGTACCTTGGTGCATAGGCTGCCACCATTGTTTTGTACACCAGGAGGGGTGTATGATCTTATCCCACCCTTACTAAGTGTTCCACTGATGTTTCACTAAAGTCATCAGCCCATATTGTGTTGATCAACAATCTGTCTAAGCATTTCCATATTGTTTTAGGAAAGCCTATTATAATCTTAGCTTCATTGCTAGAGACGTAAGTTTGTAAAAGGTAATAAATATAAAGGAAACACGCAATAAATCAATAATATAGTGATAAAAATAAATTTGTAATGGCAGCAAAGTGTTCGATCCTTCTATCTATGAACAATTCCCGATCGTAAACAAAGAACAAACAGGCGTAAAAACAAAGAAAAGTCAAAATGCTAAAGAAAAATAGAGAAAGCTTAAGGACCAAGCTAAAGATATTTTATTACTTTTAGGGTTAGAGCTCGCAAAAATATGATTCTTTATAATGAGGGAAGGGGTGCCTATTTATAGGACTGAAAAGGTTCCTTCTAGCCAATGGGATAATGCCATTTTGTTGAGCCCATAGTACCATGACCAATAGTTGACAACCACTTGTCCTTTAGCCGTTAGAGGATACCATCCTAGTATGTTGTGTCTGATGTATCTCTGATGAGGATTACCCACGCACCTGAATAATCTGACACACCATTCTTTTGTCTGTCCTTTGCATACAGTCGCTATTGTGGATCTTCTAGGGCTACCTTGATTTTGCTCAAGAATCCATTTCTTTGTGTTTGGCTCGCTCTCCAGATGGTCCTATTATAGTCCAATTCCTCTTACACCTAGTCTAGATTGGCCCACTCAACCCAATCTATATCGATCCCATTTTAACCTCATACAAATAGTCCATCCATCTCTTGTTTGCAATATCATTGTGGTTGAGAGACAGAAAGATAGATCCATAAGTTATCCCCTTTTTATCCTACTGCAAAATTTCTCTTAGAAGATCGACTATTGATTCTTCCAAAAGATTCTTCGCTTTGCAACCAGTTGATAGTCCCGAGATTGCTTCTTGTGACATTGCCCTTGTCACTTTAATTGAGTGAGTGCATCCTTATCTAATAACCTGCAACTTTCTCTTCTTTTACCTTCATTAATTTCTAGGGAAATTAAATCATCTCCTTCGATATTTGGAAAGTTACCTTTCGTAATGACAACATGACTCTTGACACTTTGGATTTTGCATATTTGTCACCATTTCTTTGGATGGCCATCCACCTGTCCTTTATTCAGGGATCCCTTTCAAGGTCTCTTCGCCTATAAATTCTATCCACTTTTAAATCCTCTTCCTCACATTCTTAGTTTCAAACTTGTATTAAACCTATACTCATGTTGTTCCCCTTGAACATCCACCAGCTCAAGGGTCAGGGTAGGAAACATGTTTGATCCATTGATCCTCAATTGAGGATTAGGTACCGACAAGTTTTGCAAGGGGATCTTAGACTTTAATTGTTTTTTCTTGACTATACCATTTTTTAAGTTTTTGATCCTGTCATACCCCGATACTACACCTTGGACGTAACACGGTGCTTACAACCACAATTTACCCTAAGCTAACCCATAGGATGGCATAACACTAAACATTTTATATAAATAAGACTAAGCGAAAGCTAAACTGATAAAAATATAGGTTTTTGAATTCAACTGAGAAATCTATGAAATAATATTAAGTTCTAAAAAGTGAAACCCAATCTGAAACAAACTGAATATCTAACTTTAGGTCCGGAAGCCTCTACTATAGAGGAGCGACTAGGACAAGTCCTCAGCTAACTCTAAATACTAAAACTGAAAATACTAAAAAAAGGTCATGAAAGTCTGTCCTCAGATGATGAGGACTCACCACTGGTAACTGTTGATGTGGTGCTGGATCGCACTAACTGTGACGCTGTGACTGAGAGCCTGAACCTGATATCATAATACAATATAGCACAAAAAGTATGCGGTCAGTACTTTGGATGTACTGAGCATGTAAGATAATGCACTAACTTTGAAATCATGAGAAAACATATATATACTAAAAACATAACTGAAAACTGGGCTAAGTATAGATGTATGAGAATGCATAAGTCAAACTGTAGAATATAGACTCTTTTGCTGAAGAGAGTGTAAATCATGTTTTTGAACTATAACTGTGAGATCATCATATTTAAAAATACATAAAACTATTACTTGGAGATCCATAGACTAAAAAGACGAGTTATGTTTGTAAGTCATGAACTAGTACAATTGAGCTGAAAACCATGAGTCATGCCAAAATCATGTCTAAAGTAAATCCTTAGGGGAGTTTATTCTACTGAGCATGCTGAAAATGTTGAAATAAGTGAATTGATGCAATGACCAAGTAGATAACATGCAATTGAATAATACTGAACTGAATAACTGAATACAAGGTCATGCAATAACTGAATTTAAACTGTGGGAACTACTGTTAACCGATATACCCCATGCTGAGCTAACTATGGGGCCAACATATAACCCTAGATGAGATGGTGTTCATACCTTGCCAAGGGTACAAACATATACTTGCATGGATCCACTAATTTGATGTCCAAAAGGATTAGGGTGTCAAACCTTATCTGACGGGTGACCCCTTTAGAACCTAAGGTGGTGCCCTAGTTCTGGGACTTGGAGACTTCTACTAAATGTCTCAGCCTAAACTGAAGAGTGAGCCTTAATCCCTTCATCTTCTCGGTGATAAGTCTACTCTTAACTGAATATGTAAATAAACAATACAAACTGATATACTGGATAGGTCAAATAGTGACTTTCTAAAAATGTAAAGGAATACTGAGACTGAAAGAATTTAAATCATGTAATTCTAAATAACTGGGCATCTATCTGAAAATACATGAAACTGATCGAGTGTTCATCACTCACCATCCTAAAAAATTGAATTAATGTTAACAATTCTAAAATCTGAAATAGATATACAATTCAAAATCATAGTTTGAAGTCATGGGTTAGACAACATGCTGAGGGTTTGAGGAAAAATTCCATAATCAAAAATCATCATGAGGAAACTTAAACTTGTTTTGACTGAATACTGAAAAGCTGAACTGAATTCTGAAGGAAAAGTTACGTTCTGAGAAAATATTGTATAATCAGGTTAAAACTTGCTTCTCTCAAAAATCTTGAGTTTTGAAATCTATTTACAAGAATTCCTGTAAAAATTGTTCTAACCAGGGTAGTAGTTATATAGGATTATCAAGAAATTAAATTCATAGTGAAATACATGTTTGGGTAAGAATCCTAGAATCATAACTTATAAAATCATACTGAAATCTGAAACTGTGGGCATGAGGGTAAACGGAAACCCTTATTGAAATCCCACATACCTGTTAGTAGAAAAATCTAAACTAGAATAAAAATCTGAAGCTTTGGGGAAGAACCCTAGTTGGAAGCGTGAGAGAACGCCTTTCTTTTCTTTTCTGAAGCTTGAATTGATGGAATGAGGAAAAATATTCTAAGACTAATTATAATCCCTCAAAATATGCTTAAAATGACCAAGTATCAAAATTAAAATCAAGGTGGGAAAATTCTAAAATACCCCTAAGAAAATTAAGTAAAAACTGCTAGAAAACACTCCTCGCCGGGTTCCATGGACATGAACTGCGGTCCATGGAATTGAGGTCGTAGTTCCTAGGCACTTTTCAGGCCTCTGGACTGATGTTCATGAGTGGGTTTCACGATTCGTGGATTATTCCAAGACACGTGGAAACACCTCGTGATTTTCAAGAAAATATTAGATTTGCAAGACTGATTTCCATGGATGCAATCCACGGTCCGTGGTTTGATCCATGAGTCGTGGATGCCTCTCGTGGTTATTGTCTGTCATTTTGACAGACAAACATATTTTGGTAAAATAATGATAACTTTTTACTCCGAAATTGTATTAATGCGTGGTCAGTAGTGTTGAAAAGAAGACTCGAAGATCTTTAATTTGGTGGGTTCTAGGCCACTAACTCTTCATATTATAGGAGTTATGATAATTTAAAGTTGACCGCTAGTTTATTCTTACATGAAAACTTCTTTAGTTGGGGTGTTTTCAACTTGACTTGCTGGTAGGAGTTTCTTATGAACATGATTTGTATCTAAAACACTTCCCACACTAGAAAATTGATCATGACACCTACGAAAAGTAGTTCGGGTCTTAGCTTAGAATTTTTAGGGTGTTACTATATCTCCCCCTTGGAATCATTTGTCCTCGAATGAAACTAACAAGGCTTAGGTTATGGGGAAAGGGTTACAATCCCACTGACTAAGTTCTAAAATCTGGAGTACTTATATGGTAACTGATTTCTGAGTGAAATATGAACTGAGCTTGGTTCGTGAGGCATGTATGCATACTGAGAGCACAAAAACACTGATAGAACATGAAACTGAATATCCAACCTCATAATTGGTTTTGATTGAGAGTAGGGACTCAGCTGAAACTCATAGAGAACGAACGTATTCTTAGAAATTACAGTTAAATGAAACAAACATAAAATTGAGAAGAGTAACTATACGATAAAACTATTCTCCTCTAAACAGAACTTACTGCCAAGGACTGAACTGAAAGTAAGGCCTTTTAGCCTTAGGAATGATTACCGGCAGGTCTAAACTAATATGATATAAGGAATCTACTATCTTGCTAGCTGAAGCTACTGGACATAAGGTATGAGCACCCTGGGCAGGGAGTAAGAACAAGACTATTCTCGCCTTAACCAATACGGTTGATAACCTTTACACTTAGGAACATCCTTTTTAATACACCAACTTCTCTGAATACCACACTTATCATTTGCAACTAAAATTCTCATCAACGCACATATAGATGCTAAGGCCTGAGTCTAACTACCTACTTTCACCATGTTCAAGCCTATTTCGACTAAATCTATTGCATTTGGAGTTTTATCCCAACAATGATATTCCTTCTTATCCCGAAAATCAACTAACCTTAAACTCTAATCAATGGGTCACTAGTCGCACAAAGCAACCACCCACATATATTTCATCACGACATTCAAGCTTATTACTATGATCATCTTATGGATTCTTTGTAGCTGACACTAACTGAGACTCATCTCTTCTTCCCTAGCATATATAGAAACTATAACTATAAGAACTTCTACAAAGCGACACCAAAATAAGGAAAAGCTAGTACTTCCCATCTAGTCTACTACTAAGCTTCCTCTACTAACTGTTGTGACAATATAACCCAAGATCACTGAAGGACTGGAGTGGGAGCATGAGCATCATGCATGAAGGAATACTGATTAGTCTTAACTTACACTTATCTTGATCTAGCCACTCAAGGTGGGGTCTGAGAATTCAAGTGCAAAGGCCTAAGTTTCTCACATCCTGGACATATAACGCATGTGTAGAGTAAGGAAATCATAAGCACGAACTTTTCAAGAAATTTGGTCTGAGCATATACATGACACATCATGGTATCATTAGTCATTAAGGCATATCTTGAGGACTAAACTGAGTACATAGAACTGAGCATACTATGAGACATTAGTTTATATATGTAATGAGTCTCATGGCATAAAGCTGGGATTCATAGAATCATAGAGTAAGACTGGAATCGCTATCTAGAGCATTTTATGTTTGTTCTAGGAGCTGAGTTTGGACATGAACCTGTATAGAGTACATGAACTTAGTCATGAATATGACACATATATGTCTGAGTATAGTGTCACCTTGACTGAAGTATTGGGGATCCGCTATAATAAGAATGGTTTTATAAACCATCATAGCTCTTTCTAGAATTCTATACTAGTTGAGTCACAAGATTCGACTTGGTTCCTCATTCTATCATCTCCCCCTTAGCTCAATGTCACCCTTCTAGGTGTGTGGATCTCTCTACCAACTAGGCTTTAATCAACTAACTCTTGTTAGTTTGGGGTATCACTATACTCCTGGATGCAAAACTCCCCCTGATAGGCTATAACTGAAGATACTAAACCCTTTCTAGGTCTTCTTATGAGGCATATCTTAGCTTCCTCTTTACCTTAAGGATATCACTAGAGGACTCATACTCATTTTAGCGCACCTAACCACTTCTTCTAATACTTAGCAATCTGTACTTCGCTTATTCATCTACTAACATCACATATCTAAGTTCATATCCACCCAAGTCAACTAAATTAAAAACCACACTAAGGGACTTCAACATCGTCTATCTATAACCTCTTAAATTCATCTCTTAGAACACTATATAATATACATCTAACCATCTCCATAATTAATAACCCAAGAATTGTAAACTAGTCACACATAGCACCATAGAATCTATGAATATCATGCAACAACATACTACTCTGAGTACACATCTACCTTTCTAATGCTTAAGGCCCTCTTCTTTATCTCATGACTTAGTCACACTTTACCAATTCAGCTAAGGGTCACATATACATCTTACATGCATCACCATACTTATTGAAAATTAATGAACTTAATTCTCTGCATATATTATGTCAAGCCTACTAGGTCAATTCAATAAACTAGCCTCACCATTCCCATCTTATAGGTACTATACTTTTGAATTTGTACACCTAGATTTGGGGTCATTATGCTACTTATGGCCCATAACATCTCAGTTCATACTGACTTTTGAGTGATTATACTACCCAAGCGCTTAGAGAACCATACCTTTTGGCTAAGGGTGTCATTCATAGTAATGTTTCTGGAAGAGGGTCTGAGAGTACATTCTACTATAAGCTGAACTTGCAAGAGTGAAAAAAGGTGCATGCTTTGGAATTAATAGACTTAACGCACTATTGGGCTCCTCTCAAGCCTTTGTATAGTCTCTTAACTTCCTGATGACTCTATCTGAGAGCATATCACTGATAGATATTTGAACTTTACTGATCTAACAACCTCAAAGATGAGGCATGATTGGAGGAATTATATTAATGCACAAATCTGCATAAGTTTCTTAAGGAATAGCTCTACTGTACAATCTGGAATATGAAAAAGGGAAATATTTCCTAAATACCCTATAGCCTCCTGATTATAAGTGTAG
Source organism: Jaltomata sinuosa (assembly GCA_003996215.1). Lineage (NCBI taxonomy): Eukaryota > Viridiplantae > Streptophyta > Magnoliopsida > Solanales > Solanaceae > Jaltomata > Jaltomata sinuosa. The sequence continues at coordinate 109,430 of QJPP01007331.1, read as the reverse complement.
TGCACAATACACCCCTAAGCAAGACTCTACTAGACACAGCTTCACAGACACCCTAGGACTCTTGAATTCTGTGCTATGATACCAAGCTTATCACTCCCCAAGACTACACCCTAGATGTAATACGGTGCTTAGAGCCTCAAGTAATCCCAAGCTAACCCGTAACATGGCATAACACAAAATATTCTGTATAAATAAGACTGAGCGAAATCTAAACTGATAAAAATATAGTTTTTTGAATTCAACTGAGAAATCTCTGAAATAATATTAATTTCTAAAAAGTGAAACCCAATTTGAAACAAACTGAATATCTAACTGTAGATCTGGAAGCTACTACTACTGACGAGTGGATGGGACAACTCCCTAGCTAACTCTAAATACTAAAAAAATTCATAAACGTCTGTCCTTAGATAATGAGAATGTCACGCCCCAAGGTTACCCCCTGGACGTAACACGGGACCCAGGACCATTAGTGTCCCAAGTTAACCCTTGGTCATAGCATACTCAGTCATTCATAAAGGAAACATGGCAGAAGCATAAATAGAATGTTAGGCAACCCAACACATAAATGATAAGTCAAGATGAAACACAATCCGAAACAAGAGACTCGAATACTGTCTATGTCTGAAAAGCCTCTACATATGACATAAGGAGTTGCTAGGACAAGACCCTAGCTAACTCAAGGTACGGAAGTAAATAACCAAAGACTAGCTAGAATCATAACTAGCCCTCGAACAATGAGGACTCACAAACACTGATTGGAAACAGCCTACGGTACCTAGCCACGTGCCTGAGGGAGGGAACTTGAATCTGCATCATTAAGAGGATACAGCGCAAAGTATGCGCCAGTAGTATAGGATGTACCGAGTATGTCAGATATGCATGATCATGATAAAAACATACTTAAAATATGCTTAAGATAAGATCGTTCATAAAAAGAGGTAGCATATGAAATTATCAAGATATAATACATAAAACATGAAGTAAAGCCAAGATTCAAAGTAAGGTATCATATAACTTCATAGCTTGAAAATAATCATGTGAGAGTTTCTCATAACTGACATAAATCATGCTGAGCTACATGGAGTCCAGTGTTATGCACCCACACTGAAAAGGCTGTCCTAACCGACCAAAGTTAAAACCATGTCATACCAAGATCTTGTCATAAGCCACGGAGGGCACCTATGGTGACTCGTAGTTCTGGGACTAAGGGTACTCTCACCGATCCAACTCGGTGCTAAATACTACTCCCAAAACATATGTATATATAGCATGAGGCTCACATATATGTGACATATCTTGATGTCAAAACTTGTTAATAAACATGTCTATAACCCGGATCTTCATACTACTCACGAACCTTGGTTTAGAAAATGATTAATGAGAATTGATGGCACATCGGGTGTCTGTTTTTGCATATAAATTCATAACTTGAAAACTTACATGACTCTAGTTCAATTTTACAATAACATATACTTTTACATAACATAGAAACTAGGTATGCACTTGCTTGAAATTCATGAAAACATGCTATCAAGTACCCAATTTACTCGAATTAATTTATGCATGTAGAATTTGCCATGAAACTGAACTTTTTAACTTAAAACATGACTGAATCAACTTTGAAAATATGAATACATGCTAGGATCATGAGGAAAATTGATGGGGTAGGTTCGGAGGGACATAATAAGGAGGAAACTATTACCTCAAGCTGAAATTGGATTGGAAGGAAAGAGATGAGGGTATTGGCCTCTTCTGCTTCCTAAGTAGCTCCCTCAACTAGGTGATTTCTCCAAAGGACCTTTACCAAAGTGACTTCTTTGTTTCTCAATCTCCGAATCTGGCGATCAAGAATCTCCATGAGAACTTATTCGTAAGTAAGGCTATCCTTCACATTCACATCTTCCAAAGGGATAATCAAGGTTGGATCACCGACACACTTCTTCAACAGTGAAACATGAAAAACCGAATGAACCGCCTCCAAATCCGATGGCAAATCCAACTCAGAAGCAACCTTACCAACTCTCCTAAGAATCGGACAAGGACCTACATAGCGGAGACTGAGCTTCCCTTTCTTGCAAAATCTCATCACACCCTTCATGGGTAATACCTTAAAAAAACCCAATCATTAACTTCAAATTCCAATTCCCTTCTCCTCACATCCGCATATGATTTTTGATGACTCAGGGCAGTCTTCAACCTATATCGAATGAGTTAAACCTTATCCATAGTCTCATGAACCAAATCTAGACCAATCAAAGTTGCCTCACCTACCTCAAACCAACCAATGGGAGATCTACACCTCCAGCCATAAAGTGCCTCATAAGGAGTCATCTGGATGCTAGAGTGAAAGCTGTTGTTGTAGGCAAACTCGATAAGAGGTAAGTGATCATTCCAATTACATTTGAAATCAATCACACAAGCTCTCAACATATCCTCCAAAGTCTAAATAGTATGCTCTGCCTGGCCATCCATCTGTGGGTGAAAAGTTATGCTAAGCTTCACCTGAGTACAAGACTTCTCTGAAATGATCTCCAAAACTGGGATGTAAACTGAGTACCCCTATCTGAAATGATAGACAAAGGAACACCGTGCACTTTGACTATCTTCCAAATATAGAGTCTGGCATAATCATTTCCTGAATCAGTAGTCTTAACAGCCAAGAAGTGGGATGACTTAGTCATTCGGTCGACAATCACCCAAATAGAATCATGTTTCCTTCGAGTACGAGGCAACCCAGTGATGGAGTCCATATTGATAGCTTCCCCCTTCAAACTAGCAAGGTCAATATCCTAAATCATGCCACCTGGTCACTGATGCTCTAACTTCACTTGCTGACAGTTGGGACACATAGCCACAAAACCGGCTATATCCCTCTTCATACCATTCCAACAATAAACTTCCCATAGATCGTGGTATATCTTGGTGGCACCAGGATAAATAGAATATATGGAATTGTAAGCCTCTATCACAATCTGCTGTCTCAACCCATATATATCTGGCACACACAATTGGCCCTGATAATGAAGTACACCATCTCCCTCTTGGGATAAAACCTCGACCCTTTGTTGATTGACTGCACCCTTTAGCTGAAGCAAAATAGGATCACTGTCTTGCTTTGCCTTCACTTCAGCCACCAAAGATGATTCAGAACCATTTTGAACAATGACACCACCTTCGGCCGAGTCTATAAGGCGAACTTCCAACCGAGCAAGCCTATGAACCTCCTTAACCAATTCCTTCTTCCCATCTTCAACTAAAGACAAACTACCTATAGACAATCTACTAAGTGCATCCGCCATAATATTGGCCTTAACCGGATGGTAAAGCACACTCATGTCATAATCCTTAAGAAGCTCAATCCATCTCCTTTGATGAAGATTCAATTCCTACTAAGTGAACACATACTGGAGACTCTTCTGATCGGTGAATACATCCACGTGAACACCATACAAGTAGTGTCTCCAAATCTTCAAGGCAAAGACCACAACTGCTAACTCAAGATCATGAGTAGGGTAGTTCTTCTCATGAGTCTTTAGCTTTCTCGAAGCATAAGGAATCACTTTACCACGCTGCATCAACACACAACCCAAACCAATCCTAGAAGCATCATAATACACAACAAAGTCATCTAGGTCCTCGGGTAGAGCCAACTCTGGAGCTGTGATCAATCTAGTCTTCAATTCCTGAAAGTTCTTCTCACATAGATTGGACCATTGAAATTTTACCTTCTTCTGAGTCAACCGAGTCAATGGGGAAGCAATGGAAGAAAATCCTTCCACAAATCTCCTGTAGTAACTGGCCAAACCCAAAAAGCTCCTAATATCAGACGGGGAAGTGGGTCTAGGCCAATTCTTTACTGCCTCGATCTTTTGAGAATCAACTTGAATACCATCTCTAATCATAATATGACCCAAAAAAGCAACAGACTGCATCCAAAACTCACACTTGCTAAACTTAGCAAACAACTGTCGATCCTTAAGAGTTTGTAACACCACTCTCAAATAATCTACATGCTCCTCCACGCTCCGAGGATACATAAGTATATCATTAATGAAAATAATCACAAACATATCCAGATACTGTTTGAACACATGGTTCATCAAATCCATAAAAGCTGCAGGAGCATTCATTAGATCAAATGACATAACCACAAATTCACAATGACCATACCGAGTTCTGAAGGCTGTCTTCCAAATATCACACTCTCGAACACTAAGCTGATGATAACCGGATCTAAGGTCGATCTTAGAGAAAAAGCTAGCACCCTGAATCTGATCGAACAAGTCATCAATCCTAGGAATGGGATATTATTCTTGATTATGACCTTGTTCAACTGACGGTAGTCAGTATATTCTGAGGGGACCATCTTTCTTTCGCATAAATAAAACCGGGGCACCCCATGGAGAAATTTTAGGACTAATGAAACCCTTATCAAGAAGATCCTTCAACTGATCCTTTAACTCTTTAAGTTCCACTGGAGTTATTTTATAGGGAGGAATAAAGATAGGATTCATACCTGGAAGAAGATCTATTCTAAAGTAAATCTTCCATTCGGGAGGGACTCCCGGAAAATCTTTTGGAAACACTTTTAGGAACTCATTCACAATAGGAACAGACTGAAGAGATAGGATTTTAGACTCTGCGTCCATAACCCAAACTATATGATAAACATAACCCTTTGAAATCATCTTCCTAGCTTTAAGATAAGATATGAAATGACCTTTCGAGGATGGGGGACTACCTTGCCACTCTAAGATGGGTTCATTTGGAAACTTGGAACTGACAACCCGAGTACGACAAACAACCGAAGCATAACAAGCATACAACTAATCCATACTAAGAATAACATCAAAATCAGTCATCTCCAACTTTACTAAGTCTGCTAAAGTGACTCTATGAAGGACTGAGATAGGGCAATTTTGGTAGATTCTTTTGGCTAGGACTGACTCACCAACATGAGTAGACACACAAAAGGGTTCTAAAAGTAATTCACGACAAATTTTGAATTTGCATGCTACATAAGGGGTCACAAAAGATAGGGATGCACCAAGGTCCAACAAAGCATACACAGCAAGAGAGAAGACTTTCAACATACCAGTGACAACGTCTAGGGAACTCTCCTGGTCCTGACAAGAGGACATGGCATAAAGGCAGTTCTGGCGCTGACCACCAGAACTAGAAGTTGTGCCCTGTTAGGCTGGTCGACCTCTTGGGGTTGCTGGAGCAGACTGATCCCTACTACCTCTCTTCCCCTTCTTAGCCAAAGGGCAATCTCTAATCATGTTCCCAGCCTGTCCATACCCAAAGCATGCACCCGTGCCCAAATGACACTCTTCCGGGAGATTCCTCTCATACTTGTTGCAAATAGGGTGGGAAGATCCCTTAGCAACACTCCCCTGAGATTGCGAATAGGAACCAGATCCTCTACCAGTCTGATCATGATGAGGCCTGGGTAGGAGCACTAGGAGAACAATGAACGATTCCTGATGACTTTTTCTAAAATTAGGAGTGATGTCTGCCACCAGACCTCTGATGGCCAAAATCTGGGATCTAACTCACTTATTCTCCCTAGCCATCTCCCTAAGCTTGTCTCCCTCGATCTAGTGACCATGGGTCATGAATCTAGAAATATTCATATCATTTAACAACATAACGGACCTACACTCCTTCTTCACCATATCTGAAACTCCATAGATAAACTTACTCATTTGATCATGCGGGTTCACTACCATAAAGGGGGCATACCTAGACAGCTAAGTTAAATTCAAACTGTACTCCTAGACTGACATCGATCCCTACCTCAAGTTCACAAATTCCTTGGCCTTAGATTGCCTCAACTTTCGGGGAAAGAACCGATTGAGGAAAGCCCTCTCGAAACACTCCCAAGTCATAGGGACCATGTCCCAAGCTCTAGCTTCCACCATTGCATGAACCAGATATGAGATACATCCTTGAGTTGATAGGATGCCAACTCGACACTATCAACACCATTCACTTGCATCACATCAAAGATTTTCTTCACTTCACCAATAAAGTTTAGAGGATCTCCATTCACTTTTGAACCCCAGAACTCCAGTGGGTTCATACGAATAAAGTCACGAACTCAGGCCGGTACCCCACCTTGAGGGTGGATGGGGATAGGAGACGACTGGTTGGCCTGAGCGGCCAACATCTAGGCTAGCATATGGATGGCATTCCTGAACTCCACATTTATGACCTCGAGGGCTGGAACTGGGGGAGAAGCATTCCAAGTGGCTCGGTGAGGCATAACATGTTGAGGTATAATTTGAAACATACAAGGGAAGGATTAGAGGGATATTATAGTTAAACTCTATTGCACGATATGATCATGAAAGAAGTGAAGTTTTTCTAAGACATCTCATAGCTTTCCTCTTGTAAGTGTGTCACACTTCACACATATGAAAGAGACTCTACTCGATGCGGCTTTCAGACATCCTAGGACTCTTGAAACTGAGGCTCTGATACCAAGTTTGTCATGCCTCGATGCTACCCCCTGGACGTAACACGGGACCCGAAACCATGAGTGTCCCAAGTTAACCCTTGGTCATATCATACTCAGTCATTCATAAAGGAAATATGGCGGAAGCATAAATAGAAAGTTAGGCAACCCAACACATAAATGATAAGTCAAGATGAAAAACAATCCAAAATAAGAGACTCGAATATTGTCTATGTCTAAAAAGCATCTACACATGACATAAAGGAGTTGCTAGGACAAGACCCTAGCTAACTTAAGGTACAGAAGTAAATAACCAAAAATTAGTTAGAATCATAACTAGCCCTCGAACAATGAGGACTCACCAACACTGACTAGAAATGGCCTGCGGTCTCTAGCCACATGCCTGAGGGAGAGAACCTGAATCTGCATCATCAAAAAGATGCAGCATAAAGTATGTGTCAGTACTATATGATGTACCGAGTATGTGAGATATGCATAATCATGATAAAAACATACTTAAAACATGCTTAAGATGAGCTCGTTCTTAAAAAGAGGTAGCACAAGAAATTATCAAGATATTAGACATAAAACATGAAGTAAAGTCAAGATTCAAAGTAAGGTATCATATAACTTCATAGCTTGAAAATAATCATGTGGGAGTTTCTCTTAACCGACATAAACCATGCTGAGATACATGGAGTCCAGTGTCAAGCACCCAAACTGAAAAGGTTGTCCTAACCGGCCAAAGTTAGAACCATGTTATACTAGGATCCTGTTATAAGACACGGAGAACACCTACGGTGGCACGTAGCTCTGGGACTAAGGGTACTCTCACCTGGTCTAACTCGGTGCTAAATACTACTTCCAAAACATATACATATAGTATGAGGCTCACATGCATGTGACATATCTAAATGTCAAAACTTGTTAATGAACATGTCCATAACCCGGATCTTCATACTAATCACAAACCTTGGTTTAGAAAATGATTCATGAGCATTGATGGCACATCGAGTGTCTTGTCTTACATACAAATTCATAACTTAAAAACTTGCAAGACTCTAGTTAAATTTCACAATAACATATACTTTTACAAAACATAGAAACTAGGCATGCACTTTCTTGAAATTCATGAAAATATGCTATCAAATACCCAATTTACTCGAATCAATTTATGCATGTAGATTTTGTTATAATTAGCCTTCAATTTATGAAATAGGAGTTCATATGTAAAAACTCATTCAAAATCATGCAATTTAATAATAATTTCATAATAAAATCATGAGAAGGCAATTTATAGCAAAACCCATAAGAATTGGATAAGAACCCTAATTTGAAAGTTCACTTAGGAGTTAAAAGGATGGGTAATTATAAACATACGCCTGGGAATTAATAAGGAAAAAGCTTGTTAAAAATCAACTTTTAGGAATCACGGATGGATTCTACGAGTCGTAGACCAAACCATGGCTCGTGGTTTCCATTCGTAGTTCCTGGCCAAAAGAACAGGCTGTAGAAGCCAAACTACGGGTCAACAGGATGGACTCGTAGAATGGACTACGATTCGTAGAACCAGTCATCATCTTGGACCTCAGCATTTAGGCTACAAGAGAGGAACTATGAGTCAACAGGACAACCCGTCGAATAGACTACGGTCTGTAATATTCACTCGTAGTTCTTGGGAATAGAACTAATCTCAAACTTGAGTTCCATAAGTCTACTTTATGGTTCGTAGAATAAACTATGGTCCATTGAGTGTACTCGTGGGCTTAGACCAGAGGCTGGTTTCTGCAGAGTTTAAACAACAGTTCCATTCCATGAGTCATGGTTCAAACCATGGTCCATGGTTTAGACCCGTGATTCCTGAAAACTTAGGATTTTTCAAAAATTTCAACTTAGAATGCTGGTTCAATTTTTGGGGTGTTACAAAAGACTCACCACTGGTAACCACTGATATGGTGCTAGATTGCACTAACTGTGATGTTGAGACTGAGAGCCTGAACCTGATATCGTAATATGATATAGCACAAATAAGTATGTGGTCATAAGTTTGAATGTACTGAGCATGTGAGATAATCTACTAACTTTGAAATCATGAGAAAATATGTATATACAGAAAACATAACTGAAAACTAGACTAAGTATATATGTCTTAGAATGTATAAGTCAAACTGTAGAATATAGACTCTTTTGCTAAAGAGAGTATAAATCATGTTTCTGAACTATAACTGTGAGACCATGATATTTAAACATACATAAAACTGTTACTTGGAGATCCATAGACTTAAAAGATGTGTTATGTTTGTAACTTATGAATTAGTACAACTGAGTTGAAAACCATGAGTCACGCCAAAATTATGTCTAAAGTAAATCCGTACGGAAGTTTCTTCTACTGAGCATTCTAAAAATACTGAAATAAGTGAACTAATGCAATGATCAAGTAGATAACATGCAATTGAATAATACTGAACTGAATAACTGACTACAAGGTCATACAATAATTGAATCTGAACTATGGGAGCTACTGTTAACTGACATACCCTAAGCCGAGCTAACTATGGGACTAACCTATAATCCTGGCTGGGAGGATGTTCATACCTTGCAAAGGTTACAAACATATACTGGTATGGATCTACTAATCTGATATCCAAAAGGACTAGGGTGTCAAGCCTGATCGAATGGGTGACCCCTTTAGAACCTACGGTGGCAATGTAATGTTGGGACTTAGGGACTTCTACTAAAAGTCTTAGTCTAAACTGATGGGTGAGCCTTCATCCCTTCGTTCGCTTGGTGCTAAGTCTACTCCCAACTTAATATGTAAATAAACTATACAAACTGATATACTGGATAGCTCAAATACTGACTTTCTGAGAATGCAAAGGAATACTGAGACTGAAAGCATTTAAACTATGTAATTCTGAATAACTGGGCATCTATATGAAAATGCATGAAACATAAACTGATCGGGTGTTCATAACTAACCATCCTAAGAAATTGAATTAGTTGTAACAATTCTAGAATCTGAAATAGATATTCAATTCAAAATCATAGTTCAAAGTTATGGGTTAGACAACATGTTTAGGGTTTGAGGACAAATTCCATAGTTAAAAATCATCATGAGGAAACTTAAACTTGTTTAGACTGAATACTGACAAGCTTAACTGAATTCTGAAAGAAAAGTTGGTTTGACAAAATATTGTAAAATCAGGCTAAAACTTGCTTCTGTCAAAAATCTTGGGTTTTGAAATTTATTTACAAGAATTCATGTAAAAATTATTCTAACAAGGGTAATAGTTATATGGAATCATCAAGAAATCAAATTCATAGTAAAACACATATTTGGGTAAGAACCCTAGAATCATAACTTATAAATCCATACTGAAATTTGAAACTTTGGGCATGAGGGTGAAAGGAAACCCTTATTGAATTCTCATATACCTGTTAGTAGAAGAATCTGAACTAGAATCAAAATTTGAAGCTTTGGAGAAGAACCCTAGTTTGAAGCCTGAGAGAATATTTTTCTTTTCTTTTCTGAACCTTGAATTGATGGAGTGAGGAAAAATATTCTAAGTCTAATTATAATCCCTCAAAATATGCTTAAAATGACCAAGTATTAGAATTAAAAGTAAGGTGAAAAAAGTCTAAAATACCCTTAAGAAAACTAAGTAAAAACTACTAAAAAACTTATCGTTGGGTTCCACGGACATGAATCACGGCCCATGGAATGAACCACGATATATGAAATTAGGGTTGTGGTTACTAAGCACTTTTCAGGCCTTTGGACTAATTTCCACGAGTGGGTTTAATGACCCGTGGCTCATTCCACGACCCATGGAACCCCCTCGTGAGTTTTAGGCAAAAATTCAATTTGCAGGACTGATTTCCACATATGCAATCCACGGTCCATGGTTTGATCCATGAGCTGTGGATGCCTTCCGTGGTTACTATTTGTCATTTTGATAGACTTACATATTTTGCTAAAATGCTGATAACTTCTTACTCCAACTCATATTAATGCGCAATTGGTGGCGTTGGAAATAAGATTCAAAGATATTTAATTTGGTGGGTACTAGCCTACCTAAATATTCATATTATAGGAGTTATGATTGTTTGAAGTTGACCATTGTTTAGTCTTACATAAAAACTTCTTTGGTTGGGGTGTTTTCAACTTGACCTGCTGATAGGAGTTTCTTATAAATATGATTCGCATCCAAAATACTTCTCACGCTAGGAAATTGATCATGGCACCTATGAAAAGTAGTTCAGGTTTTAGCTTAGACTTTTTGGGGTATTACAGATCCCCTATGACTGTAGTTAGTATCTTTTTCGCATTGAATTCCGGCTCTTCCTCCAGATTCTTTGGCAAGTTTGTCTTTTTTTTCTTAGCTTTCTTCTCCTTTTTATATCCCTATTTTCTTCTTCGCTTTGCTTTCATTTTTGGTTTATTGCTTTTCTTTTGCTTCTTCTATGGTATAAGTTGTAGATCGTCTCTGTTGCAGTGGCATGTCTCCCCTTCTTCTTACACTTTTTCTAGTCCCTAAAGAGTCAAAAATTCCATTCGACTGGTCCCCGTGGTGGTTTTTAGTCCAACCTCTTTTGTTACCTCCATATGAATTTGTTCCATGGTTCGGATTTGATTAGTTTCAGTTCTGTTGGTGGGCCTTTTGTTTATTCTATTGTTCTTTGCATCCCTCACTTCAACACATCCTTATCTTCTGCCATTGACCCTTTCTCTTGGGTCTTGTCTTTCTCAATCTTTAACTTCATTGAATCATTCTCCTTTTGGGTGTTGTAATCTACAATAACTATCGGAATGGCCTTAAATCTTATAGAAGAAGCACAATTTTGAAGCATTCTCATACTCAATAATTTGGTTGAAGGTATCTATCTCACCCAAGCTATTTACTAGAGCAACTTTTATTTCATTCAGCCTTAGTCTGGTCAAGTCTATTTCCACCCTAGCCTTTGCCGTTGTTGGAATATTTCTTACCATAGCTGCCTTATCTAGGGCAATCAATGGACCAACTGGTTCCAAAATTCTCTCGGTCCTTCCCGATCATGGTAATACCACAACAAGTCTCAGAGCGTCATCCACACAGGGGCCAGAGTTGACTCCATTGCCGCATTGAGTTTTTGAGTCCAATGTTGAACCCTAATTATTGCACTATATAGTTGCACGATTCTTTTTCCATAGACCACTTGAAATTCTCCTCATTGGTGAAGTCTATAAAGATATGTTTCCAATTATAGGCTCCAATCTTCAAAGACCCCTTCATTGGAAAGGTTCATTTGAAGTCATCTCTTATCTTGTCGATTTGGGGGAGAGTTATGGAAAACATGCCAACCACTGTTATCCTACACTTTCCTTCCATAAGCTTATTTTTTTCTTTGGAAAAAATGATTTTTGCCTTCCCATCAACTATCTTATAGGACCAGTGCTTAAATCACACATGATTCTTCCCAATTATGGATTCACGATTCTCTAGAGCAACAACATAGTTGACTTGTAGGGCATAGAAACCCTATTCAAAGGCAAAGGGGTTAGACACACGCCTTTTGGTCCACTGATGGACGTATGGCTGAGCATATTCATTAGAATTTGTGGTTTGTGGTTTTGCGGCTGGAAGGTTTTGTCATGCGTGGGGAGCGTTCAATTTGCTCTTTATACTTACAACTTACCCATGTAATGAATTGTGAAGCACTATTGATTTGTTGATTTTCAAGAATAATTACATTAACTTATAATTAAATTAGGACTTACTTAATGGATTGTACTAGGCTTGAGTTAATTGAGATCCTAGGTTCCAAAATCTCTTTTATTTCCTACATGTGAGATATTGGTCAACTTTATTTGCTTTATTAGATTAGAATTTTTTTTTTTAGGTTTTAGTTCCCATTATATTTTTGTAAATGGACCCTCTCTGTATGACTGTTGTCATCTACTAAACCCTACCTCACCGGAATGACTTTTTCGGCCAGTAGTCAGTCACCGACAGTGGCTAACCAGTACCTATCTCTCACGTCTGACAAAACCTTCCCTATCCTACATAATCCTAATTTCAAACTACCTATTTGTTTGCCGAACGAGCCTGGAGAGCCTAGCATCTCTTTGAAAATTCATGATGTTATAGAGGATAAAGGTGATAGTACCAACGGAAAAGCCACATATGCTGATTTCATAAATCCTGGTCATCCTCCAAAGGCGAATGAGACTCTGGATTCGATTCCTTTTAGAAAACCTACAATCATTAATGGAGTGCACCAAGTTACATGGACCGAGGATGAAGTTAGTATGATGAATAAAATGGAGAATCTAGAACGCGCTATCATAGGAAAGTTCTCCTATGGGTGGCCTGATCTGGAGGACCTAAGAGTTCAAATACCAAAACAGTGCAACATTAAGGGAGACTGCAAAATTGGGTTACTGAGAAATAGGCACATACTAATGAGATTTAGCCGTATGGATGACTTTGTGAACATTATGGCCAAGAATGTCTACTATATTGTAGAAAAGGATGGATTAGCCTATCAAATAAAACCCCTAATCTATGATGAAAAATTTAAATTGGAAGAGGAAACAACACAGTCCATGGCCTGGATCTCTTTTCCAAACCTACTTCCAACTTTCTTCGTAAAAGAATCCATTTTTTCAATTGCCTCAGCTGTTGGAAAGCCTCTACACCTTGATTTGGCTACTATAAGTAAAACTTGACCTATATGTGCAAGGGTGAAAGTTCAGGTGAACCTATTAGCAAAGCTAATAGAGGTGGTCGAAATTGAAGTGATAAACAATGATACAAAGGAAGCCGGAGTTGAATGCATCAAGATACATTATGATTTTCTTCCTAAATATTTTTTAACGTGCAAACTACAAGCGCACAATGAAGATAATGCAGAACTTTGCACCCCAAGTTGAGAAAGGTTGTGGACAATAACAATCAGGATGGTATAGACACGAATAAAGAAATAGAAGGGGAACAACAAGGATGCAAAAATGGATCAAAGAGGAAAACTATTACCAATTGGAACCCCACCAACAGGAGATTTAAATAGCATAAAGAGACTGGACTTACTGAGGCAGGAATAGTTTCAACACCAAAGGAGGACATAGTTTCCACATCCAATGCTTTTGGGATACTAGACGTGGAGCAGGACTCAACAGGAGAAGAAGAAGGCAAAGAAGATGCAGCAGGTGATAGTGAAACAAACACAAGTATCACGACTAAAGATACTAACAAAAACACAATGAAGCACATAGCGGCAAAGCTTACAACTGCAGCTGCTTCCATAAGGTCAGAAGATAAGCAATCTAGCCCATCAGAGGCTACAAATATAGTAGATGACAGTACATAAGCAATAGGGGCTGATAAAGCCAACAAAGATATAATAACAACAATAATAGCAGCAACAATAGCCATAAAAGATGTTGAAAATAGTACAAACAAGGAGCAAACATAAAATAAGAGTAAGGTCATAAGCCCACAATATCTACAAGATGCAAGTTCACTCTAACAGAAGCAGCCACAACAGTCACAGTATTAGCAGTAGGAAATCTAGGGCCTGAAAGACAGTGTAGATAATCAGCAACATCAACAAAATATCTTGAATGACACTGGAGTAATAAATGTAGAAGAGACAGAATCATCACTACTGGCAGAGTGGGTTAAGGAGGAAGATAATGAGCATAGCCAAAAACTAGCCATAACTATTTACCAGGAGCCTCAGTAGGTGGTGGTGACAGACAAAAATCACACATGTTTCATCTGAACTTGGGGCTACATCAAAACCACTCGAGAATGAGCTTGAACTAGCTGACCCCAATAAATATGCAGTAGCAGTAATTCCAGAGCCTTTAGCAGTATTGGACTATAGAATAGGATCTCCAATGTAAGCCCTGCACAAAGTGGTCTCATATCAGGTCGAGAATGATCTAGACAGCAATAATAACAAGTAGAATAAAGAAGTAAATGAAGAGCCATTTGAAGACAAGGAAGAAGGTGAATCCCAACAGAACTTGACACAAGCACAGAGGAAAGCTGGTCTATCTCCACAGTTAGTGTCAAAAGGAAAGAAATAGAAGCACAAAGTTGATACAAGTACTAAGCCAACTAGGGTGATTCCTAGAAGGGGAGTGAAAACAGTTAGTCAATGAGTTACAAAGCTTTGGTGTAGAATATAAGGTCTGTGAGAACTAAAAATGCCTTTCATAGAGTTCAGATGCTACACAAACATCACAAGTTCTTTCTTATTACTTTAATGGAACCATTTCAAGAACCTAGACAAAGTCAGAAATACAAGAGAAGGCTAGGCATGCAATATGCAAATTATAATCATAATAGGAAGATCTAATTTTTTGTGCAGGATCATATTCATGTGGGGGTTATATCTGATTCTTATCAACAGCTTACTCTATAGTTCTTTTTAAAAGATCATAAGGTTTTGATCACAACTTTAGTTTATGTTAAATGTGATGCTCATGATAGGTTGACTTTGTGGGAAGAAATCTACTTTATAGGCCATAATAACAACTTACCATGGCTTGTTGGAGGGGACCTCATTGTTGTATTGGGGGTAGATGAGAAGATTGGTGCTTTGGAAATTTATCATCAGGAATATAAGGACTTTGCTTTTTTCATTAACTCCTATGAATTATTTGATATGAATTTAAAAGGTAGCCTATTCACATAGTGGAATGAGAGGGCTGATGGGGAATGCATCTTTAAAAGATTTGATAAAATTGTCACTAATCAAGCTTTTTTGGACCTGTTTGGAGGGGTTGATGTACAATATTTATCCAGGACTGGGTCTGACCATGCTCCTTTTCTATTCTCCTATGGTAGTCAGGCTAAACAATACATCAAGCCATTTAAGTTCCTAAAGTTTTGGACTGACCATGCAAAATTTAATGATATTGCTAGGTGTAATTAGGTGGCACTTGATTCAGATGATATCTTTATCAAGCTAAAGTAAAAAATGAAGAATACCAAATTAGCACTAACTGCTTGGAGCAGGGATAGATTTGGAGACATCTTTAAGCAACTTTCTATAAGAGAGGATATTGTCATAGTGAAAGAAGAATTGTTTGAGGAACACCCCATAGCTGTCAATAGAGAAGTACTAAAGAGAGACCAGGTTGAACATCTGAAATACTTGCACTATGAATAAGAATTCTGGATACAAAAAGCAAGAATCCAATGGTTCATAGAGGAAGATAGAAATACTAGGTTCTTTCATAGCTTGGTGAATGGTAGATGGAAGAGGCTATCTCTAACTAGAATGCTTAGACAAGATAGATCCTAGACAAAGGGGGAAGAACAGTTGGTGGAGGAAGTTGTTTCTTTCTATAAGGAGTAATTCACAGGGGTTTCATAAGATGGTGATCTCTCCTTACTAGATTTGATTCCACCCAACATTACTGCTGAAGATAATGGTTCCCTTAATGTTATTCCTTTTACAGAGTAAATCAAAAGGGTGGTCTTTGAACTTAATGGAGACAGTTCCAGTAGCCTTGCTGATTTCACAGACCACTTCTATCAGCACTATTGGGATATTGTTAGAAGTATGTTGTTGATATTGTGCTTTCTTTCTTTAATGGAAGTACATTGCCCAAGTCTATAACACACACCAATCTGGTCCTATTGCCTAAGAAAGAGTAGACTTAGAGTTTCACTGATCTAAGACCCATCAGTTTAAGCAATTTTATTAACAAGGTAATCTCCAGGTTATTGCATGATAGATTGGAAGGATTGCTACCCAAGCTCATCTCTCAGAATCAATCTGATTTTGTTAAAGAAAGGAGTAATACTGAAAATGTTATACTGGCTCACGAAATTATCACTGACATCAGGAAGAGAGAAAAGCCTGCAAATGTTATGATTAAGCTTGATATGGATAAAGCATATGACAAGGTTGACTGGAAATTCTTAGTTAAAGTGTTGGAAAAAATAGGATTTGACTACCTGATGGTGGATAAGATTTGTAGACTGGTTGCTAATACCTATTATTCATTTCTTATTAATGGCCAAGCTCATGGTTTCTTTCACTATTCTAGAAGAGTTAAACAAGGGAATCCTTTATCCCCTGACCTATTCATTTTACCTGCAGAGGTGTTGTCTAAAACCCCGAATAACCTATTTAATAATAGGGAGTTCAAGAGCTTTGGGTTATCTAAATGGAGTGATAATATCAATCACCTTTCTTATGTTGATGATACTATTTATTTTGTAGCTGCAGAAAATGAATCTTTGCAACTAGTTATAGAGACACTTCACCTATATGAGAAGCAGTCAGCGCATATGATCAACAAAGCCAAAAGCTTCTTCTATATGCATAACAAGGCAGCCCACTCTGCAAGACAGGAGGTTGAGAATGTAACAGGTTTTGCAAAAGGGAATTTTCCCCTTATGTACTTGGGATGTCTAATTGGACATGCAAAGAAGAGGAAAATACACTTGAGTTATCTCATGAAAAAGGTTCAGAACAAGATTAAATCTTGGAAGGGAAAAATGTTATCTTTTGGAGGTAAATCTGTCCTGATCAATAATGTTTTGCAGAGCATGCCCATATACTTGTTATCTGCCATTCTTCCCCCAAAGTGTACTATTCAAGATCTTCATAGAATCTTTGCCAAATTTCTATGGTCCTTTAGTAAAGAAAAAAAGAACAAACATTGGGTTTCCTGGAGTGAGATTTGTCTCCTTAAAGAGGCTTGGGTTTTAGGTCTTTATTTGAAGTCTCCAAAGCTCTATTTGCAAAACTGTGGTGGATTTTTTGGACCAAAAAATCTTTATGGACAATTTTTATGTGAAACAAATATTGCAAATGGCACAGAACTCAAATTTTAGAATGAAAATGAGGGTCTTAGATATGGAAGTACATGCTTGAAGCTAGCGATTAAATTGATCAGGAGATCTGGTGGGAATCTAGATGTGGTGGCTCCAGCATTTGGTTTGATAACTGGACCAAATTAGGTGCCTTATATTTTTATTTGCCAGTATCTAATAGTAATTTGTCCAACTTGGAAGATGTGCAGAAGCTAATTCTACAAGAAAGATGGAATGAGCCACTATTGCAACAATTATTCAATGAAGAGGTCTATACTCACATTGTTCATGAGCTTACTACGGTAGAGGGGACTGATGAGTGGGACAGAACTTGGTGGATGCTAAGCAGCAATAGAAAATTCTGTATGAGTAGTGCTTGGGACTTAATGAGATCTAAAGGAGAAGTACATGTTTCTATGAAAGAAATTTAGATCAAAGGGGCCCCTTTCAAAATTTATTTCTTTCTCTGGAGGCTGTGGAACAAAAGAATCCCTATTGGAGAGCTCTTGGTTAGGATTGGATTGGTGAATAAGATCAAATGTTTCTATTGTGACAACAATGAACAGGAAGCTGTAGAACATCTGTTTATACTATGTCTTGTTGCTACTATGATCTGGAAAACTTTTTGCAGAGGGAGCTGGTTTGCAGGGCCCATTTTCGCAGCTTAAACACACCATTTTAAATGGTGGAGAGCTGATTATGTTATCAAATTAAATCCCTTGTTTAAGGCTATGCCAGGATTTGTTCTATGGCAAATCTTGAAAAGAAGAAATATTATATACCATGGAGGAAGGATGTCAATCCATAAAATGTTTGTGGAGATCAATAGGAATGTGTAGTCTTTAGCAGTAAGCAGATATCCCTGGCTGAAAGAGATCCCTAATCAGTGGCCACATTTGGTCAAGTTCTTTGAAAGCTATGTCCCTAGACTAGATCACAAGATTATTTACTGAAAGATGCCGTATCAAGGAGGCTAAAAATGCAATTGTGATGGCGCTAAAAAAGGGAACTCAGGTCCTAGTTCTAGTGCATTTTGCATTAGGGATGGGAATGGTTATTGTATCTATACAGAAACTAGGGGAGTTGGAGAAGTATCTATCTTGAATGCGGAGTCAAGGGCAATAAGATATGGGCTTGAATACTGTGTCACCAATAATCTCCTACTAGTGATCTTAGAAACAGATTCATTAACAAAGAAGAAAGTTTTAGATGGCATCCGGGTTGTACCATGGAGTATTATTATGGAAGTCAAGCAAATAAATCTGTTGAGAACTAACAAGCAAGTGGAAGTGAAACATATATTTTGGGAAGGAAACAGCCTGGCGGACATTTTTGCTAACCAATTTTTATATTTTTCAAGTACATCAAGTAAAACATATAACCATCTCAAGGAAAAGAAATCATAAACATGGAGAAGAATCTAATACCAAATTTGCGCATCACAAAATTCTAAAACAGGGAATACGCAAGCCAAGAGACTAACACATCTTATATCTAAGCCAATTTCATTAAGGAGTCTTACTTGGATATCTTGAGTGGCAGAAGTCGCATTTTTCAATTCAGAGCTGGAGCTGGATTTATAAGCTATGGATGGACCTCCTGAATCTTCCTCCTTGGCAGTGGTATTAACCTCATTTGAGGTTCATTCTGTTGGGAGGAGGAAGACAGAGTAAATGCGTAACTTACAAAATTGTTCTGTTGAATAGAAATTGGGGATGAGCTAACCTTGGTCCCTCTGCTTTGTTGGTGTTGATATAGAGCTGAAGAAGTCTTTGTTGGGATCGATTTCATGAGGCTTGTGAGATTTAAAGTATCTCTGTGAAACACTCCAGAGTTTTGTGTTATATACATCGTAGCTGAAGGATGGCTTCTTGCGTGGAGCTGATCTTCCACTTTCAAAACCAGCTCCTTGGTTGAGCTAAACGAAAAAGATGAATAGCTCATGGTGGTTGCCGAAATTTTCTTGTACTTTATTTTCTATTCTAGACTTTTATCTTCTAGACTTTTCATTTTCTTTGATTTCTTTTGTGTTACTGCATTTATTTGGGCCTGGATCTTTTTGATCTAGGTTTTGGTCCCTTTTATTTTATTGTGTCTGTTCGAATCAAATGGGTTTTTCCCGACTTTAAATTTATAAAAAATATGAAAATTTTGATTTGGATTTTAAAAAAAAATTATTTCTGTAAATTGTTTGGCCTAGATAAACTGATGACACTTTCTCACTTTTGATTGGCCTTACATCATTCTTTATGAGATTCGATCCCAACTTATAATTGGTTAGTTATATTTAATACGAACGTATCGTATCGCTTATCAAGGTGTGTTGTAAATGTCTTCAATTTTGATATTGTTGCTGAAAATTAATTGGCACATTATGTTGTGTTGTTTCATTGTACTTGTTTAGTTTTATTTTAGTTATAGTTCTCTTATTATGGAAAATGAAAATGGGTTGGTGTCATGACACACTCATGGTTATTTTGTGATTTTTGCCTCTTTTTTCTTTGTTTAACTATCTTCATTGATTTCTTTAGCTGCTTATAAATTATGAGGATAAGTGACACAATTTTCAAGATGATCAAATATATTTTGGGAAATATTTTCAATTTTAGAAGTTTGAAACTTAAATTTTTAACCAAATTTAACATTTTGGATTAACGATGTTTGATTTGAGGTTTGACAGCTCTCTTAGGTCCGGAGGGAAATTTATGACTTGGTTGGGTGATTTGCACAGACCTTTAGGCCCTGGAGAGTGATGTGAACCATTGACTTCATTTCTAATTTTCTTAAAGATTAGAGTTTACCATGGCCAGCATTTGATCAATAAGACCTTAGATTGATAATTTGATGACTCAAAAAGGCTCGAAATATATTTTATGATCAAGTTTCACTATTGATTTGTGTTCGGAGGATCCTGAATAACTTTTGGATGTTACAACCAAGTTTTAACAAAATTAAATTTTTTAGTATAAGCATGATCACGCTACAAGAGTGAAACCACATAGAAGGGGAGCAGCTGACCAACACGATTGTACAAAGTAGCTCTTAAGCGCAAGAAGAGGTCAGTTTCGGCAACTCAAGGATATGCGTTGTTGACACCCAATTTTTACCCGCCACATTACGAATTAATCTTGAGTTTTTTGAATTTTAAATAATTTTTGAAATAATTATTTTGTAAAAAGGGATAAAATATTTTTCAAGCCTGCTTTATAATAGTCTTCAGTAACAATTTATATCTTTCATATTTAATTATGTGGAATTTATATAAGTTTACTTAAAGAACTATTTTAGAGTTTAATTTCACAAGAAAATCCTTTTAAGAAACTAAACGCTTGATTTTTCTCCAAATTATTTCAAATTAGAGATTAATTGAATAATTAATTTCATAAATTGTTTAAAGAGGTAATTATGTGTTAAAAATAATCTTTATTTCAAATTGTTTAAATCATTAAAGCTCGAGGTTAATTGTAATTAATTTATTTTATTCCTATTCTAGCCTAAATCCCTAAATCTTTTAAAATCTAGCCGAATCCCATCAATTTACTTTCAATTTGGCTATGTCCTTAACCTTTTGGCCACATTTTTGCAAATGTGGCCATCAATTAAATACCCTTATAACCCCTTTGCTTCAGCCTCCATTGGGCCAGAGTGACCCGCCGACCCATTCCCATTTCCCTCTCCTCTTCTCCGACCCGACCAACCCAACTTTCCCCTTAAACGCTCAACCCCTTATTCCTTTCTCCTTCAACAGACACACACCAAACGCTCCCTTCTCCCTCATCTTCTCTCAACGCCTCAAAACGCTAGCGCCGCGTAGGTTTTTCCCAACGTTCCCTTGTCTCGTCGTACTGGTACGCATGCTGAGCACGAGAATTGTACCACAGAGGTACCAGAAAGAGGTGATGTGTCCTCAATCCGCATCCCTCGTCGTCCTTGCTCGAAATCCCGCTCACAAACTTTTACCAAATAGTACGAATTCATGAGCTGGAACCTTATATCATCAGTAAATTCAAAATTCCTTGAGGAATTACCAGAAAAACCCTCTAAAATCCCTTTTCCCACATTGAAATATAGAACCCAAAACCCTCAAATCATTTCCTATACAAACTCCACTATTTTCAGTGTTGGAGTAACGTTTTTAGCACTGAGGTAACCCTAAAAGCTTGAAAAGCTCAGGGATCTCTGGTGAGAAATTCGAAGTTCTTTTACACAATTTTGAAGGTCAGGAAGCTCGGGTTTAAAGCTTCTTTCCAGCAGTAGTGAAGCGCTCTTTTCGGCAAATCTCGTCGTCCTCAGCTCGCTGCTCCGATGAAGGTAAACCACTCATCTCTCTCTTTCTTTCTATCCTTTAAGAAGATGTAAAAATTTTTGTTATTTTTTCTTCTCCTTTCTTTAGAAATATCTTTGTTGGTTTTAGGCTGTTTAAGTTGAGAATATGAGTTCTGTTTCTTTCACTTTGTTGTTATCATGTTGGTGTTGGACTGGTCTTGATTGATGTTTTTTTTGTGTTTCGTTGTGGTGATTACGGAATGAGGATATGGAATTTGTTTGTTTAAAGTCGTTGCCAAAATTGTGGATTTCTGGATTTCTGTTTTGTCTTCTGTCCTCTCTTGTTCTTTTCGTTTAATATTTGCTCCACATAGATCTTGTGCGTGCATTGTGTATCATGTAGAAAAATGATTAGTTTGTATTGTGGTTAAGAATTGATGTTAGTCTTTTCTTTTAGCCTGGCGATCGTAGTGAATGAGATATTATCGTCGTGACTGCTTTATCACTGTTTTAAGCAATCCAATAGGGTTCTAAGCTGTTTTCTTTTGAACAAATCACATGATTATTGTTATTTTGCCATGAATCATCTAGCCATATGTTTTAGTCTTGTCCTTTGGTTTGTTGTGAATACCCTGTTGTGTGTGCATAGTGATATGTTCATTTAGAGGTGGATTTGATCTCTTGAATTTCTCTTTTGTTCTTACAAAAGATCAAAGACACTGGGACAAAACAAGAACTTCATCATAGTTCGGGTTTCATCCTAAAATGCCTCTAAAGTTCATCAAATGACATAAGCTTCCTGATTTCTGATTGTTATATTAGTCTTTCCCTTTTCTTTTAAACTCGTAGTGTGAGGGAATTGTTTCTATTTTACTCAAAAGAGGCCTGACCTTCTATTTTTAAAGCATAGGGTGTGCATAATTCTTATTTTCGAACTTACTGTAATTTTGTGGTTTGCCATTTGTTGTATTCTACATGATGCTACGTTTTGTGAATTATTTAATGCATTTTCATGAGGTAAAGCTGCCCTGTGGTGATCTACTTTCGATATGGTATAAAAATTATGTGTTTGGTTATCTTGCATGAACTAGTAATCAGAAGTCGAGGCTTAGCATTCTATCTCTTGTTCATTGTTATGATGTTATTGGATTGAACAAAATATTTCATAATATCTTGTTAAGTTCGTGAGATCACATAATTACGTTCAAATGCTTCGAATAACTCTTTAATCATTTCTCATTGCCTTGCTATCTTCTTTGCTGTTTCACAAGCTATTGGGATTGATATTAACTTATTTTCTTTCTTCTTTCACGCAAGAATGATCCTGAGTCCAATTTGGACTCCCAAAATATCCTCTTGCATTTTAGTTGGGCTTAACCCAACACCATCAAGTCGAATTCCTTCCGTGTGAAAAATGAACAATCTAAAACTCGAGAAAAATGGGCCAAAACCCATAGTGAAACAGTGGCAGCAGTCCAAACGGGAAAATTCTAGAAATTTTAGGCTAAGGTCCAGGTGCAAACAAACAGAAGCAGTTAGTTGGACTAAAAGTCCAAATTGAACGGCGGTGCGCCTAAAGAGGGTTCACAAACTAGATTTAGGACATGTTTAAACCAAATAAATGACTTGATTATTGTTAACTCTGTTATTGTTTAGTCTAGGATTCTTTGTATTAATTTGGACTGACACTTTAAAACTTGGTTGAATTATTCCCAAAGGCATAAACATTTCTGATTATTTAATGTTTTCTTCAGAAGCATCGTTGGTTTTTTTTAAAATAATCTAAAATTAAGCATGTTTTCTTTGAGTATCTAGCATGTTTCCCTCTTTTCCTTTTTCCAAAACAAACACTTCAAGTGTTTTCTTTAATATCAATTCTCCTTATTACACTTACTGTGTTTTCCGAATAGAATGAGATGCTCCTCTCAAATGATAATCAAAGCAAGATATTTTCAAAAGTTAGTCAAATAAGTTGTTTTCAAATAAGTCTGGATAACCGCGAGTTAGTGGATACTCCAAATGCCTTAAAAACCTTCTTGGAGTATTAATATGAACCTCTTGCCCTCAATCTCTTGTATTTTTAAAGTTATATTTGTTTTTGACTTTAAAAATTTTAATAAGTTTTTCTTGGTTTTTACTTTTATAAAAACTAAGTGGCGACTCTTGCTTTAAAATTGAAAACATTTTGAAAACTGAACTTAGACTTTCGAAATGAACTTTTCAAACACCTAAGTCATTTTTCTCGAAAATAGAAATGACAACTCCGCTGGGGATAATTCAACTAGGTTCTAACTCTATTGTTTGCAACTAACTTATTTGACTAATCATTCAGAATTGTAATAATTAGTAAACTTTTATTTCTTTCCTTACTTGTTTACTTTCTCTCACTTATAAACTGTTTATGGTATCTTCTGCCTCCCTTGGCAAAAGCATTAGACTGCATTAGGAGTAAAAAGGTGATTACGCAAGTCTTTGCGGTCAATCTTAACAAAACACACAATTTTCAAAATAGATGAGTGAAGTAGTTGACCCGCGGTCGGTTAACGGTCACTTGTTGTTTCAAGCTTGGGTTGTCCGCCTGGGTTTCCGGTCAATTTCAAAACTTATTCTAGAAGCTCAAGATAGAGCGAAACCAAATCCAAAAATAGGTATTAACCTAAGATGTCTTAATATCCAAGGGATATTAAGTCCATTAGCAAGACCACCTTGTGTTCGAAAGGGCCCACGGCCCGAAAGAACAATCATCCCCTACATGCTCAATTGAAGGATATGATGTCGAGTTGTACGAACCATTGTTCCTCGGGATTGAGATATATTTAGATAGTCTTTTATTTTTGGAATATTGTCATCCGAAAGGCGTTCAGAATTTTCAAGAAGTTCGAGAACGAAGGACCAACTACGGCGGCTTAGTTTAGAATTGTACCCCTGCGTGGGACTGATTTTGATGTACATTCCTTTTTCTGCAATTTTGTACCCCCATTTTATTTAATCAATATGTATAAATATATTTTGGGGCAATAGAACATTTACAAACGACATACATATCCTTCAATTCGTTAGGCCTACCTTTGGCATAAAAAGGTCACATATCTGTATAGGACGCGTTATGAACTGTTATGTGATATAACTGTCTTACGTGCTTATGTGCGTTGCTCAAGTCAAAGGTATATTGTTCCACTCCTATATTGTAGAACCCATAGGCAGGATAAAAGCCCACTGCAAAATCCGATCAAAATCACCCTCGGAGTTCTTCAAATTTCCCTAGAAAAATCCAAAGACTTCTTAGAACCCTTTTAAGTTTTGCGAACTTGCCTTGTCCAAACTACATAAATTTTTATTTCCCCACTTCAATAAAAATGCCAAAGAATTTAGAAGATACATCAAGTGTTGAAGACTCAACAAGTCAACCTTCCTGATAAAATCCACTTATCCAAAATCAATGGGCAAATTCCTGTCCATTTAGCTCTCGAGTCAAAATTACTCGTGGATCAATTTGCCTTGACAAAAAGCAACTTTATGTGTTTAATATGGTTCTTATGTGAGATATCTTGTATTTTTTATCACTAACAGGATCTAACATGTCGGTCTTTGAGTTATTTTACTTCAACAGGTAAAGAAACTGATTTGTGTTGAGAAAAGATGACAGAATCCTCTTACCTCACAAAATCAAGAGAAAACAAAGTTTCCTCCCCTGATCGTAACTTAGGAAAAGTAATAATGACTGAGAATACTGAGAACATCCCTCTGATTAAGATGACCACTCTCATATCAAAGCAGAGTGAGTTGATTGCGCTACTGGCACAACAAGTTGATAACATGAGAAATGAGATGAGAGAGACAAGAAGTCTGATTAATTTAATAATCTATGCAAAATAGCCCAGCCCAAGTGCAGGAAGGTCTCTACTCCATGTACCTCCCTTGAATACGGTGGTACTTGAACACTCTTCCAACAATACGTGGAGCACGGAAAAATCTCTTAAATACGGCTCAATAAAGCCTTCGCCACAAAAAGTCTATCCTTTAATCTCACAAAATCCCTATCCTATCTTTTATGCCCGAGCTATATATCAAACTCCGTCCCCAAAGTACCAAGCTCCACCTTCAAATTACCAACCACTTTCACAGACATACCAAAACTTTCAATCAAATTTTCAAGCACCAATGTCTTTCTCTTCAAATCCACAAACATACCGCAAAGCAGCTACCCCAACATGCCCAAATAAAAAATCTCCTCTAAATCATAAGAAAAGACCTCCCCGAGTCTTTACTCCATTAGCTGAAAGCCGAACTCAACTCTTTGAGAGACTGAAAGCAGCTGGACTAATTCAAACATTCGATCGAAAGCCTGCTAATCTAGTATCTAAAATCTTCAAATCTCATCGACATTGTGCATATCATTTAGGAAGTGTTGGATATACCACTAAAGATTGCCTCAATCTGAAGAACGAAATTCAGAACCTAATCGATCAAAGAGTCATCACTCTCCAAACAACCTCCCCTAGTATCAATCCTTCACCAAAACATGAAGGGGAGATCATAAGTATAGACAAAACTGATGACGAATGGTATGCAAGAACTATTCGTAAAAAAGATGATGATCAAGAATTACCAAGACCTTTGACTCATCCATCCCAATCTTTCCCTCCATGTGACGATCTAGGGGGTGGAATATGAGATCTATTCAAAGAATGTGATGCCATATTAGAAGAAGTCCCTAAAGCAGCCATGATTAGGGACGCCAAGCCCAGCGAAAAGTTACAGAATTGGGTCGCAACTCCCCTCGTGACTCACTGCTCGACTGGGTAGACTAAGACTCTGTTTTATGAAAAATTGGTGATGCTTCGGATGAGGCTCCATGACCCACCTTTTATGTTTCCAATTTTTCTCATAATATTTTATCACTTTTCAAAAGGCACAGACTCGCATTCATGCGGGTTATAGCCATAGTTTGCGAATATTATCAGATTTCAAATAAAGCCTCCTTATTTTGAAAATATTTACCGTTCAAGATTATTTATTTACTTGGTACCATCTAACTTGTTTTGCTTATGATTTCAGTAATAATAAGTTAAAATCTGCCACTGTCATGTCATGTCAAGAGCTTAACGAACAAGCCAAGCTAGACGAAAAAGATCCTGAAGGGTGTGTTGAATAAATCATGGTCCTGGAATGAACAACCAAGAAGTCCAAGAACTTTGAAGACAAGGAAAATCCCTACCTAAAAGAGTTTGAGGTGGTCAATCTGGGAGAAAACGGTCAAGTTGGAGATATCAACGTCGGTGTTCATTTGTCAAAGGCGCAAAAGAAAGAGCTTATCAGTCTGCTCAAGACATACATCGACATATTTGACTGGTCCTATAATAATAGGATGCGAGTGAGCACAAACATCATCTCTCAAAATTTATCGGTCAATCTAGAATTCAATCCAGGGAATGGACAATTAATGTTTCCCTCCCATAAGACAAAGGAAAGTTTGCACCTAATTGGCAAGGACCATATGTCATCCACAAAATGTTATCAGGAGGAGCCTTGATTTTGTCCGAGATGGATAGCCAAGTGTGGCCCAAACCTATCAACTCCGATGCCGTGAAGAAATACTATGCCTAATGATAGTCTTCTTTCTTTCTTTTCTTGTAATCGCATTTTCTAATTGTAATTGTTTTGCACTTAGTAAAAGCTTAAAATATCTATCTTTCCCCTTCCTATGAACTAAGTTTGACCTGAATTCTCAAGAATGAGATACGTAAGTGGCCTGTGTCGGCTTCGGTCAACCACTTAGGAAAATCTATCTTTCCCCTTCCTACGAACTACGTTTGACCTGAATTCTCAAGAATGAGATACGTAGGCGGCCTGTTTCGGCTTCGGTCAACCCCTTAGGAAAATCTATCTTTCCCCTTCCTATCCTGAACTATGTTTGACCTGAATTCTCAAGAAAAAGATACGCAGGCGGCCTTTGTCAGCCTCGGTCATCCCTTTATTTATCTCCAACATTCTCTCACTTCGATTGTGGGAACTACGTTTGACCTGAATTCTCAAGAAAGAGATACGTAGGTGGCCTTTGTCGTCCTCGGTCATCCCTTTATTTATCTCCAAGATTCTTCCACTTCGATTGTGGGAACTACGTTTGACCTGAATTCTCAAGAAAGAGATACGTAGGCGGCCTTTGTCAGCCTCGGTCATCCCTTTATTTATCTCCAACATTCTCCCACTTTGATTGTGGGAACTACGTTTGACCTGATTCCTGCCTCAACGGGATACGTAGGCGCCACAACGGCTCGGTCATATCACCCAGGAAATGGAAACTGGGGCAAAATTTTTGAGAAAGGGATCTCAAAAATTCAGAAGATAAAGGTCATTTCCAGCAAAACAAGAGAAGGTTTGTGAATACGTAAACATCACAATAGCTCGGTCATATCGCCCAGGAAATGGAAACTGGGGCAGAATTTTCAAGAAAGGAATCTCAAAAATTCAGAAGGCAAAGAGCATCCTCCAGCAAGTCAAAATACAGAATAAGCCGAAGAGCAACCCAAATGATTATCAAGACAGAATCTCGTAATCCCCACAGCGTCTCAAATCTTTTGCCATTGGAATGAGATTCATCATAAAACCTTTAACTGGGGCAGAAATTTTGAGGAGGACCTCAAAATTTCCACTGGGCTTCATTCAAAAGTTTAGAAACAAACTCCGAAGAATTCTCCAACACCGAGAGTTCATAGTCTACTTCAAAAATTCCCAAGTCCTATGTGGATTAATACCTAGCTAGGGTGACAAAGTATCTCCATATTCCACCAACATTATGTCAAAAGTGTCAAGACCTAGAATAAAGGACATTTGTTGAGCTAGTACATGACATGACGGGCAGAGACCTTTCCAAAAATATATATATATATATATCTTTTTTCAAAATCTTGGTTTTCCAAAGAACTTGTTTGAAAAAATATATTTACAAAAGATTAGTTTTACTCCTTTAATGTAATTTTGTCTTATATCTACCATGGCCTGTAGAGAGTCGAGGTTAACAAGTACCCGAGATTGAAAAGCATACGAAAAAGACAAAACAAGGAGCAGAGGATCGAAGGAGGTCAACACAGAACAATTTTGACAAAAACTAACAGTTTTTCTGTGGATGTAGATTGTCCCCAAAAGTATGTTAGAAAGTAGTCCCTCGTTATCCAACGCGTTCAACGAAATGCAACGAAACCAGACGCCCCAAAATTTGGCGAGAAAAGCCAAAGAAGCAGTAAGAAGCCAAAGATGGCAAAAAGTCCCTAGAACGGGCGAATCTTCTTGTAATTCATAGAAACTACCAGATAAAGAGAGGCTGACAATGTCCTTGAATCCCTAAATAGATCAGGACATTTTGATCAGTTTTGAATTGGGACACCAAACAAGAGATCGACGATGTTCTCCACCAATACCCAGCAAGTCAGAAATTATGACGAACATACGATGTTCAAAAATGGAATTTATGGCTGTCCCCAGAAATGGGCACGACCATTTCACTCACATTTCAAACGAAAGTTGTTTTGACTAACTTCATAGACTTTGTCTTTAAAGTTTTCAAGTTTGACTATTATCGCTAGTAAAAGCAACGTTGTGTCTACTAATTGTTTTCTTTGAGCACAGAAAGAAGTCGACAGGACAACATACAAATCAAAGGTGATGTTTTCTAACTTCATATAATGTTAGTGTCGTATGATGCAATGGCCCATAGGGGACTTGTAGAAAATGCAGTATGATGCAATGTGGCATCATATCGTAGGACCATGCCAAGAGGGCCATGACGAGAGGGCCATTCATATTTTCATGCCTAGAGGGCCATGCCGAGAGGGCCATTCATATTTGCATACTGAGAGGGCCATTTATATTTTGCATGCCAAGAGGGCCATTCATATTTTGCATGCCGAGAGGGCCATGCCGAGAGGACCATACCGAGAGGGCCATTCATATTTGCATGTCGAGAGGGCCATTCATATTTGCATGCCGAGAGGACCATGCCGAGAGGGCCATTCATGTTTGCATGCCGAGAGGGCCATTCATATTTGCATGCCGAGAGGGACATTCATATTTTGCATGCTGAGAGGGCCATATCATATTTTCATATAGAGAGGACCATAATCATCAAATGCCACAGATACACATCCCCTGCGAAGACTATTTCCCTCTACTGGCCGGTTGCAAAGAGGATGATATTCATAGGCGTCCCTAAGTCACAGTTGCTGTGCAGGATCGACCCCATCATGCTTATATCCGAGATTGCGTAAGAAAGAAGAGTATGACATTGAGGATATCA
Organism: Jaltomata sinuosa; assembly: GCA_003996215.1. Lineage (NCBI taxonomy): Eukaryota > Viridiplantae > Streptophyta > Magnoliopsida > Solanales > Solanaceae > Jaltomata > Jaltomata sinuosa. The sequence continues at coordinate 79,591 of QJPP01007331.1, read as the reverse complement.
TTATCATCATTATCGTTATCATCATTTATTATGCCAAATTTTACATTCAACATATTTATATCCGATATCGCATAAGACGAATGAGTCTGACATTGAGGATATATTTGCTTCCTTGTTATTATGCCAAGCCTGGCATATTTATATCCGATATCGCGTAAGACAACAAAGTCTAGCGTTGAGGATATTATTATTATTATGCCAAGTCTGGCATTCAGCCTATTTATATCTGATATCGCGTAAGACGGAGAAGTCTAACATTGAGGGTATACTTGCTCCTTTGTTATGTCAAATTTGGAATTCAGCTATTTATATCGGATATCGCATAAGATGGAGGAGTCTGACGTTGTGGGTATACTTGCTCCTTTATTATGTCAAATGTGGCATTCAGCATATTTATATCCGATATTGCGTAAGACAGAGGAGTCTGACGTTGAGGGTATATTTGCTCCTTTATTATGTCAAATTTGGCATTCAGCACATTTATATCCGATATTGTGTAAGATGGAGGAGTCTGACGTTGAGGATATTTGTGCGCTGTTATTTGAGAGCCTCGGTTGCCGAAAGAGGAAATTATATTTAATCGAGTGGCAAAATCTTGTCATCCGATAATCAAATATCGCTTGCCATCAAGGTCAAAAGTATAGAGTCTGAGGGATGTATGTAAGACGTCATTCAAGTCCGACGATGAACTGAATTTCCTCAAATTGAAAGGCCAAAGGTTATCTGTAAACCACAGCGATGTCTGAAACTGGACAGTGTGCAAGATTGTCCAAAACTTGACAAACTAAGAGATGCAATGATATCTGAAACCAGATAGTGTGCAAGATCACCTAAAGATTGACAGTTTAAGGGTAATGCGTAACTCGCAATATTATCTTAAATTGGATAAAGTGCAAGACTACCAAAAATTGATAGTCCAAGGTTTGTCTAGAAGCCACGGCATATCCACGTTGATATTGTGGAGAACTACCCAAAGGCTAAAAATTCAAGGGAAATTTGTAAGTTACATCACATCCAAGATCAGATAAAAGTGTAGGATTACCCAAGAAACTGGAAATTCGAAGGACATCTGTAAGCCGCCTCTATCCAAAGTCGGATGATGTGCAAGATTACTCGAAGTTGACAAGTTAAAGGCATCTGTAAGCCGCCTCTGTGAAAAGTTAGATGATGTGCTATATCACCCAAGGCCTGACAAATCAGCGAATATCTGTTAGTCGCGTCAATACGGATGATGCGCAAGACTTACCCCGAAGGCGTATGCAAAGACTATTGCCAATAGCCAAAAAGGCTATCACATTCAAAAGAATGCCTCAAATGATCAAGAGGAACGTCACCATCGCAACGACTAAAAAAGTCATCATATTCAAAGATCACCACATTCAACCACCTCATTACAGTCGGATTATCAATACTTATAAGTCACAACAACGGGAATGCGCAAAGTGTTCAAATCGCAACAACGGGAATGCACAAATTTAAAACTTCTAAGCCGCAACAATAGGAATGCGCAAAGTGTTTAAGTCGCAATAATGGAAATGCACACCAGATAATCCTATCTGATATCCAAGAAGGCTATCATGTTTAATCATCACGAAAATTGCTATTTTCTAAGACAGAAACAGGAAAGGACGATATACGCTTCAAAAGGCAACAACTCAAAAATAAGGTACAAAGCCATCTTTCTCTGTTGAATCACTTTACTACTAACATTTTGTTTCAAGATATTGCCGAGAACATCCAAGAGGATGAAAATATTGAACCAGAACAACAGGTACAAAACACATCAAAAAGATGTCACAACCTAAGATTCAGACATAATCCAAGGAAGAGGTACGACCAAGAAACTACCTCCCCAAGTGGAATTATGTTACTACTAACAATTTTGTTTTGAGATGTTTTCGAGAGAATCCGAAAAGGATGAAATTCTCAAAGTAAAACCACAGGTGCAACTACACTAAAAAGGACGCATCACAACGTGGAACTTTTACTTAGCAGTGAACTGGGATATAGTCCGAAGAGGGATATCAAACTCTTTGGACGTGAGCTGAGGAACGACTACCACCGCTATCAAACCACACCCCTGTCAGAAGGCATGCGGGTATTTGTTATCTTTGAGTCTTAGTTTCGCATCCAGGGTACTTTCTGAACTCACGCTGGAAGAAATATTCCTTCTTTTCAAATTCGGGTAACGATACACCTCGAGCTTTGGAAATTATGTCCAGGTAAAATCTTAATTATGGGTTTGAAGAGCTCCACACTCATAGTTGAGAGATTACAAGCCTCTTTTCTATAGCTCAACTTATCTGCCACTCATCCCGAGCCAAAGGTTGTCTTAACATAAAAATTACCTTTTCCACCGATTGAGTCAAACTACTAGCAGCCTGATTCTTAAGTCCTAGGATATGTAGGCGGGATCTGTTTTGAAAACTCGGCTGCATTCCAACCCCCTCCCCCCCAATCCTCTTACTCCCTAGCTTTTTGGTCTCTTCGTACTCTAAAACCGGGATAGTTTGGAATTCCTCGAAAATCGTGCATAAAATCAAGCATCTTAAACTACAAGTGGCCTAAATTCCCATGTAACCCAGGATATGTAGGAAACTCGATACCAGAGTTCGGCCATGATTTCTTGAAATTCGTGCCAAAACCAACTGTTTCCTGAAGATGGACCTGTGGTCAGATAAAATTGGGAACGTCAATTCCCTTTGCCTAGGGTTCCTTACACTCACCCTACCAAAAGGGAAGGGCAGCTGTTGATACCCAACAATTGATATATTTCATATTTAATTATGTGGAATTTATATATGTTTACTTAAAGAACTATTTTAGAGTTTAATTTCACAAGAAAATCCTTTTAAGAAACTAAACGCTTGATTTTTCTCCAAAGTATTTCAAATTAGAGATTAATTGAATAATTAATCACATAATTTGTTTAAAGAGGTAATTATGTGTTAAAATAATCTTTATTTCAAATTGTTTAAATCATTAAAGCTCGAGGTTAATTGTAATTAGTTCATTTTATTTCTATTCTAGCCTAAATCCCTAAATCTTTTAAAATCTAGCCGAATCCCATCAATTTACTTTCAATTTGGCTATGTCCTTAACCTTTTGGCCACATTTTTGCATGTGGCCATAAATTAAATACCTTTATAACCCCTTTGCTTCAGCCTCCATTAGGCCAGAGTGACCCGCCGGCCCATTCCCATTTCCCTCTCCTCTTCGCCGACCCGACCGGCCCAACTTTCCCCTTAAACGTTCAACCCCTTATTCCTTTCTCATTCAACAAACAAACACCAAACGCTCCCTTCTCCTTCATATTTTCTCAACACCTCGAAACCCTAGCGCTGCCTAGGTTTTTCCCAATATTTACTTGTCTCGTCATACTGGTACACGTGCTGAGCATGAGAATTGTACCACGGAGGTATCAGAAAGAGGCGACGTGTCTTCAATCCGCGTCCCTCATCATCCTTGCTCAAAATCCCTCTCACAAATTTGTACCAAATGGTACGAATTCGTGAGCTGGAGTCTTATCTCATCAGGAAATTCAAAATTCCTTGAGGAATTACCAGAAAACCCCTCTAAAATCCCTTTTCTCAGATCAAAATATCGATCTCAAAACCCTCAAATCATTTCCTATATAAACCCCACTATTTTTAGTGTTGGGGTAACATTTTCAGCACTGAGGGAACCTTAAAAATCTTGAAAAGCTTGGGGATCTCTGGTGAGAAATTCGAAGTTCTTTTACACAATTTTGGAAGTCAGGAAGCTCGGGTTTGAAGCTTCTTTCCAGCAGTGGTGAAGCGCTCTTTCTGGGAAATCTCGTCGTCCCCAGCTCGCTGCTCTGAAGAAGGTAAACCACTCATCCCTCTCTTTCTTTCTCTCCTTTAAAAAGATGTAAAGATTTCTGTTTTTTTTCTTCTCCTTTCTTTAGAAATATCTTTGTTCATTTTAGGATGTTTAAATTGAGAATATGAGTTCTGTTTCTTTCACTTCGTTGTTATCATGTTGGTGTTGGACTGGTCTTGATTGATGTTTTTTTTGTGTTTCGTTGTGGTGATTACGGAATGAGGATATGGAATTTGTTTTCTTAAAGTCGTTGCCAAAATTGTGGATTTCTGTTTTGTCTTCTGTCCTCTCTTTTTCTTTTCGTTTAATATTTTCTCCACATAGATCTTGTGTGTGCATTGTGTATCATATAGAAAAATGATTAGTCTGTATTGTGGTTAAGAATTGTTGTTAGTCATTTCTTTTAGCCTGGCGATTGTAGTGAATGAGATATTATTGTCGTTACTGCTTTATCACTGTTTTAAGCAATCCAATAGGGTTCTAGGCTATTTTATTTTGAACAAATCACATGATTATTGTTATTTTGCCATGAATCATCTAGCCATATGTTTTAGTCTTGTCCGTTGGTTTGTTGTGAATACCCTGTTGTGTGTGCATAGTGATATGTTCATTGAGAGGTGGATTTGATCTCTTGAATTGCTCTTTCGTTCTTACAAAAGATCAAAGACATTGGGACAGAACAAGAATTTCATCATAGTTCGGGTTTCATCCTAAAATGCCTCCAAAGTTCATCAAATGACATAAGCTCCCTGATTTCTGATTTTTAGTTTAGTCTTTCCCTTTTCTTTTAAACTCGTAGTGTGAGGGAATTGTTTCTATTTTACTCAAAAGAGGCTTGACCTTCTATTTTTAAAGCATAGGGTGTGCATAGTTCTTATTTTCGAACTTACTGTAATTTTGTGGTTTGTCGTTTGTTGTATTCTACATGATGCTATGTTTTGTGACTTGTTTAATGCATTTGCATGAGGTAAAGCTTCCCTGTGGTGATCTACTTTTGATATGGTATAACAATTATGTGTTTGGTTATCTTGCATGAACTAGTAATCAGAAGTTGAGGCTTAGCATTCTATCTCTTGGTCATTGTTATGATGTTACTGGATTGAACAAAATCTTTCATAATATCTTGTTAAGTTTGTGAGATCACATAATTTCATTTAAATGCTTCGAATAACTCTTTGATCATCTGTCATTGCCTTGCTATCTTCTTTGCTGTTTCACAAGCTATTGGGTTTGATATTAACTTATTTTCTTTCTTCGTTCACGCATGAATGATCTTGAGTCCAATTTGGACTCCCCAAATATCCTCTTGCATTTCAGTTGGGCTTAGCCCAACACCATCAAGTCGAATTACGTCCGTGTAAAAAATGAACAGGCTGAAACTCGAGAAAAATGGGCCAAACCCATAGTGAAACAGTGGCAGCAGTCCAAACGGGAAAATTCCAGAAATTTTGGGCTAAGGTCCAGGTGCAAACAAACAACAGCAGTTAGTTGGACTAAAAGTCCAAATTGAACGGCGGTGGGCCTAAAGAGGGCCCTCAATCTCTTGTATTTTTAAAGTTATATCTGTTTTTGACTTTAAAAATTTTAATAAGTTTTTCTTCATTTTTACTTTTTTAAAAACTAAGTGGCGACTCTTGCTTTAAAATTGAAAAAGTTTTGAAAACTGAACTTAGACTTTCGAAATGAACTTTTCAAACACCCAAGTCATTTTTTCCAAAAACATGCGTAAGCAATGCGGGACCAGGGAGGTAATGATGGAGGCACATGAGCATGCAACTGTGTGAAAACAGTAGTGGCAGAAGGATGCATTCGCATTAAGGGGCACAATCGCGCTAGTGCACCACGATCGCACATACTAGCTGTCAAATAGTGTGTTTTCACAATATTTTTACTATATTTCACTATTTTTGGATTTCTAGATCTCGAATTGAAGTTTATGGGGCATTTTCTTGTTTTCAAAAGGGGGTAATAATATAACCTTCATTTAGTTTTTTTTTGATATTCCATCATTTATTTCATGATTTAAGTCGTGTTTGGGTGTTTATATTAGGGGTTTTACCCTAAGGAGATTTTAGACAAAATTCTTCAATTTGAGGTTGGATTCGTGCTCAATTTGACAGATAAGATTCTTACATCATGGGTAAATCAATGCTGAAATCAATATCTAGTTTTGACCTCGGGTGCTCGGAGTTTACTTTTTGACTTAGTTTTTGAACCAAAGTTTTATATAGCAATATGTGTATCGATGGACTCGTATACTTGTGTAAAATCTGATTTTGATAGATTGAAAGCTTTTCAAGGCTGTTCTAAAAGAAAATGTGATCTTCTGAGGGTTCGTGGTGCATTTGCTCGACATTCGAGGTAGGTCATGGATTACTCGTTTAAAGTGTGTTATGGGATGGGCATATTGGTGAATTTGGGGATTTGGAAGAATGACTTATTGTATGTGATATAGGTTGGGATCTAGTTGAAAGGCATTATGTGACGTGAATTGCTTATATATTTTTTCCTTACTCTATTTTTGTGTTATTATAATGACCTGTTCAGTCATTGTTAAAATACCTTTCATTGTTGGTTGCAGCAATTATAGAAATACACTTTTAAATTAAATTGGGATGACATGATGAAATATTTTTGGAATTTAAAATTTGGTCAGGCTGACATCATCCCACTATATCGGGTATTTCCTCCTTTATAGCGGCACCACTGTAGCGACCAATAGGTCGATATAGCAGGCTGCCAGAACCAGTAGCTAGAAACCACAGATTTTATATTATATTTCTCCTCTTTAGTTGCAAAAAGGATGAGGGATGCTCCAAAAACCCTCCTAGGCTGCTCCCAAGCTTAGGAGCGATAGGGAGGAAGGATTCCTGCTCGAATGGGGTAAAACCCATGGATTCCAGGCCATTTTCCATCTCCATGGAGCCAGAAGTTAGTGTTCAGACCTCTGTTGTAGATGCTCAGCGTCCAGGTAGGCTAGTGTCACGCCCCAAGGCTACCCCTAAATGCAACCTGGTGCTGAGTGTCATGAGTGACTCCAAGCTAACCCATGGTCTGGCATAACTAGGCATTTCTGAATAAAATGGTAACTGTGCGGAAGCTAAACTAGTTTATTTAATAAGAAAACAATCATCATTAAATAAATAAGGAAATCTGATAAAAGTCTAAATCGATACTGACTGCAGAAGCTTAAACTAATATTATGTCTGAAAGCCTCTAACTGAAGTGAGTTACTGGGACAACTCCCCAGCTAACTTCAAAAGTATGAGAACTAAAACTAAAGACTGAACAAGTAAACATGACTATCGCCCTCGAACTATAAGGACTCATCACTGAGCTATTGAGTAAGGCCTGGAGGATTGCACTAAATGCGGTATGGATACTGAGTGACTGAACCTACATAATTATAAGATATAGCACAAAAGTATGTATTAGTACTCGGAATATACTGAGCATGCGGGATATATGCAAAGCTGTAAACATGAATACTGAATACGGAAAATATACTGAAGTATGAAACTGAAGGTAAGCTGATGAAATGACCACGTATTCATCATGACTATAAAGTACTGAACTGAAATAACTGAATATTGAATAAATTGTCAATGCACATGCTAAGTCTGGGTTATGGAAGCTACTATTAATCGACATACCCCAAGATGAGCTAACTATGGGGCCAACCTGCAACCCTAGCTGGGAGGGTGTTCATACCTTGCCAAGGATACAAACATCGTGTGGTGTGTATCCACTAATCTGATGTCCAACAAGGGACTAGGGTGTCAAGCCTAAACTGACATATGACCCCTTCAGAACCTACGGTGGCACTGTAGTTCTGGGACTTAGGGACTGCTACTAAAGGTCTCAGCCTAAAATGATGGGTGAGCCTTCATTCCTTCGTCCGCTCGGTGCTAAGTCTACTCCCAACTGAATATAGAAGTAATAAATACAAACTGATATGCTGGATAGCTCAAATACTGAGAATGCATAATAATACTGAAAATGGAAGCATTCAATTCATGGGATTTTGAGATAGAGATTAAATTCATGAATTTTAATTCAAGATACTGATTCTATAACATACTTAGGGTTCTGCAAATTCTGAGGATATATCAATACTAAATTCTCAAGAAAACATGTATCAAGGTTCATACCTCATAATGGAAACTGAATTACAACCTATTCATGAGTTTCTAAAACCTTAGGCCTGAAGATAAAATTAAAAACTGAAGAACTAGACTGTATTTTAAGGACTCAATGGGTGAAAGGAACCCACTGATGAAATCCCATATACCTAGAAGAGAATCTATGGAGGAAATCCTGGGATTTAAGCCTGGACTTGAGAAAACCCTTCTGCTTGTTCTTGAGAGGGAGAAGCATTTCTTTTCTCCAAAATTTGCTAGGTATCGGTTTAATCTTAGGAATGAGGGGTTTTGGGTAGTTTTAGGCTTAAAATCTAACTTAGTCTAGTCAAAACATCATAGCTTAGCCTTTAAAACGAATAGGAAAAGTCTGGAATACCCTTGAGAAATTTAAAGAAAACTACTGAAATTCTTGAAATATTGAACCATGGATTGGTTGACGGACCATGGTTTTGAATGTTGTACCATCGATTGACCCATGGTTATGTACCTGGGTTCTGGGGGGGTCCTTTGATCTGCTGATTCCATGAGTCACAGGACGGACCGTGGTTTTGAACTTTGGTCCATGGTTTGACTCATGATTTTTGGACCTTGAGTTGAGGGTTCCTGATCTGATGATTCCATGAGTCACAAGATAGAACATGGTTCTGAACTATGGCATGTGGTCTGACTCATTTTGTCTGGGCCCTAAACTGAGGGTCCTCTAGAAAAATTGAACCACAGTTGACAGGATGGACCGTGGTTCTAAACTATGATCCGTGGTCTCATACGTGGTTCTGAGGTAGAAAACTGGCATCTCTATGATGACCAAGTCCATGAATGACAGGATGGTCTGTGGTTTCAAAACACAGTCCATGAAGTTTCCCATAGACTGAAGGGGACCAACACTGGAGGTCATACCACGGGTCAGATCACGAGTCGTGGTTCTGAACTACGGTCTGTGATCTTGACTGTGGTTTCTAGAAACTTGAAATTTTCTACAATTTTTTCAGCTGAGTGTTGTACAGTAGTTGGTTCAGATTCTGGGGTGTTACAATATCTCCCCCTTGGGATCATTCATCCTCGAATAAAGACTAGTAAGCTGAGTTTAGAGGGAAAGAGATGCAATCCCTACAAACTGAGTTCTAAGAAGTTGATTTCTAACTGAATCGAGTTCTAAGGACATTAAAGTATGCTGAAAATGCAAGAATAACTAAGGAAATATGAGACTAAGACTTAAATACACAACAGAATGTTGAGAAACTGGAGAGGAACTATTACCTCATGCTGAAGCTGAATCAGAAGGAAAGAGGTGAGGGTACTTGGCCATCATAGCTGCCTCTGCTTCCCAAGTAGCTCCCTCAACGGACTGATTCCTCCAAAGTACTTTCACTGAAGCGACCTCCTTATTTCTCAACCTACAAAACTGATGGTCAAGAATCTCAACTGGAACCTCTTCATAGGTGAGGCTATCATTCACAGCCACACTCTCTAATGGCATAATCGTTGTTGGGTCACCAACACACTTTTTTAGCAAGGAGACATGGAAGATTTGATGAACTGCTGCTAGCTCGGCTGACAACTCTAACTCATAAACCTCATTACCAGCCATCTTTCGGATTCTATAAGGACCTATATATCTAGGACTGAGCTTCCCTTTCTTTCCAGATCTCATCACACCCTTCATGAGTGACACTTTCAGGAAAACCCAATCATCAACCTCAAACTCCAAGTCCCTTCTCCTCACATCTGAATAGGACTTCTGACGACTCTGGGCTATTTTCAACCTCTCCCTAGTATGTTGTACTTTCTCCATGGCTTTATGAACGGAATCTAGTCCAATCAAGGCTGCTTCACCCACTTCAAACCAACCAACTGGTTATTTGTGCTTACGCCCATAAAGTGCCTCATACGAAGCCATTTGAATACTAGAATGGAAGTTGTTATTATAGGCCAACTCAATAAGAGGCAAGTGCTCATCCTAATTACCTTTGAAGTCGATCACACAAGCTCTCAACATGTCCCTTAAGATTTGAATGGTATGCTCTGTCTGACCATCTGTCTGCAGATGAAATGTTGTACTGAGATTTACCTGAGTACCAAGACCTTTCTGAAAAAATCTCTTGAAAAGCTGTAAACTAAGTACCCCTATCTGAGATGATAGACAAGGAAACCCCATGCAACCTGACTATCTCGCTGATGTAGAATATGGCATAATCCTCTGCTGAATCTATAGTCTTAACCACTAAGAAGTGGGTTGATTTGGTCACCCTGTCCATAATTACCCAAATGATGTCATGTTATTTGCGAGTACGAGATAAGTCTGTAATGAAATCTATGCTGATCACTTCCCACTTTCAAGTAGGAATGCTAATCTCCTGAGTCACACCTCCTAGTCTCTGATGTTCTACTTTCACCTACTGACAGTTGGGACACTTAGCCACAAAATCTGTGATGTCCCTTTTTATGCCATTCTTCCAATAGACTTCCTGTAGGTCACGATACATCTTTGTTGCACCAGGATGAATAAAATATCGGGAATTATAAGCCTTAGTCAGGATCTTCTTCCTCAAATTACCCATACTAGGAACACATAAATGACCCTGATAGTGAAGCACACCATCTTCCCCTTGGAGAAAACCTCTACCCTCTACTGATTAACCGCACCTTTTAACTGAAGTAAAATGGGATCACTGTCTTTCTTCTCCTTCACCTCAACTACTAGGGAAGATTTTGACCCGTTCTGAACCACCACAACACTGCCATCTACTACTTCCATAAGGCAAACTCCCAGGCGAGCAAGCCTATGAACTTCCTTAGCAAATTCCTTTCTTTATTCCTCAATATGAGACACACTACCCATAGACAGTCTGCTGAGGGCATTAGCCACAACATTAGCTTTACCTGGATGGTAGAGCATATTCATATCATAGTCTTTGAGGAACTCGAGCCATCTTCTCTGATGAAGATTTAACTCTTTCTGGGTGAACACCTACTGGAGACTCTTATGATCTGTGAACACATCTACATGGAAACCATACAAGTAATATCTCCAAATCTTTAATGCAAAAATGACTGTTGCAAGCTCAAGGTCATGAGTCGGGTAGTTCTTCTCATGAATCTTAAGTTGTCTAGAGGCATAAGTGATGATCGTACCATTCTACATTAAAACACAGCCCAAGCCGACTCTATATGCATCATAATAAAACACAAAACCATCCAAACCCTTTGGTAGAGTTAAACCTGGAGCTGAAGTCAATCTAGTTTTCAACTCTAAGAAGTTTTTCTCACATTTATCTGACCAGTGGAACTTAACCTTTTTCTGAGTCAGCCTGGTCAATGGAGCAGCTATGGAAAAAAATCCCTCAATAAAACTCCTAGAGTAGCCAGCCAAACCCAAAAAGCTCCTGATGTCTGTTGGAGAAGTGGGTCTAGGACAGTTCTCAACTGCCTCTATCTTTTGTGAATCAACTCAGACTCCTTCACTAGACACCACATGACCAAGAAAAGCAACTGACTTTAACCAGAATCCACACTTGATGAACTTTGTGAATAGTTGATGATCCCTGAGAGTTTGTAGCATAACTCTCAAATAATTTGCATGATCCTCTTTGATGAATACAATGACAAACATATCTAAGTACTATTTGAACACCCTGTTCATCAAATCTATAAAAGCTGCAAGAGTATTTGTTAATCCAAAATACATAACTACAAAATCATAGTGACCTTACCGAGTTGTGAAAGTGGTTTTTGGGATATCACAATCTCTGACTCTGAGCTAATGATAACCGGATCTGAGGTCAATTTTAGAAAAGCAACTGGCACACTGAAGCTGGTCAAACAGGTAATGAATCCTAGGAATGGGATACTTATTTTTTATTGTAACCTTGTTCAACTGACGGTTGTTGATGCACATCCTGAGAGAACCGTCTTTCTTACATATGAAAAGCACCGGAGCACCCCATAGCGAGATACTAGGTCTGATGAAGCCCTTATCTTCTTTATTTGTCTCTTTAGCTCCTTAAGATCACCTGGAGAAATCATGTAAGGTGGAATTGAGATAGGCTGGGTATCTAGAAAGAGATCTATTCCAAAGTTAATTTCCCTTTCAGGAGGAACTCCAAGAAGATCGTCAGGAAATACCTCTGAAAACTCACTGACCACAGGGACTGACTAGAGAGTTGGGGTCTCTGAATCTGAATCCTTAACCCGAATAAGATGATATATACACCCTTTGAAATCATTTTTTTGATCTTAAAGTAAGAGACAAATCGACCTACAGGCATTGAGGTATTACCCTTCTATTCGAAGACTGGTTCATTTGGAAACTGGAATTGAACTATCCTAGTTCTACAATCAACTAAGGCATAACAGAAATGTAACCTATCCATGCCTAGAATAATGTCAAAGTCAGTCATTTCTAACTCTACGAGATCGGCTAAGGTGAGTTTTTGAGAGACTATAATCGAGCAATTTATGTATACCCATCTAGCTATGACTGGATCACAAACTGGAGTAGAGACTCAGAAGGGTTGTGGGAGTATTTCTAGACTGACACCAAAGTCTAATGATATATAGGGAGTCACAAAAGAGAGCATAGCTTTTGGTCTATCAAGGCATATACATTAATATGGAAAACTCATAATGTACCCATGACCACATTGGGAGAATCCTCTTCATACTGTCAAGGCTGAAGAGCATAGAGTTTTTTCTAGCATTGACTACCACCTACACTAGATGAGGCACCCTGCTGAGTTTGGTGACCTATAAGAGCTATTGTAGAGATAGACTGTTCTAATGAGTATCTCTGCCCCTCTGTGAAGTTGCTGGGCAATCTTTCATCTTGTGACCTGATTTACCATATCCAAAATAGTTCCCAGTACCTGCCATGCACTCACCTGGATGGTTCCTACCACACTTCTTGCAAACTGGATGAGTGCGCCCACTAGTGACACTACCTTGGGACTTAGAGCCTGGTGCCCTATCTCGCTGATCCTATCTAAACTTGGTAACTAGAGCACTAGTAGAAGATGGGGCTGGGGAGGAAGATTTATGGCGGAATTGAGAGCGATTACCACCATTTGACCTCTGCTGAGAATAACCAAAGTCACATGTTCTAGACCTCTTGCTATCTCTCCCCATTGCTTTAATCTTTTCCTCTTCAATCTGTTGAGCATAAGTCATCAACCTGGAGATGTCCATCTCTTTCACCAGCATATCGATCCTACATTCATTGACCACATCATCTGAGACACTTGACACAAACTTACTCATCTGAGCTCTGGGGTCAGCTACATTGCCAGAGCATACTTGGACAGTTGAGTACACTTGAGGAAATACTCCTTCACGCTAATATTATCTTGCTTCAAATTGATGAACTCTTGAACCTTGTCTTCCTTAAGTTCAAGTGGGAAAAACCTATCCAAAAATGAAGTCTTGAAGAGATTCTAATCCACTAGGCCTGCATTTGTACCACGAGACTCCTTCCATTGATGGTACTAGGTATGAGCCACTCCTTTAAACTGATAAGCGGCTAAGTCTGCACTTTTAATTGGGGTGACACCTATAATCTCTATCACCTTCTGGATGTCATCAAGGAATTCCTATGGATCCTCCTCAAACTTGAAAGCATGAAACTCTGGTGGATTCATCCGAGTGAAATCTTGGACTCTGGCTGCTGCAGAGTTATTCTGAGGTGGGGCTGGTGCCACAGCCTACTAATTAACCTGAGTGGTCATGGCTTGAGCAAGCACAAGAAATGCAACCCAAAACTCAGCATGAGTGACTTGCTTATTCAAAGGGTCTTTTGGGGCTGGTGGTGCTTTTTAATTGTCATTTCTATTTTCATTTCCCCTTCCATTTTCTCTTCTGGGAGGCATTTTATGTAATGCATAAAACATAAGTTAGAAAGATGTTAAATATAGTTCATACTCTATACCACTAGATGGGAATAAAAAAGAAGGGAAGTTATTCCTAATTACATCTCATAGCTTCTATCTCATAGGTATGGCGTGATTCACACCCATGAGAAAGACTCTACTCGATTCGGCTTTTAGACACCTTAGGACACTTGAACCTGATGCTTTGATACCAAGTTTGTCATACCCCGATGCTACCCCCTAGACGCAATAAGGTTCTTAGTGTCACAAGTGATTCCAAGCTAACCTATGGTCTGGCATAACTAGGAATTTCTGAATAAAATGGTAATTGTGCGAAAGCTAAACTGGTTTATTTAATAAGTAAGAAAACAATAATCATTGAATAAATAAGGAAATCTTATAATAGTCTAAATCAATACTGACTGCAGAAGCTTAAACTAATACTATGTCTGAAAGCCTCTAACAGAAGTGAGTTGTTGGGACAAGTCCCCAGCTAACTCTAAAAGTCTGAAAACTAAAAGTAAAGACTTAACAAGTAAACATGACATCGCCCTCGAACTAGGAGGACTCACCATTGAGCTGCTGAGTAAGGCCTGGAGGATTGCACTAAATATTGTCTGGATACTGAGCTCCTGAACTTACATCATGATAAGATATAGCACAAAAGTATGTATTAGTACTCGAAATATACTGATCATGCGGGATATGTGCAAAGCTGTAAACATGAATAGTGAACAGGGAAAATATACTGAAGCATGAAACTGAAGGTAAACTGATGCAATGACCATGTATTTATCATGAACCGTAAAGTACTGAACTGAACTGAAATAACTGAATACTGAATAAATGGTCAATGAACATGTTGAGTTTGGGCTGTAGGAGCTATTTTTAACTGACATACCCAAGCTGAGCTAACTATGGGGCCAACTTATAACCCTAGCTGGGAGGTGTTCACACCTTGTCAAGGGTACAAACATAGTCTTGTGTGGATCCACTAATCTGACATCCAACATGGTACTAGGGTGTCAAGCCTAAACTGATGGGTTACCCCTTTAGAACCTACAGTGGTGACATAGTTCTGGGACTTAGGGACTGCTACTAATGATCTCAGCCTAAACTGATGGGTGAGTCTTCATCCCTTTGTTCGCTCGGTGCTAAGTCTACTCCCAACTAAATATACAAGTAATAAATACAAACTAATTTATTGGATAGCTCAAATACTGAAAATTTTGAGAATGCATAATAATACTTAAAACGGAAGCATTCAATTCATAGAATTTTGAGATAGAGATGAAATTTATGAAATTTATGAATTTTAATTCAAGATACTAATTCTATAACATGTTTAAGGTTCTGCAAATTCTGAGGATATATCAGTACTAAATTCTCAAGAAAACATGTATCAAGGTTCATACATCATCACAATGGAAACTCAATTAAAATATATTCATGAGTTTCTGAAACCCTATGACTGAAGATAAAATTAAAAACTGAAGAATTGAACTGTATTTTAAGGAATCAATGGGTGAAAGTAACCCACTGATGAAATCCCACATACCTAGAAGAGAATCTATGGACGAAATCCTGGGATTGAAGCTTGGACTTGAGAAAACCCTTGTGCTTGTTCTTGAGAGGGAGAAGTTTTTCTTTTCTCCAAAATTTGCTAAGTATCAGTTTAATCTCAGGGAATGAGGGGTTTTGAGTATTTTTTGGCTTAAAATCCAACTTAGGCTAGTCAAAATATTATAGATTAGCCTTTAAAAGGGATAGGAAAAGTTTGGAATACCTCTGAGAAATTTAAAGAAAACTACTAAAATTCTTTGAACATCGAACCATAGATTGGTCAACAGATTATGGTTCTAAATGATGGAACATCGATTGACATGTGGTTCTATTCCTGAGTTTTGGGGGGTCCTATGATCTATTGATTCCATGAGTCACAGGATAGATCAGTGGTTCTGAACTACGGTCCGTGGTTTGACTTATGGTTTTCGGACCTTAAGTTGAGGGTTCTCTAATTTGATGATTCTATGAGTCACAATATAGATTGTGGTTATGAACTACAGACATGGTCTGACTCATGGTGTCAGGGCCCTGAATTGAGGGTCCTCTTAAAAAAGGGAACCACAGTTGACAAGATAGATCGTGGTTCTAAACTATGGTCCGTGGTCCCATCGGTGGTTTTGAAGTAGGAAATTGGCACCTTTCTGATGACCAAGTCCATGAGTGACAGGATGATCTGTGGTTTCAAACCACGATCCATAAAGTTACCTGTAGACTGAAGGGGACCAATATTGGAGGTCAGACCATGGGTCAGATCACGGGTCATAGTTCTGAACTATGGTCTATGATCTTGACCGTGGTTTCTAGAAACATGAAATTTTTTGCAATTTTTCCTGCTGAGTGTTGTACAGTAGTTTGTTCATATTCTAGGGTGTTACATCTAGGTTCAACTAAGTAGTTTAGACCTATTTCCAAAAGCATATTATTATTGTAGAATGATGGGAGAATTCATGCCTAGACCTTCGGGCACAAAGTCTGGAGGGATAATATATTGATTGTCTAGTTGATAGAAGGGTAATGATGGTGTTATAGGTAATGTGAGTCGATTCTTATTTTATTATTGATGTTTGGATCCTCCATTCTAGGGAGACTAGATTGTTGGGTAGGTTTGGAGAAACGATAATGTATGTCAAAGGGGATTTCTAGGTTGTAGCAGATCTCCGAGAATATTTTAAATAAAGGAAATAGGGTGAACAAGAAGGGTTCGGAATCCTTAATGTATGGGGATGAGTTCCCTACAATGTGCATGTTAACTATTTCCTAGTATTGCCTGTACATTACGTGGTTTAAGGAATGAGGTAATGGATGTTAATGATATTTGGTTGTCCAGTTTATGAAATGATTTGTCTTAGCACTTATTGGTTTTACAAGTGTGGTTATATTCATTATTGTTGATTATTTTGATGTCTGTGACATTTCGTTGGCTTGAGTACCACATATGGTATGGGATATCTATTGGTTGGCTTGAATACCACGCCTGGTATAGGTTCTAATATGGTTGTCTCGGGTACCATACATGGTACATGTTTGATTTTGCTTTATGTGTTGGTCCCATGAATAGACCAGGTTCTTTCTTATGATATAATTATTGTATATTGGTTAATGAGTGGCCGGGTGACTGCGTTTAATTGCTGGGTTAAATTTTATGTAGACTGGGATTGCATGTTAAACACTGTAGAGGTGGTATTAGAAATCCTTGGGTGGTCCAGGTTATTAGGAGGTGTGTTGGGATCGTGCAGGGGTAGTTTTCTGAATTAGGTGTCATGATTTTATGGAGTTTAATGCATGGTGCGGTATGGGCATGTGATGGTTGAGTTAGGATGGTAGAAAGAGGGTTCAAGTTGTTTATTTAACTGGTCTAAGTGATAGGGGCTAGGATTGTTGGCATAGGATCTCAGGTGAGAGGGACAAACCGAATAATAGCGATAGTTAGCAATTGTGATTTCGGGATTGCACCCATTAAGGTGATCCTAGTGTTAGTAAGATGGGTAGGTTTGGAAAGCTTTGGTGCAATAGGGGGTCAGGCTATGACTGAGATAGGGGGAAATGGCTCCTAATGGTGGAGTTGGCAGCGGAAGGAAGTAGGGAAGGTTTGGGATTGAGTGTATAGGTTCAGGGATGTTATACCCGAGGTAGTAAGGGCGGTTGTTACAAAACCTGGTTGTGTAACTTTCATATTACATGTTTCTCATGATTATTACATGATACTATGCGATGGATCGACCGATTATGCCTACCAGTACGTGTTATTTGTACTAATACTACTCTTGTTATATCTTTTGGTATAGTTTGGTTGAAGGATTTGTGATGTTTCTAGATAAAGACGGCGGTGATCTCCAACAACTTTTACTCCTCTCTTCCTATGGTGGAAGTTGTGTCTTGTTTAGACTTTGTATTCTTTTAGAAGCTCTTTTACGTTTGTAGACTAGTTCCTAGGGAGAGTTTTCACTTAAGCTTTTGTAAAAGATTTTATTGTACTAAAGATTTGGTAACTGGTTTAAGTGTTAGAGGAAATTTTTATGTTTCTTATTTATTTTCGCAGACCCGTTTTAAATGGGGTGGTTAGGGTTCTCCTATCTAGGTGCTTAGAGTAGGTGCTCACACGGCTCGATAGTTGGGTCGTAAAAATTTGGTATCAGAGCCTATGTTACCGTTCTCCCAGTACAAGAGCAAATGTGGAATAGAGTCATGCAGATTGGTGTGTTGACATCCACATCTAATCTTTGGGAAGCTATGAAGCATTCTAGGAAATTATCTCCCTTCTTTCAGACCTTTTGTGCAGTCTGTTCCTTGCTTGTATGGGTTGAGCCCAATTGGTATCTCTTGATTTCAATTGGTACTTCAACAAAGAAAAAGGATGTCGTTTGACTTCGGCTAAAATGACACAAGCAAGGAAGGTTGGAACCGTAAAGGTTCCAATTGGTATATGGTCTTAGAGGCTATGTGAATACATGGATGATTAGGCTAACGGTCATCCATGGGGTAAATAAGGAGTAATGAACATGACTTGATTTAATGTTGAAGCTTGAGACTTGTGATTATGTGCATTGCATTACCTGTATGACTGCAAATGTGTGATATGTAATTGTTTGCCTTTATGTGAAAATTTAGGTCAGGAAAATGTCATAAACTAGTTGTGGGAGATGAGTCTAGTGATAAATTATTATGTGGCTTAATTGGAAAAAAAAATTGTGTTGAATTTTGGGTATGGACTTACTGTTGTTAAAGATAGTAAGGGGGCTAAATGATTTATGACTGTGGGGAAACTTTGTTTTTAGGACAATCGAAATTGGTTGGGAACTATGGGAGAAAGCGCTATTCTTATATACTAGTGGGAATATGATGTTATGAACAGCTTCCTGGTGTGTTTCGTGTCTGATTTTATGATAATGTGGTGCTAAATTCTGAAGTATGCATTGTTGGGTTTGGTTTTGCGATTATATTTAAGACCATGACGCGATTTCAAAATTCATAGTTGATAACAAGGAATGGAAAATGAGCGAACTTTGGAGAAAAGTAAAATTTCAGGACTGCTACCGTTGGGGCCGCCATAGCGGGACAGACCTGCTACGGCAATCCTACTAAAGCAAGAATTTCTCCATTATAGTGGTGTCTCCATAGCAGTGTGCAAGCCTCTATAGAGGGATGGGCGGTACTGAATCCCTGCCTTGTTTTCCCCTATTTTGATTTTCTTCCCGGGGTGTTTTTAATCGTTAGTTTCAGCTGAGAGCTACTACGAGAACAATGAAAATCACTTAAAAACAACCTAGCATGCATATAAGACTAATAATGTTGGTTAATTAGCATTCATGTGTGATTATAAAAAGGAAAAAAGGGAAAGGGGAATCATTGTCTAGTACATGCTCCAAATGGGCGCAAAACCCAAAAACACTAATAGTGTATAATAAAGGGGGGAGGTCCTAGCCGAATGTCTCATCACCATTGGGGGTTATGAGGGCTGGATCCTCGGCCTCAGCATCACTTAAGAAGGGGAATTCCTGCAAGTCCTCTAGCTTGAGCTAGGGAAGCTCTTGATCGAAGACGGCAAAATTGAACATGACCTTTATGGTTTTCCACATCTGTTCAAGCATGCGGTCCCGGGAGCGCCTCTTCCTCTTCTCCTCATCAAGCTTCCTGTGGAGCATTGCATAGTCCTAATCAGGGGGAGGTGGGGCTGCAACTCTGGCAGGGGCACCCTCCATGAATTGCGTAACTGTGGCCAAGTCCTCCTCTAGGCAGCTGCTGGTGATCGGAGGCTGGGACTAGGAAAGAGGGACATGATCATTATCATCGTCCGCGCCCTCGGCAGACCGACTACTCTCTTCCTTTCCCACCTTTCTCTTCTTCCCCTTGGAAGTGACTACCTTCAACTGGAGAGGGTTGAAGGGGGCATCCATCTCTACCTCCATGTCGGTATCATCCTTGGGCACCTCGAATAGCCCGTATAGTGCAGACACTAGACCGGAGAGGAAGGTGCCCTTCTTGGTGCCCCGATAGAAGTCTCTCCACTCTGACACAATTTGCGCCTCTACATTCAACTGAATTCTAGTTGAATTCCCTGTATAGTGGAAGCCACTACCAAAGCCCGAGGATAGGTCATGGCGGTGAGATTGCCCGATGGATGAATCCTCTGGGAGACCAGATTCAGCCACCTTCTTTGCATCAGCTGAGAAATAAGTGCTCGTGATGCCCTCAGTGGTGGGCCAGTAGACTTGATCCCTGAACTCCTCCTCTACTAAAGTATTCCGAAGTCATATCATGTCCTACTCCCCAGCTTTGGCTTCAAACACAGCATGGAGACATTAGGCACTCCTAGAACCTCATTAATAGGCTGTGCATCCATGGGGACATCCACTCCTCGAAGGCAGATGGTGGGGTTAGGGTAATCCCAACGCATTGTAGGAAGTATAGCATAAAACACCCTTACCCATCTTAAATGCCTGAAATGGGGATCCTCCACTAATGGTCCCCAGCCAAACTCCTGGAGCCTAAGATAAAATTCCCTTGCTTTCTCTACCATACCTCTTATGTTAAAAGCCCTCTCGTAGCAAAGGTCAATCCTTCGGTAGTTCGGTAACCTCTCCCGACTAGCATCACCGGGGAGTCTTTCGTAAGGCATAATATGTTCTTGGTTGGCGTCCATAGAGTTGTTGATTCTACAAAATTAACAAAGGTTTGGATTAGAACTCGTAGGATGCAAGGAAATCAATTCAGAAAAAAATCAGAAATTTTGACCCTGTTTGGGAGGCTACTGCCTGCAGGCTCACGCTATAGCAGGCTGTCTCCCGCTATGGTGATGGCGCTATAGCGAGAATTTCTCTGCTATAGCGGCATCTCTATAGTAGACTTGCTCCACTATAGCGGCCTTCATCTTCCCAGATTTTCAAGAGGTGTTTCAATGGCACCTCTTGACCCAAAATTCTATGTTTAACTTTTCTAGTCCAGATCAGTGTTCCCAAAGTACCCTACTACTACTTCATACAAAAATATGGGCATTATAACCCGTACAAATCACCCAAATCACCATATTCCAACAAAAATAACCCTTCACATTCCCTACCCATTTGAACTCGTTCTTGGCCATTAACCCCGTAATTCTTATGCCCGGAACGCTGTGAGAGTGTTGTAAATGTAAGAGAAGCATCCATGCTTCGGGGATTCAGCAAAATCAAAGCCAAAAATATTCAAATTCAAAACCAACCCAATGTCTCTACTCTATTCACCATATTCTAGCATAAAACAATCTATATTCGTGCAATAAAGTAAGGAAAGGAAAGAGTTACAATTATTACCTTGTTTCCGACATCGGGAGCAAAGTGATAGGGAGGGGAAAGTGGTGTTTTCGGGTGAAATGGGGAGAGAATGGGAGAGAAACTCATTTCTAACCTCTATAATCTGTTATCACCCGCCGTAGCAGGAGGTTGGTCGCTATAGCAGTGCCTCTATAGAAGGATTATTCTTGTTATAGCGTGGTCCGTATAGTTGAGCAGGGAAAAGTTTTTCTGTTATTTCGTTTGTTAATCTATCCGACCCCGATTCATTAATGAGGCCCAGATTTCTTGGGAATTTGGGACGATTTGCCCTAATTATTCCATGCAAATCCAAGGGATGGGATTCCCGAGCCGAGCAGTATTATTTCTGGTTGATTGCGTACGCCTATAGAAATGGAAGTTTTGATGATTCGCGTAGGGTTATAACTACATTGTTAAGGTAGAATGATAGATTTCCAGGGCTAGCTTCTTCTTTTCTCTCTGCCTTTTGGATCATTTGGGGATGAACGATGGATAAATTGGTATCTATTGTAATGACCTGTTCAGTTGTTATTAAAAGACCTTTCGTTGCAGGTTGCGGGAATTATGAAAATACGCTTTTAAATTAAATTGGGATGACAAGACAAAAGATTTTTGGAATTTGAAATTTGGTCAAACTGACGTCATTTGGCTATAGCGGTAATTTCCTCCTCTATAGCCTCACTGTTATAGCGGCTGGTAGGCTGCTATAGCGGGCTGATAGAACTAGTATCTAGAAAATGCAGATTTTATATTGGACTTCTCCTCTTCAGTTGCAAAAAGGATAAGGGCTACTCCAAAAACCCTCCTAGGCTTCTCCCAAGCTGAGGAGCAATGGAGAGGAAGGACTTCCACTCGAATAGCATAAAACCCATGGATTCCAAGCCACTTTCCATCAGGATTCGCTTTTATAGAGCCAGAAGCTAGTGTTCAAACCTCTGCAATGGATGTTTCGCATCCAGGTAGACTAGGATCAACTAAGTAGTTTAGACCTATTTCCAAAAGCATATTGTTATTGTAGAATGATGGAAGAATTCATGCCTAGGCCTTCAGGCACGGAGTCTAGAGAGATAACGTACTAATTGTCTAGTTGACTGAAGGGGAATGATGGTGATATGGGTAAGGTGATTCGATTTTTATTTTATCGTTGATGTTTGAATCCTCCATTCTAGGGAGACTGGATTGTTGTGTAGGTTCGAGGAACCAGTAATGTATGTCAAAAGGGATTTCTAGGTTATAGCAGATCTCTGGGAATGTTTTAAATAAAGGAAATGGGGTGAACATGAATGGTATTAAATCCTTAATGTCCGTGAATGAGTTCCCTACAATGTGCATGTTAACTATTTTCTAATATTTCTTGTACATTACATGGTTTAAGGAATGAGGTAATGGATGTTAATGATATCTGGTTGTCCAATTTATGAAGTGATTTGTCTTGGCTATTTATTGATTTTACAAGTGTAGTTATGTTCATTGTTGTTTATTGTTGTGATGTCTGTGATATTTGGTTGGCTCGGGTATCACGCCTGGTATGAGATATCTATTTGTTAGCTTGGGTACCACGCCTGGTACGGGTTCTAATATGGTTGGCTCGGGTATGATGCCTGGTACATATTTGATTTTGCTTTGTTTGATAGTCCTATGCGTGGACCAGATTATTTCTTGTGATATAATTATTACATAATGGTCCATGAGTGGTCGGGTGACTGTGTTTAATTGCTGAGTTAGTTCTTGTGTAGACCGGTATTACATGTTAAATACTGTAGAAGTGGTATTAGGAATCCTTGGGTAGTCTCGGTTATTGGGAGGTATGTTGGGATCGTGTAGGGGTAGTTGTCTGATTTAGGTGCCATGATGTTATGGAGTTTAGTGCATGGTGGGGTATGGACATATGGTGGTTGAGTCAGGATGGTAACAAGAGGGTGCAAGTTGTTTATTTAACTGGGCTAAGGGCCAGGGGCCAGGATTGTTGGCATAGGATCTCAGGTGAGAGGGACGGACCGACTAACAGTGATAGTTAGCAATTGTGATTTCGAAATTGAAACCATTAAGGTGATCCTAGTGTTGGTACGATGGGTAGGTTTGGAAAGCTTAGGTTCGATAAGGGGTCAGGCCATGACTGAGATAGGGAGAAATGGATCCTAATGATGGAGTTGGCAGCGGAAGGAAGTAGGAAAGGCTTGGGATAGAGTGTATAGGTTCAGGGATGTTATACACGAGGTAGTAAGGGCGGTTGTTACAAGACCTAGATTGTGTAACTTTCATATTGCATGTTTCTCCTGATTATTACATGATATTATGTGGTGAATTCGGGTCAACCGATGATGCCTACCAGTACGTGTTATTTGTACTGATACTACTCTTGCTATATCTTTTGGTATAGTCCGGTTGCAGGATCAATGATGTTTCTAGTTAAGGACGGCGGTGATCTCCAGCAGCTTCTACTCCTCTCTTCCTATGGTGGGAGTTGTGTGTTGTTTAGATTTTGTATTCTCTTAGAAGCTCTTGTGCCTTTTTAGACTAGTTCCTAAGGAGGGTTTTCACTTAAGCTTTTGTAAAAGATTTTATTTTATTAAAGATTTGGTAACTGGTTTAAGTGTTAGAGGAAATTTTCATGTTTCTTATTTATTTTCGTAGACCCATTTTAAATGGGGTGGTAAGGATTCTCCTATCTAGGTGCTTAAGTAGGTGTCCGTATGGCCCAATAATTGAGTCGTGACAGTTATATCATACCATGACGAGTTGGTTGCCTAAGGACACTGTCTTAAAAAGATATATTATTGGCCCATGGGCACTATATCAAAAGAGGTATATTTAGAGGCCCAAAGGTATTGTTTGAAAGAGAGATATTTGTGGACTAAGGGCAATGTGTGGAAAAAGACATGTTTATTTGATTTTTTCATTTATACTCATCAAATTCATTTTTCCCCAAATTCTTTTTTAGAAAAAAAAAACCTTTGACATTTGAAGGTCGATATTTATGTAATTTTTAAAAAAAAGTCAATCTTTGAAGGTCAGCTTGCATGTTTTCAATTTTTGGCGCTTAAAAAAATCAATCTCTAGAGGTCGATTTTGTTATAAAATAATTTTAATTTCATTTTTTTTGAAAGTCGATTTTTGTTATTTTTAGTAGAGAAGTCTCTAACGCTCAAAAGAAGGAAAATGAGTAATATAATGGGGAAGAATGAAAAATATGGGCAAGTATCATGGAATATTAGTGGGAGAAAATTTAACAAGGAGGTGACGAAGCCATCCAAGATGGAAGAATTTCTACAAGCTTTGAACGAGTCCCGACATGAAGAAACGGTCAAAAACGTGGAGATCTTATGCAAAGAATTGCAAATAGATTAAGCTCAACAACTCGGAGTGTATGGCGATCACCATGAAGGCATTTCAAGGATGATGAAGGAATTTTTGTAAAAGAATGTTGAGCAAGGACATGATTGAAGCAATTCGAAATTGCTATTCACGACTTGGAGGCCAATTTGAGTACAAAAGTTGAGGCATATAATGCTCAACGTCAAATGATCATGGCTAGTAGTTTAGAGTTAGGTTCTCTATATGTCTACCTCGTTACCACTTACGTTGATTCCATGTCAGTTTTTGCTTCCACGTAAATTGCTTTTCCACGGCGAACATGACAGTCGAATTCAATGTATTCCACAGTGATTAACCGTCGCAAAAGTATTTGTTTCATGACATCCGCAATTTGTAATAACTTCCTATACTTGATATCGTTTGTCTGTTGCAAATTAGTGTGACTACATTTAACCCTCTTCAACCTTATATGGCAACTTCAGTTATGACAATTTTTTAGCGTAAAATTAACGATTCGTATCCATCATTTATGACTTCTTCTTTTTTAATTATAGTAGTGATACATTAAAATAGCTATAAGTTGAAATGAATTCTCTAGATGGAGTTAAACGCATCCAGAGTTAACAATTGATATTATACTTATCCCTATTTTTTTTAAAAAAAACTAAAAAAGGCATCTCACTATCTAAGTGATGGTACATTAAATGTATGAGGGAGTTGTGACTAGGTCGAATTTTTTTAATCTAGGACAAATTAATTAACATTGCACTGAATAATTAATCTCATCTTTTGTTTGATAATATTCATTTGTTTATTAGCTCGATATAAATCTAGTGATTTTGACATCCAGCTTGTTAATCATATATTTTATATTGAGAGTGATCGTGAATAAAACTTTGAATTGATTTTGGTATATAGAAAATTACCAACCGTACAACTAAAAATATATATATTTTCAAGAGTGAGTAAAGAAAGTAGAGAGAGTCATTAATCATTATAATATAAAGGAAACAAACTATTAAGGTATCGGGTGCCGGTCATGACTTGATCAGAAATCGGATTATGAAAGCTCAACATAAAATGGTCGTGAATAGAGTTGGGTTCACGTGTCTACCTCTTCACGGCTTACGTAGATTTCACAACATTTTTTTCTTCTATTTAAATTGTTCCGAATGAAATATTATGATCGAAATTTTTAAATCTAGGGCAAATTAATTAACATAACACTGAATAATTTATCTCTATCTTTGATTTGATACTATTCATTTGTTTATTAGCTCTAAGATAAAATCCAGTGATTGAGACTTCCAGTTTATTAATCATATACTATTTCATATTGATGGTGATCGTGAATAAAAATTGTGTATTGATTTTGGTAAATCAAAAATTACTAACCGTACAACTAAAGTATTTATTTAAAGAGTGAGTAAAGAAAATAAAGTAGAGGGAGTCATTATCATGTTGAGGAATCAAATCATTAAAATCAAATCAATAAGTATAACTTTCTAAACAGCACATTAAACCTCACTTGTTGGACTTAAAGTAAGGATTAAGTGATGAGTTATTCCAACTTAATCTAAACACCTATTCTATTTTTATTTTTTTGTTTTTAATGTCGATGTCGATGGGCAGCTCGCGTGGAAGCTCATCATGCCTACTAGGAACCTTGTAATAAGGCCCCATAATATTTCACTATCACCAACTGTTTCTGTTGGAAATGGCCAAACTTTTTGCTTATTAGAAGTTGATTTCTAAAAGGAAACTACTGTTTAAGATAACTGAAAAAGGCATCCATGGTTATTGTTTAATCTTATACCCACCTTCTATCTTCCTTGTTTAAAAAGGAGAGTAAAAATTAAAGGTCCTTTGAATAGTCTTTTGATTGATATTATTTTCTTATTAGTTAATTAATAAAAGGAATTGCATATTCGTATATTTTCTTAATTTAAAGTTGTTACAATCACATAAAAGTTATAACATATTTATTGTTAAAAGTTCTATCTTTAAATAAATATTATGACATATTTAAAATCACAAATTTAAAAAGTTTTAACTTTTTATCAAACATCGAAACGATGTAACGAATGGAGTACTATTCTAAGCAGTAAGAGGTATATTTCTTATCGTAGAATTCAATTTGATATTTTTAAATTAAATAGAGATTAAAATTTATGTACTATTAGTGTAAAATATATTTATACAATCTCGTAACTTAAATGTAATTGCACGTAACTCTATTTAATAACATTAATTGATAACTTAGAATAAATTATAACATGATATAATCAATTAATTTGTAAATTATAGACTATAGTGACAGTGTAAATGAATCAATACACCGATATATAATTTAAATCCAATTAAATATAGTAGAATTGAGCAGGTTTGATGGAATATGAAGTAGTTACTACTACCCACCATGGATACAAATTTGAAATGTATAGAGTAGAAGTATAATAAATATGATTAGTGACCCTACGAGAAGACACTATTGGCTATTTAATTGGGTTATCATAATATGCATGGATACTAATCAATTCTTATTTCTGGGTTTTATATGATTCATGCACTTTGCATTGAAGTTTATCAAAATACATTTTAAGCTGAGAGGTCAATTTAAAATCTTCACGGACCTAAACGAAAACTTTTACTAAGGGTAGAGGTGGTAATTTCACCAAAGCTATTAAATTAGAAACCTTGTTTTTTGGGCCGATAAATGGTTCGAATTAGGGTTGGGTATGGTATGGTATATACCGAATAATCATATCGAACCAAAATTTTGATAACATAGATTTGATATTATAGTATTTGGTATGATATATGGTATAATTTTAAAAAATTTTGGTATTCGGTATGGTATTTGATATTTATAAATGACATAACAAAATATCGAATACCATACCGAAGTATATAGTTACACAAATAATTTATATATATTATTAAAATAATAACAAATATACAATCTATTAGTATAAAATTAAATGCTTAGACGTTGAAACTTTGACTACTCTATCTTGATTGAAATATGTTTTTTGTGTAATTGATTAACAAAAGGAGTTGTTTATACTTTCTTTTTAATATATGTTTCTACATGTGTTATGTGTTAATATGATACAATTGAGACTTTTTTTTTTTTGAAAAGTCAAAGTCATGATACTCTATTATACAATTATATATTAATCGAAGTGGAACAAACTATGGTTACCGATATACCATATTGTAAAATATCGAAATCGAACTTCAAAATATCGAATCATACCGAATTAATTTAATATGATAATGGTATAATATTTTTAAAAATTGAATACCAAAATTATCATACTAAAGTTTCAAATACAATACCATATCATATCATGCCCACCCCTAGTTCAAATATGTTGGTGAAAATTCTATTACAATTGAAAAATAATAATGAAGAAGAATATATATTTTCACGCTGAGGCAAAAATATTTCACTCTCTTTAGGGAGATTCAAGTCCTCCGCAATAAATTTTAAGCGGTCCATCAGTAATATTCTTGACATGTCCCTTTCAAGATATAACAGTCTGATGACATTATACAACTCAACAAACTCTGGACAAAAGTTGAGTCCAAAACTCCATAAAAAAATCACCTTTCTTCAGTCAAATAAAACTCTATTTTCTATTAACTTTTATACACTCTATATTTTTCTTCTACTCAACATAAGGTAAGATCACCACTATTTATATGTGAAGAATTCTCTTTTGTAAAGAATTGAAATGGGTGGGGTAATAATATGGGTCGATAACTGGGAGGATTATCGTTTAGATTTTACATGAGTAACAACGCATAATGAGTAATAATGTGTTAATGGACAGAAGAGTTTCAAGGAAAATTATTATCACATTCTACCGCTAACTAATGTGAGTAATTAGGTATATAATACCACCAATGAATACGGAAATGCAGCACAATTTGACAACACTTTAATTTTATAAAATATTATTATAAAAATACCACATGAATTTAATATTATTTTGAACTTATTTTAATATTAAATAAGAGAGTTTAACAGCTAAAGGAAGACTACTATGTATAATGAAAGTGTGTTATGCGCTGAACCTTCACTTAATAAAACAGTAATTTTTACTCTAGAGTCTTAGTGATTTCAGACTTGAAATATGACTGCTTAAGAAAAATGAAGTATCACTATTTACACTTAATAATCAAAGTGTTGACATGAGCTGTAATAGTTAGCACATTACAACCTTGTGCTATTTCTATTTTTATGAGTGTTTTTGAGAATAAACACAATTCTTATAGGAAACGGCCTACTTCTCGACTCATATTGGTGAAATCTGTCGAGAATGCTCATGTAAGTTTAACACCCCACTCATATGAGCTACAAATTTTTAATAAGAGTTTTTATACTTAACCTCTAGAAAATACACTCACATTATAGGGAGAGAGAAAAATAGTGTATTTCACAGCAAGTCATCATATAATTTTATTTTTTATTAAACTTTGTTATGAAATTTCTAGTCTCTATGTTGAATTTTCTCATATGACTCATGAGTTTATAGGCTTCATTCACATTCCTCTCTATGTTCTCCAAACCTTTTTTTCTGGCAAAGGCCTTAGTAAGTGGATCTGCAAGATTTAACATAATCAACATTTGTACTACTTGTCAAATATTATATCACAATACTTGTTTTATCCTTATAAATTAAAATATAACATTGTAATAACAGTTTTGAACTATACTAATTGCAGTGGTGCTATTACAATAAATTAAAATAGGAGAAATTAATTTTTAAAGATAAAGTATTTAAAATAATAAATCTCTCAATCAATTCATTTTCTCACTAGCTGAAACTAAAGTAATTTGTTCGGCCTTAATTCATAGTAGAGTTAACAGTAATAATTTATTTATTTTTTATTTTAAACAAATAGCATTACCTTCTAAGGTAAAAATATAATCAATAATGGAATAAGAATCATCAGATTAAGTATTTTAATTTGCATCAAAAAAATCTTCAAGTACAACAAAATATTTTTTATAAAACAAGCCATAAGTTTTTGTCCCAATAAAATATTTCATAACTTTTATTTTGTATGTCAATGTTTATTACCTGATTTGTTTGTTAATTTGCTAAGTACTTCTTCCACATATGCAATATCAGCTCGCATGCAATCAGTTATGTATCTCAAGCTTTCAACTAAGCTAGGATACTTCTTTACATTTGTCGTATCATTTTACTTTGAACATAAAATAAGTAAACATCACTTGAATCAAAAAGAGTTACAACGTATTTGCGATCAAGAAAATTATAGTATTTAAAAAAATTCTCAACATAATGTGACTGGTTAAGAAAACTTTCATCACATATTCTAGTAATTTTTATTTCAAGAATAAAATTTGTTTCACCAAGATCTTTTATATAAAAATAGTTTTTTAAAATATTTTTTGTTTCTTCAATAATATTCATGTTAGAGACAAAGATGCAATAAACCTTTAACATAGAGATAACAATAACATGTGAATTATTTTAAAACATATGATAGATATATCACATTTATTTATTTTAAAATTATTTTTTATCATGCAGAGATTAAATTTCTCATGTCATTATTTTAGTGTCTGTTTTAAGTCATATAAAAATTTAATTAATTTACACGCTTTACTTTTTTGGCCTGCTTTTACAAAACACTCATGTTGTTCCATATAAATTTTCTCAATTAGGTTTTCAATAAAAAAAAATTACGTCTATTTGATGACTATACAAATAAAAATTACAGCAAATAGCAATTAAAAGTCTAATAAATATAATTTTATTTATCAGAGAAAAGAAAAATTAAAACTCTAGACTTAAAACATTAAACATTTAGTCTAGCTATGTATTTATCAATGGATCCATTCACTTTTAACTTTTTTCTTAGGACCATTAGTTCGTAGCTATTGAAGTGTAGCATTGAGGTGAGATGCGCGCTAACTAGATAGAGTATACGATGGTAAATTAACTAGGTTCAAAATTTTACTAAAAATAAGTAATTTCATTTCATCTTTTACAAAAAAAAATTCAAAAAATAACATTATGTGAAAATAAAGCTTTTTGTAATGTGAAAAGGTTATCTCCAATACTAAAAACATAAAAATCAGGAACATAATTTTTTGATACTCTTAACTCTTTTACTTTTTCTTAACTCAAAATCATAATTTTCTTTATTTCTCAAAATAGAAGTAGAAAAATTCAGTAATGACAAAATATTTTCTTCAATCATTTGACCCCCCACTATTTTTAGAGTCAAGAAAAATTTATTTTCATAAAAAAAGTATTACCTGATTCTATTATCATATTATCTTCCAAACAAAAGAATCTATAGGTTATATTATCTAAAGCATAATAAAACAAAAGTAGTAATTTTTTTACACAATTTAGTTATTTTGGAATTCATTAACCTTATATAATCTAAATAATTTCAAACTCTTAACAATTTTAAATTTGACTTATGACTTTTTTATAACTTAAATCGTGTTAATTTTATTTTTTTATGAGACACTCAATTCAACACATATCAAGCATTAAAATAGCGTCATTTTACAAATTTAAAAATGCACTTGACTCAATAAATATAACATTAGTTAACTCAATTAAAGTTTTATTTGTCCTTTTTGCTATACCATTAGACGTAGAGAAACTAGGTGGAGTAATTTCATAAATTAATTTCAATGATTTAATAAAAAAATTTAATTCATTAGACTCATATTCGCAGCCTCTATCACTTTTTTTTTTTTTAATTTTTCTATCAAACTAATTCAACCTCATTGAGATAAATTTTACAAATTTCAATTGCATCATTTTTATTTCTATCAAGTAAAAATGCGTATATTTAAAAAAATTATCAATAAAAATAATAAAATATCTATTTTCTCTATGAGTTAAAAAAAATTCAAATTCATAAATAAGTGTGAACTAACTGTAACAAATAAGTTTTTCATTCAACTTGAAAATGAAGTTTTTTAGTGATTTTGATTTTACTACAAGTCTCACACTTCTCAAAAAAAAAATTAATCATTAAATTAATTATAACCTACTCATGATTTTCACATAACGATCATTAATATGACACAAATAAGCATGCCAAAATTATTAGAAGAGAGCATATAAATAGGAGTAAATTTTTTATTCATTTTAACATTTCACCATAAGCATACCCTTCTCCCACATAAATATCTTTTCTTTTACTACTATATATTGATATGATTCAATAATCTTTTTGAAGCCTGTTTTATTAAGAAAAAAATTACACATCAAAATTTTTCTCATGAAAAGAGTATAAAACACATATTTCAAGGTTAATATCTTTTTAGAGGTGAGATACAATTCAACATTTTCCTTTTCAAGGCTTGAATGGTGTGAGAATCACAAACCATGATGATTTTGAGCTCCTAAAAAAGAGTATATTCTTTGAATAATTTTTTGTCATATTAGACATGACCGTATGCATCAAAATCAGCCACCGTCCAATTGTATTTTCAATCATGTTTACATTTATTATCATCGTTACAAATGGCTCTTCGATAACATTTGCATTAGGTGTAACACATTTTTAAAACTTACAAAATTGAGCAATATTTCTACTCTTATCATAGACAAAGCATGATCCCACATCTTAAACTTATGAATTCTTTGTTTAATTATTTCCACCACTATTTTTCTTGGGAGGTATACCATAATTTTTTTGGAAGTTTTTCTTCTTAGCTCCCATGGAAGCATTTTTTTTAGTATCAGGAGCAACATTATTTGAAGTAATTAAATTGTGATGACCCTCCCGGTCATCTTCGCGTTATGCATTCATTGTACTGTTAGAGCCTTTCTGTAGAGGCTCCAAGCCATTTATGGCTTTCTGGGACCGGTAGTTTGGTGCCCTGGTCTTTCGTTTGGTTGTTTTGTACCTTTTTCTGTTTTGGAGCTTTAACTTAGAATATCATTGACTTTAGTCAACATTCTTAGCTAACATGCTCAGAATTAAATTTTGACAGTATCGTTAGCTCCGGAGCATTGAGTTTTGTCTAGTTGGACCTTTAGTTGAGGCCTAAGAACTTTTGGTGTGGGTTTTGTGTTGTTTTCTCTGTTTTCAGGCCATTTGGAGTTGAAAGTGTAACTTTGGGTGACTTTCAATGATCGGAGTATCGGATTCAAAATCCGATGATTCCATCAGCTCCAGAATGATGAGTTTGGGTTAGGAAGGTGGTTGATTCGGGTTCTGGGTGAGCCAGACTCATTTCGAGCCTTTGAGTTCCTTTTAGCTAGCGTTGACTTGGGTCAACATTTCTCCGAAACGATCTTGTATGGAAGTTTCATCGATTCTGTTGAGTCCGGAATATCGTTTCCACTCTGTTAGCATTATTGGTTTTTAAATATCGGCTTCAAATTATGCCCGGAATGCCCCATCAAGTTTTGAAAGTTGCAGACTTTTTTCTGTTACAGGTGCAGGCATCGAGCCTCTACTGCAATCGCGAGACCCTGCCTTCGCGACTGCGATTAAGCGCTTGGCACCTTGTTTTTCACGACCGCGTGGCTAGACTTCACGACGCGATGGTCTAGCCAGCGTGGTCCTCGCGACCGCGAGGGGTACGTCGTGATCGCGATGAAGGACCCCTGACACTATATAAACTTCTCTCTTCGTTTTTCCAGCACTTTGCCCAACTCTTCCCAACTCTAATCACTTAAGCTCCTTTCCAAGTTTCTCCATATCAGTTCTAAACCTTGGGGAATCGTTTACTCGCTGATTTTTCGTAGTTCTTCGCCTATTGGTAAGCTTTCTTCCTCACTTGAATTCTCTTGTTCTTTCTCCAAATTCCACCATTTGTTGCTAATCCCAAGCTTGGATTTTTGCGGTAGATTCCACCCCTAAACTCGTGCATGTTTTTGGGTGTGGAGCCTTGTCTTAAATTCCATCTTTGTGGTAAGTAATTCTTGCCTAATTTCCAATTTTATTCTTGAAATTTCATCTTTAAACCCCAACTTGAGCGGGCTGTTTTGGCGCCTTTCTCTTGGCCAATTGTGCTCAATTTTGGAGTATGCCTTCTTGGCATCATTAGGGTCATCGTGCTTCTTTTCATTTTTAGTTTTATGTTGTGGACCCCGCGAACCCACTTTTGACTCAGATTTTGACCCAACTACAATTGTAGCAATATGGGTATCGTTAGACTCGTTTTAACATGTTAATTATGTTTCTAATAGTTTGATCATTGTTCGGGGTTTCTCGGAGCAATTTGAGCTTGGATTTTGTTATCCCAGCAGCTGTCGTCGGACGACAGGTAGGTTACAGCCTAAACTTCCTAGACTTAGATATATTGGATAAAATTATACTAGCTGGCATCCTTGGGTTGGGTTATTAGGTTGGTACCACAGACCTTGACCGCTTTTCCATGATTCATCCATTTCCTTCCTCCATTGTGTATAATATTCTCAATAGTTGATATTATCACCCTTATGGTCTTGTGAGGCCTTGTTGACTCTGGAACATAGAAGGTGGGTTATTGGGAATGTCCGCGAGTCCCGTGCATAGAAGTATTCTTCTAGACTGGTTATGCTTGCTGAGTAGCTTCGGAGCCTGTGTAGGGCCGTTAGGTTGATTGTGAGCTGCTGGGAGACTATCAGTGTTGCTCATTCATTTCCATGCATAGAAAGAGAATTTATCCACGTTTTACTATGGTTTTTAGCTTCGGGCCTACTAGAACTAGTTTTCTAAAGTTTGCATGGCCCCGGGGGCCTGTTTTTGATGGGAATGAATTAGAAAATGGTTTGACTTAACTGGTGGATCTTCTTGGGGTAAAAGAAAGTTAAATTATGATTTTTATCACCAGTTTTACTATTAATGCTAGACACGACAGGGCCGGGGTGCTAGTCGAGTTTTCTTACTACTTTGAGATGATTTTAGCCTCGGTCGAACCGAGCACCTGAGATGATTTTTCTACTATTTAGACCCGGTTATGCCCGGGCACCCTTGGAGAGGTTTTTGAGACATTTTCTACTACTTTAGTCCTGGACAGAGTCTGGGCATGCATATTCGAGACTGGGTCTCTATACTGAACTTGGACTTGCTTCGGATGACATATTTCGATACTGAGTTTTAGTATGGGCTCTGGGACCTCCATGGACCTTGCCACTCCAGGCCTGGGGCTTTGGACTACATGTGCCGGAGGGAGGGTATACAACAGTGTAGAGGTATACGGGCAGTGTCCTTCCATGGAACCTACCTGCTGGGCCCAATCGGCACCAGAGGGGGTAAATACAGAGATACCATTTCACCTGAGATCTTCATGCATCATATCACTCATTGTTTCAGGATCTACCCTTGTTTGTTGTTTGTTGATTGTACGCTCCGGTAGTATAGGATGTCGGAGGGTTTGTTTTCACTTATTTGTATTCCTCGGTTGTATGGGCGGCAGGGGGACTGTAGGTAGACTCTTGTTATTTATTTATAGAATTTTTCCCTGTTACGGCTAGGTTGTTGGTTTCTGAATTTGAGATTTATATGGTTAGTTCGATCTTTGATTTCTGTTTTCTCGAGCATGTATATCTCTACTCTTTGCTCCTCTTTTCTTATACTTGAGGTTACCGGTATACCATCTATTTCTAGAACTTATTATGTATATATTGTTATTGCAAGAATCCCAGGTGCGTCATTGCTTACTTTCACTTGTGCCTATATGTATATATTCTACTTGCTAGCCTTGTATGTTGTTCTGTTGTCTTCCTTTTGGCCTAGTTCCTGTGTACTTTTTTGTTGATTTCTGTGACTGCTTGTTTATATTTTGTCTGTTATTACTCTTTTATCTTATATGTACCCAGTCGGCCTATGATACCTACTGGGTACCTTATGCTTCGCATTTGGTGCTCACCCTACACACTGCATCTTCTAGTGCAGATCCTAGTGTGAGCCATCACCGCTAGCTCATGGGAGACTCGTGCTTGGTGTTTTTGGTGATATTCTGGACTGAGGGTGAGCTCTTGGAAACCAGAGCTTAGATTTTAGTTTATCTTTTGATTATGTACTCTATTTCCACGTAGAGATAACTTGTATATATTATTTTGGACCCTTGT
Source organism: Jaltomata sinuosa (assembly GCA_003996215.1). Lineage (NCBI taxonomy): Eukaryota > Viridiplantae > Streptophyta > Magnoliopsida > Solanales > Solanaceae > Jaltomata > Jaltomata sinuosa. The sequence continues at coordinate 44,003 of QJPP01007331.1, read as the reverse complement.
ACTCCGTATGTAGACCGACTCTTATACGCTATGATACCAAGTTTTGGATTTGGTTTAGTTTCCACATTGTATGCATATAATCCTGTTATCTATTTTCTTCATCATGTACCTTTACTTCCGCTTATTAAATTGTGCTTCCATTTAAACTGTTAGAAGGTAGCCCATTACTAACTGTTCTGGGCTACGGGGACTGGTTCACCTACTGGAGGGTTGTAGGTGCCATCATGACCGAGAAATCAGGCCATGGCAGCTTGGTAGCAGAGCCCTAGGTTAATTGGTGTCATCGGTATAGGAGCCAATATCTAGTAGAGTCCTGCGGATCGGGGCGGAGACGTCCGTACTCAATCTTTGGGAGGCTATAGTGACATCTTAGGAAGAATTGGACTTTTCTTGTTTCTATCTCGTGCGTAGTGACCTTGAAAGTTTTTGGAAATTTCACTTACTCTGGTTTACTCTTCCGCAGATGGTTCGTACGAGATCTTTGGCTTCTGGCAGAGGAAAGCCTCCTGCCCCTACACCTCCGACTCCAGCTAAGGGCCGGGGTAGTCGTAGGGGTAGAGGTAGGGGTCGTGGATGCCCTAGAGTAGCGGCACCTACTAGAGCTGCTAGAGTTAAGGTAGAGCCCGAGTATGATTATGAGTCTGAGTTCATCCCTGAGCAGCAGCATATGGACTCGGGGACAGCCCAGGTACTACAAGCTCCAATGCCAGTTCCAGTACCAGCTTCTGTACCAGCCTCAGCCCCAGCTCAGTCTTCGGATGTTCGGGTGTTACTTTTTCAGCTATTGGGTATGCTAGGGGAGGGGATTTCTGAGGTAGCACAGACATCCGCTCAGGGGGAAACCTTGGGTGTTCAGAGTTCAGGAGCGCAGCCTGCTACTGTGGCTCCTCGTGCTGAGGTTGTTCCGATTCCTTCGGTTGCACAGCCTCTTGCTCCTCGCCCAGCTATGACTGATGCAGAGTAGAAGGCTTTGGGTAGATTTCTGAGATTAGCACCGCGGAGGTTTGCTGGTACAAAGGTCCAGGACTCACATGATTTTATCACTACCTATGAGGAGATGTTGAATCATTTGGGCTTATTGGAGACTCACAAGGTTGGGTATACTACGTATCAGCTAGAGGGTCTAATGAAGTTATGGTGGAGGTCACAGGTTACTTGCAGACTTTCTACATCACCTCCCTTGACCTGGTCCATATTCGATGAGGCCTTTATGGCCAAGTTCTTGCCACAGAGCGACAGAGAGCGTCGGAGGGAGGAGTTCACTAGACTTTCTCAGTATTCTATGACTGTCTCAGAGTACGAGATCCCTTTTCATTAGCTTGCTCCATTTGGAGCCATGATTATGCCTACTGAGGCGGACAAGGTCCATAGATTTATTTTGGGGCTACGGAGAGAGTTTAGAGAGCCTGCAGAGATATTAGTTGCTAGTGGTCGGTCCTTCCAGACTATTGCGGATTATGTCCGTACTGTTGAGGATTTGCATCGTCATGACACCGGGGCCAGAGATAAGAGGCCTCGACATCAGGGTGGCTACAATGGCTCTTGGCATGGTGGTAGAGGTTTAGGCCAGTGAGGCCGGGGCCATCAGCCACAACAGCACCAGGGTCAGTCCAGTCGACCGGTTCAAGCTTCACTTCAGACATCTGGTAGTACTCAGTTTGAGTAGGGTCAGAGTAGCCATCAGGGCTACAACGATTAGTCTTCGGGGGTACAACTTCTGGGGCATCAGACTGTGGTGGCCATACGGGTTTAGCTGGTTCATCCCAACAGAGTAGGTCATTAGGAGCTTGTTTTACTTATGGTGTTGTTGGTTATTTTTCTAGAGATTCCCCCCTGAGGGGTACAGTTTAGCCAGCCACTCCGCTGGCAGAGCCATTACGAGCAGTTCAGCCTCTAGCTAGAAGGGGTGGTGGTCAGGCTACGAATGGTGCCCCGCGTGGCAGAGCAGGTGGTAGGGATAGAGGTTGGGTAGGTGGAGGTCATCGTCAGTTTTATGCAGTCCCTAGGAGACCGGAGTCAGAGGCCTTAGATGTCATGATTACAGGTACGATTTTTGTATGTCGTCAGCCAGCTTATGGTTTGTTTGATCCTGGATCTATTTGTTCATGTGTATCTGCCTACTTTCTGCCTTTTTTGGGGTTTGCTAGTGAGCCATTATCTGTTGCTATTTATATTTTGACCCCAGTAGGAGATTCTTTAGTAGTGGATCAGATTGTGAGATCTTGTGTGATTTCTGTTTGTGATCTGGAGACTTGGAGTGATTTGATGGTACTCGATATGCTAGATTTTGATGTGATACTGGGCATAGACTAGTTATCCCCTCACCGTGTGGTTTTAGATTGTTATACTAAGACCATTACCATAGCCATGCCCGGTGTGTCCCCGATTGTGTGGAAGGGTTCTATCAGTCACACATCGTCTGGGATCACTCTTGTCTTCGAGCTAGGAAGTTGATTTCCTGTGGGTGTTTAGCTAACCTAGCATATGTCCGAGATATTAGTGCTGACCCTTCATCTCCTGAGTCCGTTCTTGTGGTTAAAGTCTTCCTAGATGTGTTTCCTACCGACCTGCCAGGCCTTCCACCTGAGATGGATGTTGATTTTTCCATTGAGTTAGAGCCGGGCACCAGGCCCATTTCTATTCCTCTCTACCGTATGGCTCCTGCTGAGTTGAGAGAGCTTAAGGAGCAGATCCAGGATTTCTTAGATAAGGGGTTTATTAGACCGAGTGTGTCTCCTTGGGGTGATCCTGTTCTCTTCGTGAAGAAGAAGGATGGGTCGATGTGGATGTGTATTGATTATTGGAAGTTGAATAAGGTCACAGTGAAGAATAGGTATCTGATGCCTAGGATTGATGACTTATTTGATCAGCTTCAGGGTTCAGCCGTGTTTTTGAAGATTGATTTGAGGTCCGGCTACCATCAGTTGAGGATTAGGATAGAGGACATCCGTAAGATAGCATTCAGGACATGTTATGGCCACTATGAGTTCCTGGTGATATCTTTTGGAATGACTAATGCCCCCGCAACCTTTATGGATTTGATGCATAGGGTGCTTAGCCCGTACCTGGATATTTTCACGATAGTCTTCATAGATCACATTCTTGTGTACTCGAGGAGTAGGGATGAGCATGAGCTGCACTTGAGGATTATACTTCATACTTTGAGAGATCATCGGCTTTATGCCAAGTTCTCAAAGTGCGAGTTTTGGCTTGAGTCAGTTGCATTCTTAGGACACGTGGTGTCTAAGGATGGGATTAGGGTTGATCCAGGTAATATTTTTGTGGTTCGTGATTGGCCTAGACCTACTACTACTACCGAGGTTCACAACTTTGTTGGGTTAGCCAGATACTATAGACGGTTCGTTGAGGGATTTTCTTCCATAGCAGCACCCTTGACTATGTTGACTGACAAAGATGTTCCATTTCAGTGGTTGGATCAGTGCAAGGATAGCTTCCAGAGGCTTAAGGCCTTATTGACTTCAGCTCCAATTTTGACTTTGACGGTTGAGGGTTAGAGTTTCTCCGCTAAACTTTCAAAAGAAGAGAGATGAGATCAAGCTTTGAAGTTGGTAGCTGAAAGAAAGCTGTTCGTGAAGGTCAGGCCAGAGCATAAGGAAGGAAGCTCACTCAGAAGCGAATTCCGTGGGAAGAGAATTTCTCTATTCAGCCCCCTCGACTTCAATTACAAACTCTTACTAACCCTTCACCTTTCTTTTGAATCAAAGTAGGTCTATTGTGATGCTTCAAGGGTTGGTCTTGGTTGTGTGTTAATGCAGCAGGGTCGAGTGATAGCATATGCGTCGAGGCAGCTGAAGGTCCATGAGCACAACTACCTCACTGATGACTTAGAGTTGGCAGCGGTAGTCTTCGCGCTCAAGATCTGGAGGCACTATTTATATGGAGTGCATTGTGAGATATTCACCGATCACTGTAGTCTTCAGTACATTACGAGTCAGCGGGAGCTGAACTCGAGGTAGAGGAGATCGATTAAGCTACTGAAGGACTACGACTTCACTATTCTATACCATCCGGGCAAGGCAAATATGGTAGTGGATGCCTTGGGTCAGAAGGTGGTGAGTATGGGCAGTCTAGCTTCACTATGAGTTTCTTAGCAACCATTGGCCTTGGACATCCAGTCCTTAGCTAAACAATTGGTTAGGCTTGACTTGTCGAATCCTAGCAGAGTTCTTACCAGTGTTAAGGTCTATTCTACTCTAGTTGATGAGATTCATATCTGAAACTCTAAGGATCAGAGTCTATGTGACCTTCGTGATCAGGTAGTTTGGGGTGAGGCCAACTGGGCTACTTTGGGTTCTGATGGTATTCTGAGGTATGATGGTCGACTTTGTGTTCTGAGGGTTGGTGATTTGATTAAGTTGATACTCCATGAGGCACATCGTTCTAGATATTCCATTCATCCTGGCGTGACAAAGATGTATAGAGATTTGAGACAGCTTTACTGGTGGTATGATATGTAGAGGGACGTAGCAAAGTTTGTATCTCGGTGCTTGAACTGTCAGCAGGTTAAGTTTGAGCATATAAGATCGGGTGGTTTGATGCAGCGACTTCCCATTCCTGAGTGGAAATGGGAAAGTATTACTATAGACTTTGTTGTCGGTTTGCCTCGTACTTCTCGGGGCTTTGATTTTATTTGGGTGATTATGGATCGGCTGATTAAGTCATCCCACTTCTTGCCGGTCCAGACTTCCTATGGTGCAGAGAGGTTAGCTTAGATCTACCTTCGTGAGATTGTTCGGTTGCACGGGGTCCCAGCTTCCATCATTTCAGACCATGGCACTCAGTTCATATCTCAATTCTGGTGGGCTATTCAGTGAGATTTGGGTACAGAGGTTCAGCTTAGTACTACTTTCCATCCTCAGACAGATGGCCAGTCCGAGAGGACTATTCAGGTCTTAGAGGACATGCTTCGAGCTTGTGTTCTTGACTTTGGAGGTTCGTGGGATTAGTTTGTGACTTTGGCCAAGTTCACATATAATAATAGTTTTCATTCAAGCATCGACATAGCACCTTTCGAGGCCTTATATGGTAGGCATTGCAGATCGCTAATTGGTTGGTTTGATGGGTTAGAGTCCAGGCCGCAGAGTACAGATTTGCTTAGAGATTCCTTGGACCGAGTCCGTTTGATTCAAGACAGACTTAGAGCAGCCCAGAGTAGGCAAGAGAGCTACGCCGATCGTATACTTCATGCCTTGGAGTTCAGTGTTGGTGACTGGGTTTTCCTTTGAGTATCGCCCGTGAAGAGCGTGATGAGATTTGGTCGGCGGGGCAAGCTTAGCCCCAGGTTCATTGGGCCGTTTGAGATTCTACAGAGGGTTGGTAGTGTTGCCTACATGTTAGCTTTGCCTCTGATGTTTGCAGCTTTTCATCCAGTCTTGATGTTGCACCGGTATGTGTCATATGAGTCTCATGTGTTGCATTGGGATTCAGTTCAGTTAGATGAGAGTTTGTCATTTGTTGAGGAGCCGATAGCTATTCTGGCCAGAGATATCAGGAGATTGAGATCTAGGGAGATTCTGGTTGTGAAGGTTCAGTGGAGGCACAATCCGATCGAGGAGGCTACTTGGGAGATCGAGAGTGAGTTACGTGCTCAGTATCCGCAGTTGTTCGAGCCTTTAGGTACTCCCTTCTTCTTGACTTTTGAGGACGAAAGTCTTTTTAGTAGTGTATGTTGTGATGACCCTTCTGGTCATCTTCGCGTTTACGCATTCATTGTACTGTTAGAGCCTTCCTGTAGCAGTCCAAGTCATTTATGGCTTGCTAAGACCGGTAGTTCGGTGCCCTGGTCATTCGTTTGGTTGTTTTGACCTTTTTCCTGCTTTAGAGCTTTAACTTAGAATATCATTAACTTTAGTCAACATTCTTAGCAAACATGCTCAGAATTAAATTCTGACAGTTCCATTAGCTCCGGCGCATTGAGTTAGGTCTAGTTGGACCATTAGTTGAGGCCTGAGAACTTCTGGTATGGGTTTTGTGTTGTTTTCTCTGTTTTCAGGCCATTTGGAGTTGAAAGTGTAACTTTGGGTGACTTTCGATGATCGGACTGTCAGATTCAAAATTCAACGATTCTATCAGCTCCGAAATGATGAGTTTAGGTTAGGAAGGTGGTTGGTTTGAGTTCCGGGTGAACTGGACTCATTTCGAGCCTCTGAGTTTCTTTTAGCTAGCGTTGACTTGGGTCAACATTTCTCCGAAAAGACCTCGTATGGAAGTTTCATCGATTCTGTTGAGTCCAGAATGTTGTTTCCACTCTGTTAGCATTATTAGTTTTTAAATATCAGTTTCAGATTGTGCCCGGAATTCCCCGTCAAGTTTTGGAAGTTGCAGACTTTTTCCTGTTGCAGGTGCAGGCATCAAGCCTCTATCGTGATTGCGATATCTTGATCGCGAGACCCTGCCTTCGCGATCGCAATGAAGTGCCTGGCACCTTGTTCTTCACAATCACGTTGCTAGAATTTGCGACCGCGATGGTCTAGCCAACGTGGTCCTCGCGAACGCGAGACGTCCCAGCGCGATTGCGATGAAGGACCACTGGCAGTATATAAACTTCTCTCTTCATTTTTCCAGCACTTTGCCCAACTCTTCCCAACTCTAATCACTTAAGCTCCTTTCCAAGTTGCTCCATATCAGTTCTAAACCTGGGGGAATTGTATGATCGCTGAGTTTCCATAGTTCCTCGCCTATTGGTAAGCTTTCTTCCTCGCTTGAATTCTCTTGTTCTTTCTCCAAATTCCACCATTTGTTGTTCATCCCAAGCTTGAATTTTTGCGGTAGATTCTGCCCCTAAACCCGTGCTTGTTCGTGGGTGTGGAGCTTTATCCGCCTTGGCTTAAATTCTATCTTTGTGGTAAGTAATTCTTGCCTAATTTTCAATTTTATTCTTGAAATTTCATCTTTAAACCCCAACTTGAGCAGGCTGTTTTGGCGCCCTTCTCTTGGCCAATTCTGCTCAATTTTGGGAACATGCCTTCTTGGCATCGTTGGGGTCATTATGCTTCTTTTCATTTTTGGTTTCGAGTTGTGGGCCTTGTGGGCCTGCTTTTGACCCGGATTTCAACTCGGCTACAATTGTAGCGATATGGGTATTGGTAGACTCATTTTAACATGTTATTTATGTTTTTGATAGTTTGATCATCGTTCAGGGTTTCTCGGAGTGATTCGAGCTTGGCTTTTGTTGTCCCAGCAATTTTCGTCAGACGACATATAGGTTATGGTTTAAACTCCCTAGAATTACCATATATCTGATAAAATTATACTAGCTGGCATCCTTGGGTTGGGTTATTAGGTTGGTACCACTTACCTTGACCTTTTTTCCATGATTCGTCCATTTCCTTCCTCCATTGTGTGTAGTATTCTCAGTAGTTGATATTATCACCCTTGTGGTCCTGTGAGGCCTTGTTGACTTTGGAACATAAAAGGTGGGTTATTGGGAATGTTCGCGAGTCCCGGGCATAGATATATCCTTCTAGGCTGGTTATGCTTGCTGAGTAGCTTCGGAACCTGTGCAGGGCCGTTAGGTTGATCATGAGCTGCTGGGCGGCTATCTGTGTTGATCATTCATTTCCATGCATAGAAAGAGGATTTATCCATATTTTACTACGGTTTTAGGCTTCGGGCCTACTGAAACTATTTTTCTAAACTCTGCATTGCCCCGGGGGCTCGTTTTCGATGGAATGAATTAGGAAATGGTTTGACTTAACTGGAGGATCTTCTTGGGGTAAAAGAAAGTCAAATTGTGATTTATATCACCAGTTTACTATTAATGGTAGACTCGGCATGGCCGGGGTGCTAGTCGAGTTTTCTTACTACTTTGAGATGATTTTAGCCTCGGTCGAATCAAGCACCTGAGATGATTTTTCTACTGTTTAGACCCGGTTATGCTCGGGCACGTTTGGAGGAGTTTTTGAGACATTTTCTACTACTTTAGTCCTGGACAGGGTCTGGGCATGCATATTTGAGACTGAGTCTCTATCTTTAACCCAGACTTGCTTCTGGATGACATATTTCGATACTGAGTTTTAGTATGGGCTGCGGGACCTCCATGGAACTTGTCGCTCTGGGCCTGGGGCTTTGGGCTGCATGTGCTGGAAGGAGGGTATATGATGTGTTGGCGTTCTACGACATATTTGACTCCTTTAACTAAGAATAATCGTGAGTTTTCAAGCAACCATTGTTGTTTTTGATGGTTTTTATGTTTAACTTGCAGGAACGTGAACCAAAATTGAAAAAGATGGATTTGTGACACTAAAGGCTCTACTGGTTAGTGTGACGAATCACTTGATGAATCGTCAAGGTTCTGATGAGTCGTCACACCAACCGTCAAGCTAAACAGTCAATTTACTAGCAAGTCGTCACTGGGCGGACGACTTACCAGAATTTTCCATCAAGTCGTCACAGGCCCAATGACTTACCAGAAAAATTCACTGGATAGTGGAGACGGATGGCTTGACGGCTCATCACAGACTTGACGGACCGTCAGGGAAGCCGTCAAGCTTTGACAGTCGAAGTTCAGCCACTGCCTAAGAGTGACGGTTCACCTGACGGCCAGTCACATGCTTGACGGCCCGTCAGGCGACCCATCAACGGGACGCGGGATTCCGAAAATTCTATTTTTGGACTTTATTTCCTGGGCTACTATAAATACCCTGTGTTAGGGTTATTTTATTATTCATTACCCAATATTTCTAGTGACTATTTTGAGCGACTTTTTGAGAGGAATAATACGACATACACATTTTCTTCTTCTTCCTCGATTACTCTAGGGATTTTTGGCTTCTTGTTCTTGGATAATTGAAGTAAATTTCATACTATTTGTAAGAATCCTTCTCTTATTATGAATATGATTTTCTTCTATTTCTTTAATAGCATGAGTAGCTAATTTCCCACAACTAGGATTGTGGGAGCCATGGCAAAAGTAACAATATAGATTTCGGGTAGTGTAGGGTTAAATTTATATGTTGTCACGTTGTTAATCATTTGTTTTTTACGTTTTCTAATGGTTGCAAACATTAGAACATACCTAGGTTTGATTTGCTTGAACAGAGAGATTAAAACCGGGAAATTTGATTAACTACGAGGATTCGAGACTACCAACTCTCGTCTTATGATTAATGTTGTAACTAGATTAATCTACTTGATGTTTAGGATTGAAATAAGAAAGTTCACCTTTTAAAGTTCGAGAGAATTGAAAAGGAAATTCATCTATTTGGTTGAGAAATGTTTAGATGATACCATTAATTCAATCACATCGTGATATACATATAGAAAGAACCCGGTTAAGCTTTGAGTTGAAATTATTACGACGCCATGGTGAACACTTCCCTAGTTCACCTCTTCTACTGAATTTTACTCGTTAAAACTTGCAATTTGTTATTTGAAACAATCAAAATTTGATCCATACAAACCCCCCATTTACCGGAAACTATTGATTATTAGTCATCTAATTCACTAACGACTTAATTGGCACCTTATTCCCTGTGGGATCGACCCCAACCTCTGTTGGGTTCTATATTTGATGACGACCGCTTACGCTTCTTAATTTGAGGTGTAATTTGAGCGTTGTCAAATTTTGGTGCCGTTGCCGGGGAATACGGTTGTTTATTAAGTGCGGTGTGTTTATTTGACTCTTAGTCATATTTCCTGCTTTTACTTTTATTTGTTGTTTTTGTTTGTTACAGGGTACATAGTTGTGCATTCCAAGTACCCGGCGCTCGAGTGAATCAACATTACCTTACGATCCCGAGCTTGCTAGAACGTTAAGGCAAACCATGAATGCACAACAACAAGAGGCAGCAAGACTAGCTGCAGCTCAGCAGGCCCAACAACACGTAAATGTTGATGATATTGAGGACGATTTTGGGCTGGATGATGAGGCTGCAGCGGGTGATGGTAGAGCTATGGAGCGTGTTGAAAATATATCCCCCGCAAACCAAAGGCAGCAGCAGAGGGGTAGAGGTCGACAACAACCAAGGCAATTTGCTTTGGATGATGATGAGGATATCGACTTAGATGGAGTTGGTGCCACGGGAGCTATTGCACTTCCTCCGCCATCGCCTGGGGCCAAGTTCAACATTACTAGCACAATGCTCCAGCTGTTGAACTTAAAGGGACTGTTCCGTGGTGTTGCTGGTGATGATCCAAACCGACACCTGATGAATTTTGTGGGTATCTGCAAGTCATTCGAATTGCCTGGAGTAAGTCAGACAACGATCAGGCTCAGGTTATTTTTGTTGTCTCTGTCTGATGAGGCAGCATTATGGTTGACATATCTAACCCCTGACTCTATCACAACCTGGGGAGAGTTGAAATGAGCTTTCCTAGAAAGGTTCTTTCCTCCCTCTAGGATGATACAGTTGAGGGATGAAATTAGCAACTTCAGACAACAACCTCATGAGGCTTTACATGAGACCTGGTTGCGGTTCAAGAAAAAGCTGACACAATGCCCAAACCATCAGTTGACCAAAAGTTTTTTGATGCAGACATTCTACAGGGCACTAAATTTGGCTACCAAGCCGACACTGGATAATGCAGCAGGTGGAGCATTTATGGGTCTTACCTTTATCGATGCCACAACTATTTTGGACCGGCTCACTAAAACCAACAGGGCTTGGTATACACGGGATACAGAGGTAGCTGATAATACTTATGCAGTTGGTATGTCAGCAGAAAAGCACAGGAAAGAGGAAGAGCGGGACCAAGACATGGCCCATCTGAAAACGCAAATGGACCTACTGACAAAACATTTGTTGTCAGGAGGTATGGAGAATGTGAAAGTTGTGGGTTCCCAAGGTAGAGTAGCAGAGTTTGAATCTGATGTGGAGGAAAATTATTTGGGTGGTTTTCAGGCTTATGGCCAAGGAAACCAAGGTCGGAACAATTACTATGAAAATTTGGGTTATAAGAGTCGAGAGCAAGGTGATTGGAGGAGCAAAGATGATAGAGGTGGATTATACATACCACCTGGGAATCGTGATAAAGCTAGCAATGAGTCAGGGACGTCCAAACTAGAGAATATGATGGCTAAGATGTTGTTAAAGGTAGAATCGACTGACTCCGGGGTAAAGGAGATGAGGATTGAATTATCAGCAATGAGTCAGGTAGTGGATTCACATTCCACCTCGATTAAGCAATTAGAGCAGCAAGTGAGTCAAATCTCGGCGTCTCTAAATCAGAGGAAGACAGGTACCTTGTCGAGTGACACCATTCAAAACCCGAGGAATGATGGGAGTTGTATGGCGATCACTACGAGAAGCGTTAAAATATTATCAGAATCACATTCGGAAATTCAGGCTCAGAAAGGTAACGTTGCTGAGGAAGATGAGTTAGTAGATGCTGAAAATATGGTCGATGAGAGTGTGAGGGTATCTGTTGAAAAACCCATTGTGGTAGAGGATGCTACTCAAGTGCTCACGGATAAAAGCAAGGAAATTGAAAAACTTCCAACTATGATGCCTCGGCCACCGCCTCCTTTCCCACAACGGTTGAAGAAGAAAGTGGAAGATAGCAAGTTCCTAAATTTCATGACCATGCTCAAGCAGATATCAGTGAACATCCCACTGGTGGACGCTCTTGAACAAATTCCCGGATATTCCAAGTTCATGAATGACTTGATGACCAAGAAGAGGTCAGTGAGCTTTGAACCAGAAGATAACCTCCACCACTGCAGTGCTATTTCTTCAAGATCGTTAGTGGAAAAGAAGGAAGATCCAGGTGCTTTTACTGTTCCTTGTACTATTGGGAAATTTAACTTTGAAAAAGCCTTATGTGATCTTGGTGCTAGCATCAACTTGATGCCGCTAGCAGTCTATAAACAGTTGGTTTTGGGAGCTCCCAAACCAACTACCATGAGGGTGTTAATGGCTGACCGTTCAGTAAAGCGACCGGTGGGAATATTGTATGATGTGCTGGTAAAGATTGGTAAGTTTATATTCCCAGCTGACTTGGTTATCTTAGATTGTGAAGCGGACTTTGAAGTTCCCATAATCTTGGGACGACCATTGTTAGCCACTGCAAGAGTGTTGGTCGACATGGAAAGAAACGAACTGACATTCAGATTAAACAATGAATTGGTCAAGTTTGATGTGTGTAAATTGATGAAGCCACCAAGAGACATGAGGGTGGTATCGGTTATCAATGTTATTGATGAAGCCCCTATGGATGTGCATATTGAGGAGAAGGGTTTTGTTGAGACCCTAGCTGTTATGAGAATGATGTTGGGATTGTAAGAAGAGAAACCTATAGAGGAAGGCGGTGAGAACAAATCAAGAAAAAGAAAACACCGCAAGAGAACCAACAAAGAAAAAGAGTTAGAAAGAGTAAAGAAGTTGTCTCGACTAGCTGAGGAGCCGATAAAAGATAAAGTTGGAGCTCAACAGGATGATGTCGCTCGCACCTATTCCAGCGATTGCTCCTTCTTTGGAGACCCTGGTGGTCTCCAATATCATGCCAGACTCTGAGTCCTATGGGCTTCACAAGTATTCCTTTCTCTCACAGTTTTAGCTTTCACATATATGCATTAAGGAAAATGCATGAGTATAAGTTGAGGGTGTTGGGATACCTGTAAGTCTTTCACCACCGAGGGTTTTTGTTGTCGTGTTTCTTTTCCCTCCGGTGTGCTATCTAGTAGAACCGGCATGTTTAGGTTGTCATTTTAAATTTTTTTTGTCTTATTTTCTGGTGTCTATTGCAAGCATGGCTTTATGGAAAGTTGAACTAAAAGGAGCCCCCTCTGAAAAAGTTGATTTTGTACTTATGTTTGAAACGATTGACTATTCTAGATCTTTGAATGTCATTGTGTGATTGTGATTGTAATAATTATGCTTAAGCCGAGCTGTTGTTTTGATAGTTGGTAGTGGTACGGTTTCTTGGTGCCAAGTGTGTGTGAGCATTTTTTTTTGTATAAACTCTTATTTTGTGCATGCATCTAGAACTTGTCTGGCCTATGTTGTTAAGTTTGAAGTTGGTTGGTTAGGAAAGGATCACAGGCCCTTTTTGTGTGTAGTCCACTTAGCCTATAAGACCGTCCAAATGCAAATAAGCCCTTTGATCCCTGTTTAAGCCATAATTGACCCTATTCTTTCAATAACCTATCACCATTTCTTTTAACTTTGAATCCCTATTTTGGCCCTGGTCCTTCCTTGGACATCGTGCACCTCAACTCAGGCAATCAGCCTAAGTTGAGGGTGGCTACTATAGAGGTAAATGATAAGAAAAATAGGATAGATAAGATTGGTTATGGATAGAATAAAAATTTCGGGTGTGTGCCTAAGAAAAGAAAGAAAAAGAAACGAAAAAGAGATGAAAAAGAATTGTCAAAATAAAGAGGCCGCACCTGTAGCTAGAAAGAAGGGAATAAAAAGGTGAATAAGGATGGACAAAAAAAAGTTAAATGGAAATAGTAGGTCGGTGATTCCAAGGAGGGCTTAGTCACTAACCCTAAATGTATCCTACCTGCACCCAAAACCACATTACAAGCAAAAACAAGTCCTATAGTGATCCTGAGCGGCTATCTGAAAAACTAAAATAGGATAGCAAGGGCAAGCTTATTGCATTGCATGTGCATTGTTTGAAATCATTTGTGAGTGTGAGCGCCTTACCTAGTCCCAAATCTTGTGTGTGGGACTTCTTTGTGGTGAGGGCACCGAGATTTCTGTATTATCTATTGACTGTTGGGATAGCTGTTGTGTGTGTATGTAGAATATTCTATCATATCGGAATGACATGTTTGGATCCTTGCAAGTTAGCGTTTCATACATTTGTGTGTTACCGGGGGGGCTTGATTTAAATTGAATAAGCTATTGAATGGCCATGATTTGCTAGTGACACGTGCTTGTTTTCTTAGTTAAGTCGTCTTTTTGTTTTTGTTGTCATGTTGTTTGAGGACAAGCGAACGTTTTAAGTTGAGGGTGTTGATGTGTCGGCGTTCTACGACATATTTGACTCCTTTAACTAAGAATAATCATGAGTTTTCAAGCAACCGTTGTTGTTTTTGATGGGTTTTATGTTTAACTTGCAGGAACGTGAACCAAAACTGAAAAAGATGGATTTGTGACACTAAAGGGTTCTACTGGTTAGTGTGACAACTCACTTGACGAATCGTCAAGGTTCTGATGAGTCGTCACACCAATCGTCAAGCTAAACAGTCAATTTACTAGCAAGTCGTCACTGGGCGGACGACTTACCAGAATTTTCCAGCAAGTCGTCAAAGGCCCAACAACTTACCAGAAAAATTCACTGGACGGCTCATCACAGACCTGACGGACCATCAGGGAAGCCGTCAAGCTTTGACAGTCGAAGTTCAGCCACTGCCTAAGAGTGACGGTTCACCTGACGGCCAGTCACATGCTTGACGGCCCGTCAGGCGACCCATCAACGCGACGCGGGATTTCAAAAATTCTATTTTTGGACTTTATTTCCTGGGCTACTATAAATACCCTGTGTTAGGGTTATTTTATTATTCATTACCTAATATTTCTAGAGACTATTTTGAGCGACTTTTTGAGAGGAAAAATACGACATACACATTTTCTTCTTCTTCCTCGATTACTCTAGGGATTTTTGGCTTCTTGTTCTTGGATAATTGAAGTAAATTTCATACTATTTGTAAGAATCCTTCTCTTATTATGAATATGATTTTCTTCTATTTGTTTAATAGCATGAGTAGCTAATTTCCCACAACTAGGATTGTGGGAGCCATGGCAAAAGTAACAATATATATTTCGGGTAGCGTAGGGTTCAATTTATATGTTGTCACGTTGTTAATCATTCGTTATTTACGTTTTCTAATGGTTGCAAACATTAGAACATACCTAGGTTTGATTTGCTTGAACAAAGATATTAAAACCGAGAAATTTGATTAACTACGAGGATTCGAGACTACCAACTCTTGTCTTATGATTAATGCTGTAACTAGATTAATCTACTTGATGTTTAGGATTGAAATAAGAAAGTTCACCTTTTCAAGTTCGAGAGAATTGAAAAGGAAATTCGTCTATTTGGTTGAGAAACGTTTAGATGATACAATTAATTCAATCACATCGTGATATACATATAGAAAAAACCCGGTTAAGCTTTGAGTTAAAATTGTTACGACGCCATGGTGAACACTTCCCTAGTTCACCTCTTCTACTGAATTTTACTCATTAAAACTTGCAATTTGTTATTTGAAACATTCAAAATTTGATCCATACAAACCCCTCATTTACCGGAAACTATTGATTATTAGTCATCTAATTCACTAACGACTTAATTGGCACCTTATTCCCTGTGGGATCGACCCCAACCTCTGTTGGGTTCTATATTTGATGACGACCGCTTACGCTTCTTAATTTAAGGTGCAATTTGAGCGTTATCAGTATACGGCGAAGTAGAGGTATACGGTCAGTGTCCTTCCATGAAACCTACCTGCTGGGCCTGATCGGCACCGAAGGGGGTACATACAGAGATACCATTTCACCTGAGATCTTCATGCATCATATCATTCATTGTTTGAGGCTCTACCCTTGTTTGTTGTTTGTTGATTGTACGCTCCGGTAGTATGGGATGCCGGAAGGTTTGTTTTCACTTGTTTGTGTTCCTCGGTTGTATGGGCGGCATGGGGACTGTAGGTAGACTCTTGTTATTTATTTACAGAATTTTTCCCTGTTACGGCTAGATTGTTGGTTTCTGAATTTGAGATTTATATGGTTAGTTCGATCTTTGATTTCTGTTTTCTCGAGCATGTCTATCTCTACTCTTCGCTCCTCTTTTCTTATACTTGAGGTTACCGGTATACCATCTATTTCTAGAACTTATTATGTATATACTGTTATTGCAAGGATCCCAGGTGCATATTTTCTTACTTTCACCTGTGCCTATATGTATATATTCTACTTGCTAGCCTTGTATGTTGTTCTGTTGTCTTCCTTTTGGCCTAGTTCCTGTGTACTTTTTTGTTGATTTCTGTGACTGCTTGTTTATATTTTGTCTGTTATTACTCTTTTACCTTATATGTGCCCAGTCGGCCTATGATACCTATTGGGTATCTTATGCTTTGCATTTGGTGCTCACCCTACACATTGCATCTTCTGGTGCAGATCCTAGTGTGAGTCATCGCCGCTAGCTAATGGGAGACTCGTGCTTGGAGTTTTTGGTGATATTCTGGATTGAGGGTGAGCTCTTGGCGGCCGGAGCTTAGATTTTAGTTTATCTTTTGATTATGTACTCTATTTTCACTCGGAGACAACTTGCATATATTGTTTTGGACCCTTGTACTCCGTATGTAGACCCGGTTCTTATACGCTATGATACCAGGTTTTGAGTTTGGTTTAGCTTCCGCATTTTATGCATATTACTCCTGTTATCTATTTTCTTCATCATGTACATTTGCTTCCGCTTATTAAATTGTGGTTCCGTTTAAACTGTTTGAAGGTAGCCCATTACTAGCCATTCCAGACTACAGGGACTGATTGGCCAACTGAGGGGGTTATAGGTGCCATCATGACCGAGAAATCGGGCCGTTACATAAACGTACCTTCATTGTAATCGATTGTAAATTGTTCTCTTCTGAATGAAAAAGTGCATTTTGTCCCCTTGCCTCCTCTTTCATTCAGATTCACATTATCAATATTTCAAGAAAGATTTCCTTTCATTTGTGACATATAAGTTTTTAAAAAATTTCAAGAAGGTGAAAGTTAATCTCTTATTTCACAAATAATAAAATTATCTTCAATTTTGATCTCCTCGAACCTGAGCTCTCCAACGATTATTATAAAGTCTTAAGCTCGATCTACCACTAATGTATTGTACACCATTTGAAAATAAATTTTTTTACTAGTATCATATTTTTTTCATCCAACCTCCTCAGTGTTGTACTTACTCTGAAATGCTTCCAATTTTTTTTTATACTAGATTAAGTTCTATCATAATAATCATAAATATTATTAGATAGATAATTAAGAAGATAATATCATCACTTGTAAGAATAATCATAGTACTTTTCAACTTCTCTTGAAGAGAAATATGGTCATCATCATTCATGGAGAGTTGTTTACCTTATGGGTCTGTTTGAAAAGCAACCTGGTAATTGGAGTTGGTGTAATTACTAGAGTACTGATTATCAGTCTTGTAATTACACAGCTTTGTAATTACGACGACCTGTTTGGTTGCCACAATATAATTACAGTGTAATTAAAAATGTAATGTTTGGTTGCACAAGTGTAATCACATGGTTATATTAAACTTTAAAATAAAAGTTAATTATTAAAAATTAAAAATTAATATTTGATAAATAAAAGCTCACATAAATGATATTAAATTAGGTATTTAAGATATATATTATTTTTTAGAAAAAATATTAATTAATAATCATATGTTCTTAACTAATATTATAAAAAAAATTAATATATATTTTTTAAATTAGTATATTTTAATTATATTAATCATAAAAACTACAAGTACATGATTTTTAAGAACATCATGAAATGCATGTTTGACAAAAATATTAATATTATAAATATAAGTCATAAAATTATCAAAACATTTGATAAAAAGATAATCTATCAATTCTAACTGAAAAATGAATGGCTTGTACTGTGAAATATCAAGTCAATATTGCTAAAACAAATAAATTTAAACCGAAAATGTAACATAAGTTCAAAATTCAAAATAAAAAAGTTAACATAGTACTCTGATGTCAAATTTCAACACAACGTACATAAATATAATTTTTTTAAAAAAAGAAAACATAAGTCTATAACCTTATTCAACAATGAATTCTACTTTAATTTAAAAATTAGAATACTAATACATTTATGCTAAATAAAAAAATAAATAAAAACTAAATAAAAAATAAATAATACGAATAATTGCATGAAACTACAAGAAGTAAAGGTTGAAAAATGAGAAGTAAGGAAATGAAATATAAATAACGTAAAATAAAAAATAAAAAATATTAGAATAATAAAAATAAAAAGAATTTAAAGTTATAGAAATAAAAAATAAATTAAAAAAAAAGAAATTAAAATTAAAATAAAAGGAAGAAATTAAAAAGTAACCTTGTAATTACACCATGTAATTAACAGCAATTCACAGTTCTCTCCTGAGAATTGGAGAGTGTAATTAGCTCCTGTCAATTATACCCAATTACCTGCTAACCAAGTAATTACCTGGGCAATCAAACATGTCAAACTGTGTAATTACACCCAATTATACCAAAATTAATTTTCAGAGTGGCTTACCAAATAGGCACTATTTGAATTCTTCTCGGTTATTAAATAAGAAACATTGAGAAGTCTCAATTAGAAAAGTACTTTACTATTTCATCTTTTGAAATGGATGCCATTGAACTGAAATAGCTTGTTAAGATCTTCCATCTTGAAATCCGTGAATTTTTCAATTTTTGGTATTGAATCTCCTTAAAATTATTTGTGAAAATACAATTATAATTGAAAAACAATAATGAAGAAAATAAAATATCTTCAAGTTGATGTGTGAATATCTCACTCTCTTTAGAGAGATTCAAGCTCACTGCAATAAATCATTACCTGTTCAGTAATAATGTTGTTGATATGTTCCCTCCAGGATACAATAGCCCGAAAACACCGTATAACTCAACAAATTCTGGACAAGAGTTGAGTCAAAAGTTCCACCAAAAGAACACTTTCCTTCAACTAAATACAATTTTTTTTCTACTAACTTTTGTGCACTCTATATTTTTCTTCTACTCAACATAATGTAAGACCACCATTATTTATAAGTGAAGAATTTTTCCCCGTAATGAATAAGAAGAAGATGTGGTAATAATATAAATAGTTAACTGAAAAAATTATGGTTTAAAGGTTACTGATTTACCATACATAATAGGATAAAATAATGAGTAATAATGTGTTAGTGGGTAGAGGAGTCTCAAGAAAAAAATATTGCTACATTCAACCATTAATTAATGTGAGTAATTAGGCACATAATGCCACCAACAAACTTGAAAATGCAACACATGATTTGGCAACACTTTAATATTACAAAATATTAATATTAAAATGTCAAATAATCTAACAATATATATTAAAGACAAAAATTAAGGAGGTTAATTACACTATCAGAACTTGCAGCTCTCTTGTTGAGCCTTTGTTTTGCACATAATTTAAAACTCTGCACTTTGCAAATTAAGACTGACTCACAAACATTAAACTACATCACACACACGCACATCAATCTCTTACTCACATTTTTTGTTTGATTGCAGGTCATTGATGCCAGCTTTGCACAACATGAAAATTAAGCAAGTCTATCATGAGGCAAATCATATATCTGATATTCTTGGAAAATTTGAAAAAAAGACTTAGCTCCTTCATATGAATGTCATACTTAAATCTTGCTACATTATCCCACCCCCAACTTATGTCTTTACTATTTTCATTAAGGACTATCTCGGATCAATTTCAGCACAAATAATTTTCACTTGTAATCGTAATTTTTTTAAGCAAATTCACTAGGCGAGGTACCAAGGGCTAGTTTTTTTTTAATATATAATTTAAAAAAATATTTAAAAAAATGTATAAGCAATAGGGATTATGCCTTACTGTAACGACTTATTCCGTCGTTACAGGTAAAATATTTGTGCGAAGTTTCGTGTTAGAAAACTTTTGGGTTTGGGAGTTGGGAATTTTGGGCTAGGCTAGTCTCGGACGAATTCTGAGCGAGGTATAGTCTAGGGCAATCTGGGTGATGATTGGATAAATTATCTTATGTTGAGCTAGTTTTTCCGTTAGCTAAGCCATTAAGGAGTCCGGGGGACTTTTCGGAAATGAATTCGGGTAAGTAGAACTCCCGGTATCAAAGTTGACGTGAAAAAGTTAGTTCAAAACGTCAGGATTTGAGGTGTGTTGTAAATGTGCAACTTTGAAGAAATTCCAGAGATTTTGTTCCGTGTCAATAGCGGTTGACACCGCGCTACAGCGACTACCGCTATAGAGAAAAAATTCTCACTATAGCAAAAGTCAAAGTCGGTCAGCACCGCCATAGCGGTCGAGTCTGCTACGGCGGCGCTGCTATAGCGATGTATGAATCACTATAGCGGAATAAGTCGCAGTTAATGCAGAAACTTTCCCAAAAACGTTCAAAAATTCTCAAGAACGTTTTGGGAAGGGCATAGGCAAAGGGAGGCAATTTCTACTGATTTTTCATCAAACTCCATCGAAAAGGTAAGGATTTCGCTCCACTTCAGTATTTCGATTCCCAGACCTTAGAAATGATAATTTTGGGCTTGGGGGAAGTTTGGGTTGACCTATGAAGGTAGAACCCAGTGAAAAAAAGAGGATTCTATGGGTAGAATTCTTGAGTTGTAATTATAATTATTCTATTATGTTTAAAACATCATTATTTGCTTAATGTATTCGTAAAAATGGTAGTTTTATGCGAATTAATAGTGAAAAAACTCTGGAATGGGTGGAATGATCATGGTTTTTCCTGGAGATATTTGAGTATAATCTGGGTAATTTTAGGCTATTTAGACTGATTATAGTATTGTGTAATTATTTTTAGACCAAGAATAAGTGAAAGCTTCGAAAAAAGGGAAGGCTCCAGTTCAGTAGAGTTTTCAAGATATTTGAGGTAGGTGATAGTTATTATTTTCCCATATGCAATATGTGTTCATCTAACTGCAGCTTAGTATGGTATGTGCATTGCATGCTTACAAAATAGAATTATGAATATCTAATTATCTGGGTGTCAGTCATGTGAAATAAACTTAGTTTTGTTGCTTATTGGTTTACAAGTGTGATTTCGTTCATTGTTGGTTGATGTTGGATTTTGTATGATATTCGGTTAGCTCGGGTACCGCGCCTAGTATGGGATATATATTGGTTGACTCGGGTAGCACGCCTAGTACAAAATACTTATCGGTTGGCTCGGGTACCACGCCTGATACAGGTTTTGTAATGGTTGGCTCGGGTACCACGCTTAGTATGAGTTTAATTATAAGTGTTGATTGTATTTATCGATGGTTCTATGAGTGGACTGGATTAATTGTTAAGACATTGATTATTGCATATTGGTCCGTGAGAGGCCGGGTAGTTGTACTTAAATGTGAGGTTGGTCCTTGAGTAGATCGGGAATTGCATGTTAAACACTTAGGTGTTATTCTAGGAATCTTTGGTTGGTCCGGGTTTACCTAGAAAGGGTATATGCTCATTGTCATTGTTTATTTTCGTGGTAGTTGTTGGACCTGTTACATGTAGTTGGTAAGTTAGAGGAAAGACTGAGAATCTGGAATGATATTGCTGGCTAGCTATTACATGTTGTATTACTTTACTCAACTTTGGTTTATTGGTCATATGTTATTTTATTGGAGATGGCCGATGATCTTACCAGTATATTATGATTGTGTACTAATTTTGTACTTGCTTTCTTTTTTATGAGTACAGGACATATTCCGACGGCTGCTACGCGACTTCAGTTATAGTCTCGACGATTTCAGATTCCAAGGGTGAGCTACTCTTTTGGATACCATAGTTTCATCTAGTACATATTTAGTCCACTGTTTTGAACTTAGACTCTTTTGTTTTGGGGTTGCATCCCCGCATTCTAGACGTTAGTAGATGTTTTCGTATAACGACTTTCAGATTCTAGAGGTATTTCTGTAGGATCTTATTTTATTAGTATTTTGGCTATGAATGTTAGTTTATTCTAATACAATTGGTTTTGAGCTGCTAGTTTCGCTAAGTGTTGGGTTGATTATTTTGGTTCGCTCATCCGAGGGTTTCGGGTGGGTGCCACTCACAACGGGTTGAGTCATGACAAAAATGGTATCAGAATCCTAGGTTAGTTGATCTCATCATACCAAAATG
The DNA here is from genome assembly GCA_003996215.1 of Jaltomata sinuosa. Lineage (NCBI taxonomy): Eukaryota > Viridiplantae > Streptophyta > Magnoliopsida > Solanales > Solanaceae > Jaltomata > Jaltomata sinuosa. The sequence goes on along the minus strand of QJPP01007331.1, from coordinate 22,164 downwards.
GGTCTAGTAGAGTCTTGCGGAATGGTACAGAGACATTTGTACTTTTCTTCGAGAAGCTATAGGACTTTAGGAAACTATCTCTTCTTTCTTATTTCATGCTATAACTTTATTCCAATTGGTATCTTGTGATACAAATTGGTATCCAATTTCTTTCACTCTTTGTTAGCAGATGGTTAATACCAGATGTAACTGAGCGAGAGAGGCAATCCAGTGGCAGAACCAGCAGCCAGAGGGTGAGGAAGGGGCAGGGGCAGAGATAGAGCAACACCCGTAAGGGGTGGGGCTCAGGCAGTGGAAGGGACAAGGGTAGTGGCCCCTCCCCCACCCCAGGATCCGATTGAGTAAGAGTTTGAGGTTGTACTTGAGAAGGGCATAGTGAAGGAGGAGGTAGCACCAGCTGGAGGTGCAGGCCTTCCCTCTATATCATCCGAGGTGTTTCAGTAGATGTGGGCTTTTATGAGTGGGCTGGTAGGTACTGGAGCCACCCCTTCTGGTACAGCAGATAAGGTTTTGGGCACTCAACCAGCTGTTACAGCAGCTCCTAGGATAGATGTAGTGTCGGTCGGGTACTAATGATCTCTTCCGTCTGATGTTAACCCTGTTATGACCGGGACCGAGCATGAGATGCTGACCAAATTTTTGTAACTTAAACCTCCAACATTTAAGGGTACTGAGAAGGAAGATGCATTTGAGTTTATTCTGGACTTCTATGAGAGGCTGCATAAGTTGGGCATTGTGCAACAACATGGGGTAGAGTTTGTCACTTTTCAGCTTCAGGTTGATGCCAAGCAGTGGTGGAGAGCTCATGTAGACTGTCGGCCATCAGCTTTGCCTCCGATGACTTGGGCACAGTTTCATGCTCTGTTCTTGGAGAAATATGTTCGACGCACATTGAGGGATTGAAAAAAAGGATGAGTTTCTGGCCCTTGAGTAGGGTAATATGTCTGTTTTAGCCTATGAGGCTAAATTTCATGGCTTGTCACGTTATGCTACTCAGCTTCTGGGTATTGAGGAGGAGAGGATTCTTCTGTATGTGAAGGTCTTGAATACTGAGTTGCAAGTATTATCTCTGTATATGACCTCGTTAGGGAAGAGTTTAAACAAAGTGACTGATTACGTGAAGAAACTGGAGGAGGTTAGATAGGTTGGGCATGCTTAGAGGTTAGCCAAGAATTCTCGGAATTAAGGAAATTTAAGTGGTTCTTACTCTAGGGGTCACAGCCAGCAGGTTTATTTGGCTCGTCCTATTCAGTCCGCCCTGCCAACTTCTGCAGGTGGTCTTCCGGGAGCCAGTCAGCAGTTTTTAGCTTCTAGAGGCCAGGGGGATTCTTATTCTTCTACTAGCAGGCCTACTCTTGATCGTGGATGTTTTTATTGTGGAGATCCGGGTCACTTTAAGAGGGAGTGCCCTTACAGGCAGACATGAAATTAGACTCAGCAGCAGACTAAGGCTGTGGTTCCAGCAGGTGGAGGTGGCAATGACAGAGGTCGAGGAAACAGAGGAAATGGTGGCGCAAACAGGAGAGTAGTGCAGCCAGCCAGAGAGGTTTCTCGGATTGATGACAGGGTCCATTGTTATACATTCCCAGGGAAGTCTGAGGCTGAAGCATCAGATGCCATGATAATAGGTATAATTCTAGTATGTGACCGAATGGCTTCTATATTATTTGACCTTGGTTCTACTTATTCATATGTCTCTGTGAAATTTACTTTGGGTCTGAATTTGGTTTGTGATGTCCTTAATTCCCCTATTATTGTTCTACCCCAGTTGGGGAGTCTGTGGTAGTAACTCATGTATATCGTACTTGTCCTGTGGCTTTTGTGGCTTTTTAGACTTGGGTAGATTTGGCTATTCTGGACATGCTGGATATTGATGTTATTTTGGGTATGACCTGGCTGTCTCAATATCATGTTGTATTGAGTTGTAATGCTAAGACCGTGACTCTAGAGATTCTGAGTAGGGATAGGCTAGATTGGGAAGGTGTGTACAGGCCTAAGCCAGCGAAGATCATATCCTTTGTTCGGGCTAGGAAGTTAGCAGGGAAATGATGTTTTGCCTTCTTGGCTCATTTTTGGGATGTTACCATGGAGCCCCCTTTGATTGAGTCTGTTCCGGTGGTTTCTGAGTTTTAGGAGGTATTTATAGTGGATTTGCCTGGCATGCCTTCAGATAAACACAACGACTTATGTATATATTTTGAGCCGTGCACTCGCTCAATCACTATTCCTCCTTATCGTATGGCTCCGACAGAGTTGATGGAACTTAAGACTCAGCTTTAGGAACTCTTAGATAAGGGATTTATTCATCCCAGTGCTTCACCTTGGGGTGCTACAGTATTATTTGTTAAGTAGAAGGATGGTAGTATGAGGATATGTATAGACTACAGGAAACTGAACAAGGTTACCATCCAAAATGAATATCCCTTGCCTCGCATCGATTACCTTTTTGACCAGTTGCAGGGTGCTTCCATGTTTTCAAAAATTGACTTGAGGTCAGGGTACTATCAACTAAAGATTAGGCCTAAGAATATACCTCATACGGTATTCCAGACTCGGTATAGGCATTATGAATTCCTGGTAATGTCCTGGTAATGCAGGCGACATTCATGAGTTTCATGAATGGTGTCTTCAAGTCGTATCTGGAGTCCTTTGTGATCGTGTTTATGGATGATATCCTGATTTACTCTAAGAGTAAATGTCGCGCCCTATTTTTCTCGCGAAAAGATGGGCCATTGATGTGACAACTCCTTTTTGGATAGAAAAGAGTGAAGAGTCACCACCTAACGAATTTAAGGCGCGTTAGGGCACCGTTCTAAACTAACTACGATTAATTATAATTCTAGAGGTCTACGTCATCATAAATCGGGTAAGGGTTCAAGTTACCTCGAAAGGAAGGTGTTAGGCACCTTTCGAGGTCCACAAATGTGGGTCCCTGCCGGATTCGTTATTTATGTGGGGAGTATGTGATAAACAAAGATCGATATGAATTAATAAAACTACACCGTTATACAAATAAGTTCTATTTTTTTAAGAAGTCAATAAATTAAACCAGTTTAATTATTAATGAAACTAGGTGAGCAAGAATTAAGCATGTGGAATATTTAAAAGCTAAATAAACACATAAGAAAATCAGATAAGCGAGAAGATAGAATTCAAAAAAAATGATATAGGAAAAGAGATCTAATTAGTAGGTGATTTAATTAATACTACCCCAAACACGTAAGAATATAAGAATTAAACTTAGGTTAATTTTAACCTATTCGGATCAGCGCCCGACTTATTTACCGAAGACAATTTCAAAGACATTGTCGTATTCTGCTCGGGTCAATTTCCATCATGTCCGTCTATCTACCCACCTAAGTTGGTTATTAAGATTATTATTCCTAGGAGCGTACTAAAGAAATAAAAAATCTAGCGTACCTTAGTATGACTACTCGTCCCACTTAATGTCCAAGAGTCATTGGACTACTATTTTGGATATGGGTCTAGACAATAAGATTCCAAGGCTACTTAGTGAGACTCGGTATTAATGTCATACAAAACATACATGGACTTTTAAACAAGTAGCACAAAATGGTTTCGAATAGGCGTCACAACTCGCACAATTAACAATTTATATAGTTAATCTTATGAGCATGATATCTAGGATTGAACATTTAGAAAATTGACATTTTATTAAAACATGTGGACATGATCAAGACATACAGTAATTAATTAAGTCCTATAAGAATAATATCTAGTGGTCTTAACGTGCATACCTAAATTTTACTAATTTTAAACATACTGAAACTGGTTTGTCTATGGGCCTGAATTTACTGATTTGAAACATACTGGAACTGATTTTAATATGCTGAATTAAATTTGACAGATTTAAACATGCTGAAACTAGCTTTAATATGCTGAATTAAATTTAACAGATTTAAACATGCTGAAACTGATTTTAATATGTTGAATTAAATTTAACAGATTTAAACATGCTGAAACTGATTTTAATGTGCTGAATTAAATTTGACAGATTTAAACATGCTGAAAACTGAAACTAACGTGCTGAAACTGTTCTAACTCATAGGCGTGATTTCTAATTTTAACGAAACTACTTTAAATCCTATAGTCATGATTTTTAATTATTTAAATAAAACTGATTTACCTACAGACATGATTTTTAATCTAAAATAATGAAACAAACTCAAATCATATAAGCAGGGCAATAATAAAATAAATTTTAACTCCTATAACCGAATTTCTAATCAGATTCCCTTTTTTTTTTATTAAACATACTGAACCTACACGATTTCTGATTGAGTTGTCATATTAAACATGCTGAAAATTAACGAGTCTTACGAACATGATTCTAATCACTGAAGACACGTTAAAACAAATCGATAGGCATAATTTATAACGAATGAGATTAATAGAGATCCTATAGGCATGATTTCTACGGTTTACAATTAAGCAAGTAGCACGTAGTTTGCCCCTCCCCCATAGCACCCCTAATGTGTTCTATTACATCGTCGAAGTTTATACAATAAATTATTACACACCAAATAAATTGCAAGAAATCAAAATTTAAAGCTAAAATATGGGCCTGTCCCAATACTCAGAGATCCCGATCTCGGATGACTCTTCACCACCTCTAATCAGAACCTGTCAAACATGTAAACGTAGGATTCGAAGGACCCTATTACAACCCATAAGACCGTACCTGACATGTTAGAGTTCCTGAGGATCTTAAGGATCCTAGGCAATGCTTATGTCAGGGGATAAGGGTGGGTTAGGACCCCCGTTCTCCACCAAATACCATGAAGCCAAACCAAAATAAAACCAAGTATCCTTATGTAAATTACTAAGCAGCCAATGCAAACAAGGGAAAAGCCAACAAAAAGCAGATTTAGGCATAACCGATAGACATGCTTTCTAAGGATTCACAAATCCAAAGTCATACATAAAGCCTGCGTATATACGCAAAGAGGGACTAACACAAATTCAAAGTCTGCAAGTGATCATGTATATAAGTTGAAAATCTGCATCGGTAGAAACTAACCAGTTATCCACAAATAACAAGATAATACTCGAAGTCTAACACTTAGCAATCAGTCCACTTATCAGCCAAGAAGAGAAGTTTAAAAATATGAGAGTAGTAGTATGTGAGGTTTGAGCCACAATCAAGGGGGATGGGACTGTTTATATAGTGAAAAGTAAAGGATTCAGTTAAAGAAAGGGAATAATTTTAAGAGTGAATCAAGGGAGTTCTATGCCTTAATTACAATAGCCAAATCAATTAGTCACTGAATTACCATAAAGAAGAGAGTAAATAAAGTCATACCAGAATAAAGAAAAACCAAACAAAGAGAAACTTTACCTTAATTAACACATAGGATCAATAAGAATACAAAATGGGTCTGATTTTATTTTCTAAGCATAAATAGACCAGTAGCTGTCAATTAAGGGTAAACTGAGTCAACACTTTACCGTAGTTAAACAGGTAACCAAGCTGTCAAAACCAAAATCCTTTCCCAAAAATCAAGTAATCGAATTAATTAGGAGAAAGCACGTCAATGTTACCATGATTAAACAACTGATAATCTATCCAGACTAAGGAGAACAGAAAGCCAGTTAATTAAAATATCTCAATCAATAAAAATGGGCAAATATTAAGGTTGTCCTAATAGAGGAGATCAATTAGAGCAATTAGTCATCAATGTTATTGAAAATGAACAAGTATCGAGCTGTTACAATTCAGATAAGGCAACGAAGTTCAATCAAGGATATAGAGACATGCGGAAAATAATTAAAACGAGTTGCACCCAAGGCTGTCCAGATTCGATTACCAGACCGAAGTCACCCAATTCGCAGGGATGAATAAATATCAAGGTTATCTCACTTATTCAAGGGAAGAAAAATATAAATCATGAACAAAATTATACTCCAGCAACTAGTAAGATGTGGCTTAACAGGTAGAGCACACAGGGATAATACAGGGATGGAGGCAACCAAACCAATTCGAACTTAGCAGTGAATTAGAAAATATGAATTTAACACATTAACGGCTCATCATGTTTTAGACTTAGAACACGACATAATAATCAAACAGGCTCAACACTGATCTCACACAAAAGAAAAATATATATATTTGAAATTTCATTGGGTTTAAAGTAAAGGTTTGTAAAATCGGGTTTTCAACATGCTGTAATCTGAACAGACAGACACACAAGTCAAAACTTAAACGACACTACACAAATTCTCATAAACAAAATTCAGATTTTCAAAACCTGTAAAGAAGAGGATGAGACGGAGTAGATGCCTGAAACACAAGTCATACCTTAAACAGATCTGCAAGATCCATTGTTTAGTTCGTCGGGATCTTCCGCCTTTCATTGAAGAAACGGGAACTTCTGGGGCTTAATAGTGGTAACGGAGAGGGGATTTGGTGGATTTTTACTGGCGGTTCCCGGACTGATAATTGTCGGCGATATCGAGATGGGGGTTGTTTTGACAATGAGAGTTTTCTGGTGGAGAACGAGGGGGCGGCGGAGTTGCATGGTGGTTTGGTGGTGGAGCTTCATCGGTCAAGAGCCAGAAACGGAAGCGGTGCTCACCGATGTTTCATCGACGGGCCCGACGGAGGAGAAATAGGAGAAAAGGGAGAGAAGTAAAGGGGACGGTTGTTGGGTTCATCGAGGTTTTGGTGTTGTTTGGATTTTGGTGGTGGCTGATGGAGGCATTGAGGAGAGGGGATAAGGTGGTGCCGGCGTCGTTTGGTTGGTGACGGGTGGAGGCGACAATGGAGAGGAGGAGAAGAGAGAGAGGCGGCTGGTGAGGGAGTGGGAGATGAGGCTTAGGGTTTGGGAGGGTTTGGTTAAAAAGAGAGAATGGTTGAGTTTTGATCTAGGCCGTTGATCACCTTAGATCAACGGCTGAGATTCTATCTCAACATGGGTCAGATTTGAAGCCAATTTTAGGCTAGGATTAAAATAAATTGGGTAGAAAGAGGCTAGAATTTAAATAAATTGGTAAGAGAATTACAAATTGGGCTGCCATTTAATTAATAACATAATTAACGAGATTAATAAATAAATATACTACGCACATAACAATTTACATATACTATTTAAAATTATAAATAAATTACGTATATATATATTGTACGTAAAATCAATTCCATGTAATATTATACGAAATTTATGATGGAATAGTAATAATAAAAAATAAATTATATATTTATAAATTACATATAAATAAAAAAAAGTGTCAAGACTAAGATAAAATACATGATTTATTTAGTAAATAAAAGCAATACGCGAGGAAAATTAAGCTTAAAAAATAAGAATAACTAGTAAAATAACAGCCCGTGATAGGTATATGGAGGTCAAATTTGGGTGCCAACAGCTGCCCCTTCCCGACTCGGGAATGAAGGATGAATTGGCGAGCAAGGAATGTTGACTAATAGCCAATTTTGTCCGATCGGGGGAACAATTATTTTGGGAATTAAAAAAACAAGAGGGGGTTGTGAAAATGATGTGGCCGAGACTTCAGTTTCAAGTCGCCTACATATCTCGGGTCTTACGAGAATCAGGCCGTGTGTAGTTTAGAGTTAGGGACGAACAAGATCCCTAAATAAAATTGACAAATATTAGTTTTGAATCAGGATAGCACGAGTTGACAAGGTTAGAGTATGAGCAAAATGGAATGTGAATATGATTTACGAATAAAGAATTATGCTTTGAAGAATTGCTCTTAGCCGTTTCTTGTCTTGCCTGCAGCTTCTAACACAACTAGATAAAATTGTTAGCTCATTAATATAGAGAAGTATTGACTAATGTGGCGCAAAATAGTAATAAATAATAATAATGAAGAAAGGAGGTGAGAAAGCTTATCAATTTAATGTTGTTGCAGTATTTTTGAGGAACCTCAAAAATTCTGCCCCAGTTTAAACCTTTAAAGAGAAATCATCAGTTGTTAAACCTGTGGATGTTAGTACGTAAGGATGTTATTTTAAAAATAATTTATATATTTTTTAGGGCCAAAAGAAGATGTCTTATTGTAAGGCGAACGAGTCTAAGTGTACGTTTGTAAGACGAACGAGCCTGAATGTTCATTTGTAAGGCGGACAAGCCTAAGTATTCCTTTGTAAGGCGAACGATCCTGAATGTTCATTTGTAAGGCGGACAAGCCTAAGGTGTCCCATTTGTAAGGCAGACGATCCTGAATGTTCATTTGTAAGGCGGATGTAATGACCCTTCCGGTCATTTCCACGTTTAAGTTTGAAGTCAAGCAAATCGACAAAAGATATCGTAAGACCTTTAACAAATTTCCTGAACTTTGGGTCAAATGTCTCGGGGATTTTCTCCCAATATATAAAGATTTAGAAGTCCCCCGAAATACCAAATCGAAGGTCTACGAGTCTAGTTTCCAACGCACAAAACCGCGCATTCAAATAATCTCGGAGCAAAGAGTTATGACTGTTTTACCGCGGACTGTCTGGCAGAAAACGGGTTGCGAACCGGGTCGCGAATCGGGTCGGGTTTAACCCGATTTAAGCTTCAATTTTACGTTTTAAAATGCCATTTCAGTTCCGAAACAGTGATAAAATATAAGGGAGGATCCCGAGAGAATTCTTGAATATCGAAATCGTGCGTAGGCGAATTACGAGCCTAAACTTAAGAACTTTATTAGCATCGTGCGTGTATTTGAAATATTTATTTAAAAGTTGAAATTGGTAAAATTATATTATTATTTCCTTTCCAAAATATTTTAAAGGTTTATGGAAAATATATTTGATACGATATAAGTGTATTCGTATTTATTTTATAAAGTTTTTATACTCCATAATATTTTAACGGAGATAGTAAATTTAATTATGTTGAAAATTATTATTATAATATAGTAGGTTTTATTGGAAATGATTTTCTAATAATTATGGTATATTTAAAATACTATATTTCTTTTATCACGAATTTACGCAATACCCGAGTATTTACCTAACGGAGAGGAATTGATTGCCACCTCCATCCCCACGTGTAAGTGGAGGATGAAGGCAGCAACTAGTAGTGGCATCATTTGGGACAGCATGATGATTAGTGGCAGCATGTGGATTACATTAAATTGTATATTGCTGCCAACTTAAGGCAATTATGCCTAACACACAATATATTTCTACATATATGGTTCTCTAGTTCACTGGAAGGATTGGAACTTTTGGGTTGGTGGAACCAAATTAATGTCATGGTTATATTAAAGTTGGTTGTAGAAAATTAATTATCTACGTCAAGTTACTCCGTCCCAAATCCGAATTCGATTCCGATTTAGTTTTGGATTTTCTCGGAGTGGTTCGAGCTTGGACATCGTTGTTCCAGCAGCTGTCGTCGGACGACAGGTAGGTTACGGTTTAATTTCCCTAGACTCCGTATATATAGAATAAAATTGTATTAATGGGCATCCTTGGGTTGGTTTATTAGGTTGGTACCACAGACCTTGACCGCTTTATTCATGTCCGCCTATTTTTATTCCTCCGTTGTTTGTAGTATTTGCGGATATATTTTATTTACCCTTGTGGTCCTGCGAGGCCTTGTTGACTCTGGAACATAGAAGGTGGGATTTTGGGAATGTCCGCGAGTCCCGGGCATAGAATTATCCTTCTAGGCTGGTTATGCTTGCTGAGTAGCTGTGGGCCTGTGCAGGGTCGGTAGGTTGATTGTAAGCTGTTGGGCAGCTATTGTTGTGTGTGAGCATATCATTTCCATGCATATAAAGAGGTTTTATCGATGTTTTACAGTGGTTTTGGCTTTGGGCCTACTGACACTGTTTTCTAAACCTTGCATGGCCCGGGGGGCCGTTTTTGATGGAAATGATTTGGAAATGGTTGATTTCACTTGTGGTTTAAAATCATCAGTTTTACGATTATCACTAGACTCGGCAGGGCCGGAGTGCTAGTTGAGTTTTCTTACTACTTGATATGATTTTTTAGTCTCGGTTGGACCGAGCACATGAGATGACTTTTTACTGTTTAGACCCGGCGACGCCCGGGCACCCTTGGAGGGGTTTTTCAGATATTTTCCTACTATTTTTAGTCCTGGACAGGGTCTGGGCATGCATATTCGAGACTGGTTCTATATCTTGATATTGAGACTGGGACTCTATCTTGATACGTGATTCTGATACTGAGTTTTGGTATGGGGTCGAGGACCTCCATGGACCTTGCTATCCGGGCCAGGAGCTACGAGCTGCGTGTGCCGGAAGAGGGGTATACGGGGGAGTAGAGGTATACGGGCAGAGACCTTCCATGGAACCTACCTGCTGGGCCGGATCGGCGCCGGAGGAGGTACATACAGAGATACTATGGCACTTGAGATCTTCATGCATCATATCATTCATGGTTTGAGGTTCCACCCTTGTTTGCTGTTTGTTGATTGTACGCTCCGGTAGTATGGGATGCCGGAGGGTTTGTTTTCACTTGGTTGTGTTCCTCGGTTGTATGGGCGGCCGAGGGACTGTAGGTAGATTTTGCTATTTATTTACAGAATGGTTCTCTATTATGGATAAGTATGAGATTGGTACTGCTAGGGTGTTAGTTTCTGGATTTGAGATTGTTATGATTAGTTGAGTTGATTCATGTCTTGAGCATGCCTATTATTACTCTTTCTCCTTCTTCTTACATTGAGGTTACCGGTATACCGTCCACTCTGTAAACTTATTTTGTATACCCTGTTGTTGCAAGGATCCCAGGTGCGTTGTTTCTTACTTTCACCTGTGCCTTTGGTGTGTATATTCTGCTTACTAGCCTCATCTGTGGTTCTGTTGATTTCCCTCTGGGCTAGTTCCTGTGTACCTTTCGTTGATTTCTGTGACTACTTGCTTCTATTCTGTCTATTACTGCTCTTTTATCTTATATGTGCCCAGTCGGCCTATGATACCTACTGGGTACCTTATGCTTCGCATTTGGTGCTCACCCCTACCCCCTGCATCTTTGGGTGCAGATCCTAGTGTGGGCCATCGCCGGTAGATCGTTGAGATTCGTGCTTGGAGATCTGTTGAGGACTACTTCAGGCTGAAGGTGGGCTCTTGGCGATCGGAGCTTAGCTTTAGTTTATCTTTTGCTTCATGTACTCTATTTCCATTCAGAGACATCTGTATATATAGTTTTGGTTACTTGTACTCCATGTATGTAGTTTGGCTCTGTACTATGATACCAGGTCTTGGGGTTTGGTTTAGTTTTCCGCATTTGTATATATTTACATTCATATTATCTATTTTATTCGTTTTATTCTCATGTTTGTTAGATAGTAGCCCATTACTAGCTGTTCTGGGCTACAGGGACTGGTTCACCTACCGGGGGTGTAGGTGCCATCATGACCGAGAAATCGGGTCGTGACAACTTGGTATCAGAGCTTTAGGTTCACCGGTGTCATCGGTATAGGAGCCAATGTCTAGTAGAGTCCTACGGATCGGGGCGGAGACGTCCGTACTCAATCTTTGGGAGGCTACAGTGGCATTTTAGGAATTCAACTCTTTCATTGCTTCTGTGTCGTGCGTACTACCCTTGAAGTTTCTGGAAATCTCATTTATTCTACTTCATTCTTCCGCAGATGGTTCGTACGAGATCATCGGCAGCACGCGAGGATGAGCCTCCTACTCCAGCTAGGGGTCCAGGACGCCCTCGAACAGTGGCACCTGCTAGAGCTGCTAGCGTGGAGATAGAGCCCGAGCAGCATGTGGTTCAGGGGGAAGCCCAGGTACCACCAGCTCCAGTGCCCACTTCTGTGCCAGCTCCACCCACAGCTCAGTCTCCAGATATTCGGGGATTGCTATTGCAGCTTTTGGGTGTGATTGGAGAGCGGCCTTCGGAGGTAGCGCAGACATCTGCTCAGGGGGCAGCCCTGGGTGCACAGAGCTCAGGAGCGCAGCCTGCTACTATGGCTCACCGTGCGGAGGTTATTCCGGTTCCATCTGTTGCACAGCCTCTTGCTCCTCGCCCAGTTATGACAGAGACAGAGCAGAAGGCGTTGGGCAGATTTTTGAGGTTAGCACCCCCGAGATTTGCGGGTACTTCTGGACAGGATCCGCATGACTTTATTACCACCTGTGAGGAGATGTTGCATCATCTGGGTTTATTGGAGACTCACGGGGTTGGTTATACTACCTACCAGTTAGAGGGCCCAGCGAAGTTATGGTGGAGGGCTCAGGTTGCTTGTAGACCACCGTCGTCACCTCCGTTGACCTGGTCTGAATTTTATGAGGCCTTTATGGCCAAGTTCCTTCCCCAGAGTGATCGGGAGCGTCGCAGGGAGCAGTTCACTCACCTTGTGCAGGGATCTATGACTATCTCGGAGTATGAGACCCGTTTTCATCAGCTAGCACCGTTCGGAGCTATGATCATTCCTACTGAGGCTGATAGGATTCGCAGATTTGTGTGGGGTTTGAGGCCAGAGATCAGACAGCCAGCTGAGATATTGATTGCCAGTGGTCGGTCATTCCAGGCTATTGTAGATTATGCCCATACTGTGGAGGACCTACAGCGACATGAACAGGGGTCCAGAGATAAGAGGCCTCGACATCAGGGTTTCTATAGTGGTTCCAGATATGGTGGTAGAGGTCCTGGCCAGTGGAGTCGGAGTTATCAGCCACAGCAGTACCAGGGTCAGTCCAGCCGACCGGTTCAGTCTTCCCTTCAGACTTTTGGTAGTACCCAATTCGAGCAGGGTCAGGGCAGCCATCAGGGCTATAGCGGCCAGTCTTCGAGGGGTACAGTTTCTGGGGCATCAGGTCGTGGTGGTCATTCTGGGATTTGCGGGTTCATCTCGACAGAGTAGGCCGTTAGGCGCGTGTTTTACTTGTGGTGCGATGGGTCATTTTGCTAAAGATTGCCCTCAGCAGGGTACAGTTCAGTTAGCTGAGCCTTTACGGGCAGTTCAGCCCCCGGCTAGAGGGGGTGGTCGTCAGACTAGAGGTGGTGCGCCACGCGGTAGAGCAGGTGGTAGGGATGGCGGTCGGGCAGGTGGAGGTCGTCGTCAGTTTTATGCGGTCCCTAGGAGACCAGAGGCAGAGGCCTCAGATGCTGTGATTACAGGTACGATTTTTGTGTGCCATCAGCCTGCTATGGCTTTATTTGATCCTGGATCCACTTGTTCATATGTATCTGCCTACTTTGTGCCTTGTTTGGGGTTGGCTAGTGAGCCATTATCTGTTCCTATTTCTGTTTCGACCCCAGTAGGAGATTCTTTAGTAGTGGATCGGATTGTGAGATCATGTATGTTATCTATTGGTGATTCAGAGACTTGGGGAGACTTGATGATTCTTGATATGCTAGATTTTGACGTGATACTGGGCATGGACTGGTTATCCCCTCACCGTGTGGTTTTGGATTGTTATGCCAAGACCATTACCATAGCTGTGCCCGGTGTATCCCCGGTTGTGTGGCAGGGTTCTGTTAGCCATGCACCATCTGGGATCATCTCTTGTCTTCGAGCTAGAAAGTTGATTTCCCGTGGGTGTTTAGCTTATCTAGCATATGTCCGAGATGTTAGTGCTGACCCCACTTCCCCTGAGTCTGTTCCTGTGGTTAGAGACTTCCTCGATGTATTTCCTACCGACCTGCCAGGCCTTCCACCTGAGAGAGATATTGATTTTGCTATTGAGCTTGGAGCCGGGCACTAGGCCCATTTCTATTTCCCCTTACCGTATGGCTCCTGCTGAGTTGAGGGAGCTTAAGGAGCAGCTCCAGGATCTGTTAGCTAAGAGGTTTGTTAGGCCTAGTGTGTCACCTTGGGGTGCTCCTGTTCTCTTCGTGAAGAAGAAGGATGGGTCGATGCGTATGTGTATTGATTATCGGCAGCTGAATAGGGTGACAGTGAAGAATAGGTATCCGTTGCCGAGGATTGATGATTTGTTTGACCAGCTTCAGGGTTCAGTCGTGTTTTCGAAGATTGATTTGAGGTCTGGTTACCATCAGTTGAGGATTAGGGCGGAGGACATCCCTAAGACAGCATTCAGGACACGTTATGGCCATTATGAGTTCCTGGTGATGTCTTTTGGGTTGACTAATGCCCCCGCAGCCTTTATGAACTTGATGCACAGGGTTCTTGGCCCGTATTTGGACTCATTTGTGATAGTTTTTATAGACGACATCTTGGTATACTCGCGTAGTAGAGATGAGCATGAGCAGCACTTGAGGGTTATACTCCAGACTTTGAGAGATCATCGGCTTTATGCCAAGTTCTCAAAGTGTGAGTTTTGGCTTGAGTCAGTTGCATTCCTAGGGCACGTGGTGTCTAAGGATGGGATTAGGGTTGATCCGGGAAAGATTTCAGCGGTTTGTGAGTGGCCTAGACCTACTACTGTTACTGAGGTTCGCAGCTTTATTGGGTTAGCAGGTTACTACAGACGGTTTGTTGAGGGGTTTTCTTCCATAGCAGCACCCTTGACTATGCTGACTAGGAAGGATGTCCCATTTCAGTGGTCGGATCAGTGTGAGGATAGCTTCCAGAGGCTTAAGGCCTTATTGACTTCAGCTCCAGTTTGACTTTGCCGGTTGAGGGTCAGAGCTTCTCCGTGTATTGTGATGCTTCTGGGGTTGGTCTTGGTTGTGTGTTGATGCAGCAGGGTCGAGTAATAGCATATGCGTCGAGGCAGCTGAAGGTTCACGAGCGCAACTACCCCACTCATGACTTAGAGTTGGCGGCGGTAGTTTTCGCGCTCAAGATCTGGAGGCATTACTTATATGGAGTTCACTGTGATATCTTCACCGATCACCGTAGTCTTCAGTACATCACGAGTCAGCGGGAGTTGAACTCAAGACAGAGGAGATGGGTCGAGTTACTGAAGGACTATGACTTCACTATTCTGTATCATCCGGGCAAGGCAAACGTGGTAGCGGATGCCTTGAGTCGGAAGACAGTGAGTATGGGTAGCCTAGCTTCTCTTGCAGTTTCAGAGCGGCCGTTGGCCTTGGACATTCAGTCCTTGGCTAACCGTCTAGTTAGGCTTGACTTGTCGGATCCTAGCAGAGTTCTTGCCAGTGTTGAGGTTCGTTCTACTTTGATTGATCAGATTCAGAGCCGTCAGTTTGAGGATCAGCAGTTGTGTGACCTTCGGGATCGGGTTATTCAGGGTGAGACCAGTCAGGCTACTCTAGATCCAGATGGGGTTCTGAGGTATGATAGTCGCCTTTGTGTTCCGAGGATTAGTGATTTGATTCAGTTGATACTTCGTGAGGCACATTGTACTAGATACTCCATTCACCCTGGCACAGCGAAGATGTACAGAGACTTGAGGCAGCTTTACTGGTGGAGCGGTATGAAGCGGGATATAGCAGAGTTCGTATCTCGGTGCTTGAACTGTCAGCAGGTTAAGTTCGAGCACATGAGACCTGGTGGTTTGATGCAGCGACTTCCCATCCCTGAGTGGAAGTGGGAAGGGATTACTATGGACTTCGTGGTTGGTTTGCCTCGTACTTCTCATGGGTTTGATTCCATATGGGTGATTGTTGATAGGCTGACTAAGTCAGCACATTTCTTGCCAGTTCAGACTTCTTATGGCGCAGAGAGGTTAGCTCAGATCTACCTTCGTGAGATTGTTCGGTTGCATGGGGTCCCAGCTTCTATCATTTCAGACCGCGGCACCCAGTTTACATCTCAGTTTTGGAGGGCTATTCAGCGAGACTTGGGTACAGAGGTTCATCTTAGTACCGCTTTTCACCCTCAGACAGATGGCCAGTCCGAGAGGACTATCCAGATTTTGGAGGACATGCTTCGAGCTTGTATTCTTGACTTTGGAGGTTCTTGGGATCAGTTTGTTCCCTTGGCAGAGTTTGCTTATAATAACAGCTTCCATTCGAGTATCGGCATGGCACCTTTTGAGGCTTTGTATGGCAGGCGTTGCAGGTCACCAGTAGGTTGGTTTGATGGTTTCAGTGTTGGGCCACAAAGCACAGATTTGCTTCAAGATTCCTTAGACCGAGTCCGAGTGATTCAGGACAGACTTCGGGCAGCTCAGAGCAGGCAGAAGAGTTATGCTGATCGTAGACTTCGTGCCTTGGAGTTTAGCGTCGGTGACTTGGTGTTTCTCCGTGTATCGCCCATGAAGGGCGTGATGAGATTTGGTAGGCGGGGCAAGCTTAGCCCCAGGTACATTGGGCCGTTTGAGATTCTGCAGAGGGTTGGTAGCGTTGCCTATCAGTTAGCCTTACCTCCGATGTTTTCAGCGGTACATCCTGTGTTCCATGTGTCGATGTTGCGTCGGTATGTCCCAGATGAGTCTCATGTGTTGCAGTGGGATTCAGTTCAGTTGGATGAGGGTTTAGCCTTTGTTGAGGAGCCGACAGCTATTTTGGCCAGAGATGTCAGGAGATTGAGGTCTCGAGAGATCCCGGTTGTTAAGGTTCAGTGGAGGCACCGTCCAGTCGAGGAGGCTACCTGGGAGACCGAGAGAGATATGCGGGTTCAGTATCCGCGGCTATTTTAGCCTTCAGGTACCCTCTTGACCTTGACTTTCGAGGACGAAAGTCCTTTTTAGTAGTGGATAATGTAATGACCCATCCGGTCATTTCCACGTTAAGTGTTGAAGTCAAGCAAATCGACAAAAGATATCGTAAGACCTTTAACAAAATTTTCTGAACCTTGGGTCAAATGTATCGGGGATTTTCTCCCAATATATAAAGAGTTAGAAGTCCCCCGAGATACCAAATCGAAGGTCTACGAGTCTAGTTTCCAACGCACAAAACCGCACGTCCAAATAATCTCGGAGCAAAGAGTTATGACTGTTTTACCGCGGACTGTCTGGCAGAAAACGGGTTGCGAACCGGGTCGCGAATCGGGTCGGGTTTAACCCGATTTAAGCTTCAATTATACGTATTAAAATGCCATTTCAGTTCCGAAACAGTTATAAAAAATAAGGGAGGATCCCGAGATAATTCTTGAATATCGAAATCGTGCGTAGGCGAATTATGAGCCTAAACTTAAGAACCTTATTAGCATCGTGCGTGTATTTGAAATATTTATTTAAAAGTTTAATTTGGTAAAAATTATATTATTATACCCTTTGGAAAATATATTTGATACGATATAAGTGTATACGTATTTATTTTATAAGGTTTTTATACTCCGTAATATTTTAACGGAGATAGTAAATTTAATTATGTTGAAAGTTATTATTCTAACATAGTAGGTTTTATTGGAAATGATTTTCTAATAATTATGGTATATTTAAAATATTATATTTATTTTACCACGAATTTACGCAATACCCGAGTTTATACTTAACGGATAGGAATTGATTGCCACCTCCACCCCCACGTGTAAGTGGAAGGTGAAGGCAGCACCTTAGGTTGAAAGGTGGCAGCATACACCCTTTTATATATTTAAGTTGATTGCTAAAGTTTTATACATAAGTGTATATTACTGATTGCATACAATTATGCACAATCTTAAATACTCTTCCACGTGTGAGGTTTTGTGGTGAGAAAAATATAGTTGATAAAGTAAATCAATTATCTTGTCAAGTTATTCCTCCCCAAATCCGATTCCGATTTAGTTTTGGATTTTCTCGGAGTAGTTCGAGCTTGGACATCGTGTTCCAGCAGCTTGTCGTCGGACGACAGGTAGGTTACGGTTTAATTTCCCTAGACTCCGCATATATAGAATAAAATTGTATTAATGGGCATCCTTGGGTTGGTTTATTAGGTTGGTACCACAGACCTTGACCGCTTTATTCATGTCCGCTATTTTTATTCCTCCGTTGTTTGTAGTATTTGCGGATATATTTTATTTACCCTTGTGGTCCTGCGAGGCCTTGTTGACTCTGGAACATAGAAGGTGGGATTTTGGGAATGTCCGCGAGTCCCGGGCATAGAATTATCCTTCTAGGCTGGTTATGCTTGCTGAGTAGCTGTGGGCCTGTGCAGGGTCGGTAGGTTGATTGTAAGCTGTTGAGCAGCTATTGTTGTGTGTGAGCATATCATTTCCATGCATATAAAGAGGTTTTATCGATGTTTTACAGTGGTTTTGGCTTTGGGCCTACTGACACTGTTTTCTAAACCTTGCATGGCCCGGGGGGCCGTTTTTGATGGAAATGATTTGGAAATGGTTGATTTCACTTGTGGTTTAAATCATCAGTTTTACGATTATCACTAGACTCGGCAGGGCCGGAGTGCTAGTTGAGTTTCTTACTACTTGATATGATTTTTTAGTCTCGGTTGGACCGAGCACATGAGATGACTTTTTACTGTTTAGACCCGGCGACGCCCGGGCACCCTTGGAGGGGGTTTTCAGATATTTTCCTACTATTTTTAGTCCTGGACAGGGTCTGGGCATGCATATTCGAGACTGGTTCTATATCTTGATATTGAGACTGGGACTCTATCTTGATACGTGATTCTGATACTGAGTTTTGGTATGGGGTCGAGGACCTCCATGGACCTTGCTATCCGGGCCAGGAGCTACGAGCTGCGTGTGCCGGAAGAGGGGTATACGGGGGAGTAGAGGTATACGGGCAGAGACCTTCCATGGAACCTACCTGCTGGGCCGGATCGGCGCCGGAGGAGGTACATACAGAGATACTATGGCACTTGAGATCTTCATGCATCATATCATTCATGGTTTGAGGTTCCACCCTTGTTTGCTGTTTGTTGATTGTACGCTCCGGTAGTATGGGATGCCGGAGGGTTTGTTTTCACTTGGTTGTGTTCCTCGGTTGTATGGGCGGCCGAGGGACTGTAGGTAGATTTTGCTATTTATTTACAGAATGGTTCTCTATTATGGATAAGTATGAGATTGGTACTGCTAGGGTGTTAGTTTCTGGATTTGAGATTGTTATGATTAGTTGGGTTGATTCATGTCTTGAGCATGCCTATTATTACTCTTTCTCTCTTCTTCTTACATTTGAGGTTACCGGTATACCGTCCATTCTGTAAACTTATTTTGTATACACTGTTGTTGCAAGGATCCCAGGTGCGTTGTTTCTTACTTTCACCTGTGCCTTTGGTGTGTATATTCTGCTTACTAGCCTCATCTGTGGTTCTGTTGATTTCCCTCTGGGCTAGTTCCTGTGTACCTTTCGTTGATTTCTGTGACTACTTGCTTCTATTCTGTCTATTACTGCTCTTTTATCTTATATGTGCCCAGTCGGCCTATGATACCTACTGGGTACCTTATGCTTCGCATTTGGTGCTCACCCCTACCCCCTGCATCTTTGGGTGCAGATCCTAGTGTGGGCCATCGCCGGTAGATCGTTGAGATTCGTGCTTGGAGATCTGTTGAGACTACTTCAGACTGAAGGTGGGCTCTTGGCGATCGGAGCTTAGCTTTAGTTTATCTTTTGCTTCATGTACTCTATTTCCATTCAGAGACATCTGTATATATAGTTTTGGTTACTTGTACTCCATGTATGTAGTTTGGCTCTGTACTATGATACCAGGTCTTGGGGGTTTGGTTTAGTTTTCCGCATTTGTATATATTTACATTCATATTATCTATTTTATTCGTCTTGTTCTCTTATTTGTTAGATAGTAGCCCATTACTAGCTGTTCTGGGCTACAGGGATTGGTTCACCTACTGGGGGTTGTAGGTGCCATCATGACCGAGAAATCGGGTCGTGACAGGTATTTTGGCCAAAAATTTTTGTGGGCGTCCGCGAGGACCTATTTAATGGCGCGCGTTGGTTCGGAGGGGCAAACGTGGGGATTTAGGATTTCAAACGTGGCCCGGAACGGGAAATAGGGATTTTTCGGTTTTTTCGTGTGCTATAGTCCATGGATTTTGTGTGTTATGTGCGTCCGGCAGTATTTTGTCCAAAAATTTTTGTGGGCATCCGCGATGACCTATTTAATGGCGCGCGTTGGTTCGGAGGGGCAAACGTGGGGTTTTAGGATTTCAAACGTGGCCCGGAACGGGAAATAGGGATTTTTCGGTTTTTTCGTGTGCTATAGTCAATGGATTTTGTGTGATATATGCGTCCGGCGGTATTTTGGCCAAACTTTTTCGTGGGCGTCCGCAAGGACCTATTTAATGGCGCGCGTTGGTTCGGAGGGGCAAACATGGGGTTTTAGGATTTCAAATGTGGCCCGGAACGGGAAATAGGGATTTTTCGGTTTTTTAGTGTGCTATAGACCATGGATTTTGTGTGATATGTGCGTTCGGCGGAATTTTGGCCGAAATTTTTTGTGGGCGTCCGCGAGGACCTATTTAATGGCGCTTGTTGGTTCGGAGGGGCAAACGGTGGGTTTTAGGATTTCAAACGTGGCCCGGAACGGGAAATAGGGATTTTTCGGGTTTTTCGTGTATTATAGTCCATGGATTTCGTGTGATATGTGCTTCCGGCGGAATTTTGGCCGAAATTTTTTGTGGGCGTCCGCGAGGACCTATTTAATGGCGCTTGTTGGTTCGGAGGGGCAAACGTGGGGTTTTAGGATTTCAAACGTGGCCCGGAACGGGAAATAGGGATTTTTCGATTTTTTCGTGTGTTATAGTCCATGGATTTTGTGTGATATGTGCTTCCGGCGGAATTTTGGCCGAAATTTTTCGTGGGCGTCCGCGAGGACCTATTTAATGGCGCTTGTTGGTTCGGAGGGGCAAACGTGGGGTTTTAGGATTTCAAACATGGCCCGGAACGGGAAATAGGGATTTTTCTTTTTTTTCGTGTGTTATAGTCCATGGATTTTGTGTGATATGTGGTTCCGGCGGAATTTTGGCCGAAATTTTTCGTGGCTGTCCGCGAGGACCTATTTAATGGCGCTTGTTGGTTCGGAGGGGCAAACGTGGGGTTTTAGGATTTCAAACGTGGCCCGGAACGGGAAATAGGGAATTTTTCGGTTTTTTCGTGTGTTATAGTCCATGGATTTTGTGTGATATGTGCGTCCGGCGGTACTTCGGCCGAAAATTTTCGTGGGCGTCTGCGAGAACCTATTTATGCGCTTGGTTTGGTATCGGAGGGTTTCGTGGGTTTTAGGATTTCAAACGTGGCCCGGAAAGGGAAAATAGGTGATATTATTTCGGTTTTTCGTGTGTTATGTCCATCGGATTTGTGTGATATGTGCTTCCGGTGGAATTTTGGCCGAATTTTTTGTGGGCGTCCGCGAGGACTATTTAATGGCAGTTTGTTTGTATCGTAGGGGTTTTCGTGGGGTTTTAGGATTTCAAACGTGGCCACGGAATGGGAATAGGGATTTTTTCGGTTTTTTTTCGTGTGTTATAGTCGCATGGATTTTGTGTGAATATGTGCTCTCGGCGGAATTTCATGGCCGAATTTTTCGTAGGCGTACCAGCGAGGACCTATTTAATGGCGCTTGTTGGTTCGTAGGGTTTTCGTGGGGTTTTAGATTTCAAACGTGCCCGAACGGAAATAGGATTTTTCGGTTTTTCGTGTGTTATATTGTCCATGGATTTTGTGTGATTGTGGTTCTGGCGAAATTTTGGCGCGAAATTTCGTGGGCGTCCGCGAGGACCTATTTAAGGGCGCTTGTTGGTTCGGAGGGGCAAACGTGGGGTTTTAGGATTTCAAACGTGGCCCGGAACGGGAAATAGGGATTTTTTGGTTTTCTCGTGTGTTATAGTCCATGGATTTTGTGTGATATGTGCTTCCGGCGGAATTTTGGCCGAATTTTTTTGTGGGCGTCCGCGAGGACCTATTTAATGGCGCTTGTTGGTTCGGAGGGGCAAACGTGGGGTTTTAGGATTGCAAACGTGGCCCGGAACGGGAAATAGGGATTTTTCGGTTTTTTCGTGTGTTATAGTCCATTTAATTTTGGGTGGTGGAAAATATGGGGTTTTGGGGGCCCCCCCCCTCCGGCGGTACTTTGGCCGAAATTTTTCGTGGGCACCATGCCGCGGGACCTATTTAATGGCGCCTTTGTTGGTTCAGAAGCGGCAAAACGGTGGGGTTTTAGATTTCAAACGTGCCCGGACTGGGAAATAGGGATTTTTCGGTTTTTTCGTGTGTTATAGTCCATGGATTTTGTGTGATATGTGCTTCCGGCGGAATTTTGGCCGAAATTTTTCGTGGGCGTCCGCGAGGACCTATTTAATGGCGCTTGTTGGTTTCGAGGGGAAAACGTGGGGTTTTAGGATTTCAAACGTGGCCCGGAACGGGAAATAGGGATTTTTTGGTTTTTTCGTGTGTTATAGTCCATGGATTACGTGTGATATGTGCGTCCGGCGGTATTTTGGCCAAAATTTTCGT